>JAWQUT010000224.1:668187-714450 GCA_033807755.1 Ellobium chinense
GTTTGAACTAGCATTATTCTGATGTCAGATATCATTGTTTGAAGGGGCAATGATATAAACAGCAACAAAATCATGGGTAAAAAACAATTTTACGCTAAGTAATAAACTCTACTTTACGAAACTTCGAAATCTATACGTAACGAGTATCACTGCCCTTGATGACTGTATCTCTTTAAAGAACTTTTTTGATTTCCACATCCAAGAAAACTGCAATATCAGACTGTTCATCCCAAATGCAGAGTTCAATATCTCAGCTAGTTCTACTTGTCTAAAGACATTAGCCCGATTCTGATTGGCTGCAGGAGCGAATCCAACTCTTCGTCATGACTTTATACATTGTTCCTGTTGAGTATAATGTTGTATTTCATATAACTCAATGATAGATATACAACATTGTATGTCAACAAGCATGGCATATTATTTGAAAGAACAACACAGTATAAAAGTCTATTTACATCACCATTTTGTGGGACAGCCTCTTTGTCCCAGGTATGTAATTTAAGAAAATTTAAGCAAAAGTCCATTTTCATCTCTGCATCACAGAGTTGTCTTTTTTATCATATCTTCATTATACACCAGTGTAATCATTCTTTCACCTGAATATGTACACTAAAAGACCTATATTTTTTAATAAATTGCTAATGTATAATGTCTTTTCTTACTAGAATACTGTAGTCTATTTTAATCAGAATGGATCTACAGAATGAATTGAAAGGTTAAATGCTCTGATGAGCAGAGAAATAATGGCAACAGTGGTGTTAAATGCATAAAGCTAGATCTAAGGTGCGGTGATGTGAAATGTAAATTGTAGTCGCAATATAAATATCAGGCAGCCTGTCAAAATGAGACTTCTTTTGCTTGAGCAGAACTGTGATATCAGGCTCTCAAGATGTTTGGGGTCATCTGATATCTAAATTTGGTTTGTTTGTAAATGGAGAGTAAAATATTTTCTCTACACGAACTCCTTGATTTTGTGGGCAAATGGTCAGTAATCGTCAGTTAATCAGAGTTTATAAGAATCGCATTAGATGAATTACCTTGTATAAATTGTTCTTCAATCCTGATTTTCTCTGAACTTTTTTTCTTATTGGATTTAAGTGATTCCTTTCCACTTCGGACAACTATATCTATCTATTTGGCTGGATTAATGGCAGGTTAAAAATTGTCTTATCTATTGAAAGTACACATTTCATGTCATACCAAAACCTTGAGTTTGCAAAAATGTGACTTAGGCCTCATTTTGACTGGCTACGAGATAAATCAGTGACAACACAAACAGTGCAGTTATGAAAATGCTGGAATTACAGCTCGGGGTGAAGAGATGAAGTTTGAGTTCAAATCCTAGCGGTAAATAGAATACCAACGGGTAACAGTTATCTCATATCTTTGCCCTAACCATGACCTTCTGTTTTTCAGCCAATTATTTTGGAGACTGTAACCAACACTAGCTAGGGACAGGGCTAGTTATTTGCTTCACAGCCTGATAAGTCCACAATATTTTTTTCATAAAGTTTAAACCATATATATTTTTCGGTTCCCCTGATTGTTTCTGAGAAAACACCATAAGAATGTCAGGATTTTCACCCAGCATATGCCCCCATAATTCCATAACTTGTGCTACGTGATGTCACAAAGCCTAGCAGACAGTTTACGCATTCATCTGCTGGTTTTCCTCCGTTTGTGACATCACACAACTTGAGTAATGGCTGCTGGGGAAGGTGAAAACCCTGACGTTCCAGCCTGTCTTCTTAGAAATAGTCAGGATGGAGGAAAATATTCAAGTTTTTTATAAAATAATGAGGATATTTTAGGCGGTGAAGTAAATATCTACCCTGTCCCTTATGCTGTTCACAGTGATCGTAGACAAGCCTTGTCTTCACAGAAGACTCTGACAGAATTCACTTGTGGATCGCTTAATGTATTTCTACAATATTGTATTCCAACTCATGCTTCTCTCTCAATAAATATGACACCCTGAACATCAAAGCTGGATCAAAGACTTACATCAGAGCAAAAGCAAGATAAAGCGACACTACTTTTGCATCAACCATTTTACAGCCAGCAAAATTTCACAGCCAAACTTAGCTGCCACCACGCTTGTATTTTACATAACAATACATACCTGTTTCAGCCATCAAGCATAAACATCAGTCATAGTGAAGTTCCACATAAAAAAACGAAAGAAACCCAAAATCAATATCTGGGGTTAAACTCAATATTTCATACTGTTGTAATCTTCAAAGCAGTATTATATGACTCACACGAATGTAAGCTGAATTTATACTTCACAACTCAGCTTATGAGGACAAGAATAAATTATAATTCTACATAAATTCAGCTGGCACGGAAATGAAAGAAATTGGTGCATTTATAACAGCATGTTTGGTTGTCTCATGAGTAAATATGACATATTATCCATATCAACACTTTGCTATTGCCTGGCGAGAATGTTTTGGGTAAGCTAAATTTTCCATTGCTGCTGGAACAGATACTGTATAAATCCTAGCATCTATAAATGCCTAATGAGCTTAGGAATCTTAGTATAGCGAATGGTGAATTTATAGTTACCATTTTCCTGATCAACAAAACCCATTAGTGTCTTTCCTAGGTGATTTCAAAACCATTATCTAAACAACAGGAAAAAATCTACAGCAGCAAAGTGTAAATATACCAGGCCATTTGCCATTCTACTGAATGACTTAGTAGTTACATATTCTACAACCCTATAATGGATAATATACTTCAACATCAATCAGTTCAGGTCAAAGCCTATCTTTTACTCTAAAGCTATGCCAACTTATGTATAGCGAAAATTCATGATTACCTTTCCTTGACCACAGACCACATTAGTGTTTTTCCTAGGTGATTTCAAAACCATTATCTAAACAACAGGAAAAAATCTACAGCAATAAAGTGTAAATGTACCAGGCCATTTGCCATTCTATTGAATGACTTATTAGTTAAATTTCTACATCCCTATGGATAATATACTTCAACATCAATTCAGGTCAAAGTCTATCTTTTACTTTAAAGCTATGCCAGCTGCTTGTTACTCTTGAAAGGCAAGGGCCGTCAATAAATTGGCCATGGACACAGTCTTGACTCTGAAGGATTTGCTTTCATTTTTCAAATACTAAACATTCTTACATCAATTTTCTTTAGTAATGTTTGGAGTGACAGTAAGCTTGTGTCTTGCAAAGTCTTGATGCTGTATAGATCATTTACTAATAAAATTCAGAAAAACAACGCTCAGATGTGAAGCCTGCCCTTGAATTCAAATGAGTGAAGTGTCCTGTCATGCTTCTCCTCTCCTTTTATACCCAGAGTGGGCCTTTAAACTAAAGCTGTCTTTGACATGAGGCCTGATACCTAATTCTTTCCTTTCTCACACGCTGTGCATACAGAGACCATTCTGTTGATGACAATGAAATTCTTGGATGCACTCAAAGAACTTAAACACATGGAACAAATTTTCTGAGAAATTGGGTCTCGTCATGCTAAAAGAATGGTACATGCCATTCTGTTTTTCTCCAGATCTCAATTTTAAGGAATATAACATTATATGTTAATATAGATGACATACATGTTTACGTATGTGAAAAATATGAAGACAAACATAACCCTGACTAGGTTGATTAACCATTTCATTACGTCATGTTTTACATGAGCGCATTAGCTTTAAGGTAGGAATAGTTCTTTAAAAATGAAATAGGATGTCTTCGGTATGTCAGAAACAACACAATGATGCTACTTGTGGGACATGCATGTAAGTTGTACATAACAAAAAGATTAAGTGGGCTCAAAGATATTTGAAACACTGGATCAGACAGAGTGATGCACTTTGAACGAGTCATGCACAGCGCAGCCAGAACACAACAAAATAATGCAAGTCTTTTAGAAGGAGAGCATGAAAAAGAAAAAAAGTTACTGAGAGCAAGATTATAGTAATGTTGTCTTATAAAGAGTATCATCATAATCTTGCTCTCAATCATTTACTGTAAAAATTTGAATTCAGCCCTGCCTGCTAAAAGACATGGCTTATTTTACCTTCAGCCCAATCACACACAGTGTAATTTACTACATACTGTAGAAACACATTTTCTATCTTAAACTACCATCTGGGATTAATACTGTCGTAAGTCTAATAATGACTTGAAAGATGTACAACAATATTATTTCCGGGTGGTGAAATGCAGCACGAATCATTTCAAAGATATGCTCTGTAGCAGGTCAACCAAAAACAGATGTAAAAAATCACATCAAAGGGAAACATCAAAAGCCTGCTTCAACTTTCTTTTGTCTCATATAAGTTTAGGTTGGCAGTTAATAACAATTGTTAGGTCAACAGACATGAGAAATGGGACATAAATTCATAGCAACAATTCAATATAACAAATTCACATGATAAGGTTGTTTTAAGAATGGATATAACAATGTGGGAATGTTAAATTCAGACCTCAGCCTTGACTCTTCTCGAATTTTATTGCGGTCTCAAACAACACAGAGCACACTTTCTGCTGTTTTACAGATGAACACTGAATATGCATGCTCTTACTCACTATCTACAAGAGAAATATATCTTGCGGCCAGTCAATATTAAGCTTAAGTCACTTTATGGCTAAATCACACTACAGGTATGACGTATTTGGAGAGAAAAAAGGGACCTAGCACTATTCTGGCCCGAGAAATTGTTGTTTGAAGGGGAAGAGGGACATCCCATGCGAGGGAAAAAAAAACAACTTTAGAGGAAATTGTGACTGAAAAACAATTTTTTACTATACAATTCATGTAATATGCATCAGGAGACTCACATTTATCAACAGTTACTGATTATTCGCCTTTAAAATCAATGTTTTTGTTTCATAAAACTAACGAATTTTACGCTCAATTTCCACAGCAAATACAAATTCGATATTGGATGACCTCACTCATCCTTAGATCCTAATACCACTGTTCCTATTCTAGCGACAAAAGCCTATCTTGCCTGGCTGAAAGATATGTATCAGAGTATTAAGATCTGATGATGTCCTGGCTCATCTAAAGATGGATGTCTATTGGAACTTGGTAACAAGAAAAGTAGGAAACTTCTGCATGAAGCAAAGTACCATAAAAATACTATCAAAGTCATATTAAAATATGCCTGTCCCCAAAAGATGTCAGAATTACGACAATGTTGGAATAAATTCCATCCTTGCAGTGTCCATTACAACTGGCTTTAAGTATCAGACTCTCCGAGAGGATGTCAGAACCAAGCTGTCGGGGACCCTCACTGACTTGCAGAGGACCGTCAAATTTACCAACTGCGCAAATTTGAAGGCATGACAGGGAATGAAGGGGAAAATAGACAGAAGTTTTGTCTACCATTCGATACAAATTTTGTAACTTTCTCAGACCCGATGAAGGTGTATATACAGTCTTCATGAATAAAACAGCATGTTGAAGGAAAGTGAGTTCACAGGGGCTTCACAAAACACAACGCGATATTTAACAGATAACATGAACACATCTCGCTGTAACATTCCTACTCAGCACACTTAAGGCTGTGTCAGAGACAAGGCTTGGAGCCCTGTCAGACCCTGACAAGAGGGTGCCTTTAAAACACTGAGAAAGATAGCCAGGAAAAAAGTGATGGTAACAGAACTTGAATCCAGGTAACCATTGGCACCAAGACACTAGCACTCTTCCTCTCGGCCATGCTGTCAGTTCTTGTGTCGTAGAGTGAGGATTACTGTAAAACTTTGATATAAAGTATCTATTAATGCACAGATATATTTTTATTGAGGTATACTTAATATAGAGGTCTAACTAAATAATCAAATGATAGAATAGCAATGAATCCATGCATGTGAAATTCATACTTACTAAAAAGGTATGCTTTCAGAGCACTATCAAGGTTCTACTACATATCCTAATTCCTTTCTTCCCTCTGCTAATAATTTAAAAAAACTATTATTAGTGCACTACAACTACAAAAGAAATTAGAGGTATGAAAAAAAAAATACAATGATCAGTCACAGTAGCCACAAAAAAATCTGAATAGCAAACATAATAAAAAAATATAGTAAAAATGTACATAACAGTTGATGCTAATACATACACAGAGGGCAATATAAATCGACTGCATTGCAACAACACTCTTGTAAGTGCCTGTTCAAGATATGTGGATTACAGCAGTATTGCAGCAATAATCCAAATTTACACAGCGGTCACTAGTTTAACACAGTTTGAGCACACAAGTGAAATGCAGACCTATCAACATCAGTGTTTATGAAAAGGGAAAAGAACGGAGCTTGTCTACCCCTTAATGAAATAAACCCTGGTTGAAGGATCTGGGGTCTATATGTCTAAAGGGCAATCTGTATATTTATAATTACACTTGCTGTGGTTCCGGCCCTGCCAGGGAAGAGAATAAGTAGGGAAAGGGGATGACCAAACTTAACTGAACAGTTTCTTATTGTGTGTATGCGTGTCCCTCCAACTGCCGTCCCCACTGATGAATACTTCCACATGTGCAAATTTTGATGACAACATCTGCTAGCAAAATTTTTTTTTGTTTCCAGACAGAGATTGCTAATAGCTGTAGAAGGACCAGAATATTTTGTAAAATATTTTTCTCTTCATTCGGAGATTCCAAATGGCGAAAATTGAAGACCATCATGATGGCCAGTATATCTTTCGGTACCGTCATGCCAGATTTGATATCTGGAGAAGTGGTAGTTAGTCTGGAAAAGTGACACATGTGTTTCCAAGTTGTCAAATATATAATAAAATAACAGCATAAATGGTATGTAAGTTGAAGACAACAATTTTTTTTTTAACATATGCATGAACACGATAAGGTTATCTAGCAAAAAAGCAAAATTATCGTTCTGACAATATAAACAAAGTATGAACATGATCCTATCAACAGTGAATCTTTAGATCTTTGAGCCTGATGTTCCCAACCCTTAAATTTCGCTTCACTTCTGCCTACGAGCGCAGATGAATTTCGATACCGATATATCGATGTTTAAGGGTGATGACCCAAAAAGATTCCACGCATACATCAGTCAGATGGATCAGTCAGTTAAGTTTCAACTTGTAAATTCAAGCCCAGCCTTTTCATAGATTTATGAAAACCTGAAACTTGCGTATCGTAGATCTGAAAAGGTATGTACAAAGCAAAGATGAGTAAAAAAGATATGAGAAAATACCTAGATAAACCAACCCCAAAGATGTGTGCAGATATGCGATTGTAAAATCCAAAGATGATTAATGATAAACTGATGTATCTGAGCAAAGGTCAGTTACTGAGCAAGGTCAGTTACTGATCACTGGGTCCCTCTTCCAAGAATGAATTCAACATTGATGAAACAAGTAATGCAAAATGATCAGTGATAATAAAGTTACTGGGTCAAACATTCAGTCCCTTCACTGACACCACCATCAATCTGAAACGTTCATAAGTAACAACAACTTATGCATGAATGAATCTACATCAGTCTCATGATGATTACTCTCTCTCAGGCACACTGCTGAATGACATACCTCCTAATAAATTTCTGTCACTTGTCCACCTCAAAAGTTTTACAGCATTTTTTTCTGCAGTTCCAGTAATCTACAATAATTTTTTTTTAAGCCTGATCTTTCCTGGCTTTTTCTGTCCTTTCCTCTTCCCAGCTCTTTTATTCAGGCTTTCCTCTCTTTTTCCCTTTTTTCTGCTTCTTCTGTCTGCTTGGTTCAGAGTCAGACACCGCAAAGGTGGCACGTTTGTTTACCATTTAAATTTTTTCAGTTGTTACCAAATGTTATAACCTGCTGTCGCCTTTTCATTATGCATGTGCTGTGAATTTTGCTTGTTATTTTGACATAAAATCTAGCGTTCTGGTTTGGGGATTTATCATTATGTCACCTAAAAGCAATAATCCTGTAACTCCCATTGAAACACAAGCAGAGACAAGGTTAATGCATTGAAGAGATGAGATCAAGTTTACTGACTGGCCAAAGTCTTTGTCACAGTCATCATAAGCAGTTCACCAAGCTCATGTGAGTTTTTCAGGAGAGGAAAAAAAAAAAAATTATATAATGCAAGAAAATAATGCCAATCTCAAGCTTTGGTCTTGTATTTTAACCCATGACTTTGTGACTTGCTTTGTCTGTAACATCTGACGAACATATTAGGTTGTAGCAAGCACAAAAACAGCCCAGTCTGCAAACTGCTCATCTTAGAGATAGACAGTCTTCCTCTGGCTGTGACGTTTTGCTTAACCATATTGTAACTAGAGATTTCGGACGACACCAGCTGTACCTTGCACATGCCATATAGTTCCACATCATTCAGTTTCATCTTCTCCTCATAAGATGTCATTTCTATTCTTAAAGCATTTCCCAATAAAACTCTTTTGATTTCATGCTATTACCAGAACTATTATGAAGATAAATAACATGCTTAATAGTATCATAGGTACTGACAGATGGCAACACTTTCACACATAAGTATTAAGTCAGTTTTTTCAAATATTCTAGAATCACGAGGGAACCAGTCAAAGCACATCAATTACATACAAACAAACAAACAAATAAAAAATTCAAACTTGGCATGCACAAGAGATAAAAAGGATACAGCTCAAACATAACACATCAGAATTGCAACCATCACCATTCCTTTCTCCCCTCCCAACCTACCCTTCCCCCAAATCAAAGCAGAAAAGTGATATTAGACATTGAAATAATTCGCGACTTATCCCGTTTGGGATCAACCTATCAAAATCAAGCATCATCATATTTGCAATATAGTATGTTAAATACCTTGGAAATCTGAGACAGTATCCTATCATAAATCTCAAAAATGCATGTTTGATGTGGTGTGAGAAGTCTGTAAGTTAAGCTGCTCTCTTCTGCACAAACCTGGCAATCCTCTAGCCTGATCAACTATGGACAGCTGCTGAATATGCCAGAATGACCAAACTGATGCAACATTAAAACTAGTCACCTTGTGCATATTAAAACAATCAGGCTATTTGATTCATAGTGACAGATGTGGCTTGAAATTTTTTTAAGTCCGGTTGCACTCTTCAGGACAAACCTGGCAATTTTCTACCCTAATCAACTATAGAAAGCTGCTGAACATGCCAGAATGGCCATACTGATACAATATTAAAACAAGTTACCCTATGCATATTGAAACAATCAAGTTGTTTGATTCATAGTGACCAATACATGGTGATACTATAACTCTGACAAAAAGGACAGGGGGCACTGCATTCAAACAGAAACCTTCCTCAACAAGTCCTGACTTCTGTTTACAAATTTTCCAAAAAAAAATGTCAAAATTTGTACTAATAAAAGCTGAGACCAAACTAATAAAAAAAGTCAAGTAAATGCAAAACTGTGTGAGCCAATGTCATAGAAAACCGTCTGTGTTGTAAGTTGTGCAGATCTTTCAAGTATTAATCTGTAAATGCTGTTATCCTGTATCATAAATGCAACAGATATTTGAAAAATATCTCTCCATTCTGATAATCAGTAATTCTGATAATCAATAAACAGTTAAGATGATAAGTAAGTTTACTGAGGAAACTTACGAAGAATGTCTTAAAAACTGGGCCAGAATCCACCATTATCAAACATAACATCTGAGACATAAGCTATTGAAATTACTATTAATAATAATAATGATAATAATAGTAATAATGCAAATTATAAGTCTCGTGTCCAGGCTCATGTCCGCTCACGCGACTTCACACTATTATTACTCAGTAGGCCAGGTCACTCTAGGACTTTCTCAACTCCCTGGGAAATATACAATGCCTCTGCATATATCTTTCACTGCCTATAGCCAGGTACCCATTTTAGAGACAGGTGGCCTGAGGAAAATGTGAATGAAATGCTTTCCCAAGCACTTACAACATGACCATAGTCAGGAATTGAACCTATGACCTTTAGATCTTGAGTTCAATGCCGCAACCATTCAGCCACGCTGCTCTATATCCTCTTAAATCTTGCTAGTCTTTTTGATGATAATCTTAAATTCTTGATATTTCAATAATATTACTGCATAACATTTCCTCCTCCAATGCTGAATATCATACCCAATGTTGTCATCACACAAATTGAAAAATATTGCTGTGTTAGGTTTTCTCTCTTATTTTTCATTTTTCATTATTTAGAGTATTTGCAGCTATTTTGTTTTGTTTGTCTAAGTGTCTGCCATGCATATCAGTTTTTGATTACCCACATACCATGTTTGTAACATGGGTTTAAATAAATAAAATTGATTTGAAAATTGAACTAAAAACTGAATTAAAAAATGAATAGGCGACAAATGAGCAAATGTGACAAAATGTGCTGCCCATAGCATTTAGGAATAATGTGCTCTGGGAATTCTATTTAGAGCCCTGAAAATTGCATGAACAACTAAAACAAGCCAACTCTATACCTTTGTGCTTCTGATTCTGCCACATTTAACAACAACAGGTCTATTGTTTTACAGAAAAAAGATCATATGCACTAAAATAAAAAACTCACGGGTGATGACAAAAAAACTCTCAGGCTACGCCTCTCTTTACTAATTAATCAAAGTTGCAAACAGTTGGATATACAAGGTTGCAAACTATACAAGCTACAAAAGAAAAACCCTTTCTTAAAGATAGAGAACATAGTGCTCTGTACAAAGATGTCAAATGGTGATTTTGAATTAATTTGGCATTTACAATTTATTTGTGTAAAACGCTGAATATAAATAATCAGATACAGTGCTCGATGGGCGCCTACCTTATATCTCTTTAATAATTCATATCATAATGTGATCCTTGTGCCGGCAAACTTTGAATGGTCAGATGGACATATGTATTTGCACATACACACACAATATACACCATGGGCAAGTATAGACTGCACTTTTTCATTAACTAAGGTAGCTAGTTATCATGAATTCAGTCTACATGAAGTTGTCTCACAAGGTAAAGCCACAATGGAATCAAGCCACAAATTCTTACAATAATCAGAAGTACTGAAGTAATGGCACTATTGAAAAGATAATTTCATGCCATATGATGGCAAGTGACAAACATCCTAAACAAGTGGTTATGCATGGTATATGTTTTGCTGTCGGTCAAAATGAGATTTATGTCATGAGATTAGGAGCTGAGGTTTTGAAGGCGAATAGAGCATCCTATTTCAAATCAAATTTTTTGTTTCTCCCAGAAATCAAACGCAAAATCCTTTCTGTACCTGTACATAGAACTACTGATTCTATGGGTAAATGGTAACTAATTGTAGATAAATCTGAATTTTTGTCAAGCAGAATAGATGACTTTTACAGTGACAATTGTTTTTTCAATTACAATTTATCAGAATATTTTCCCCTACATCGAGGTAGTTCCCCACTATTTGAAACAACTATACTCTGGACCAGAATAATGTTGGATCAAATCTTTTTTTTGCACTAAATGAAAGTACCTACATTTAAGCTTTTAAGGCATACCAATAACTTGGTTTGCTTAAAAAGTGACTTAAACCTCTTTGAGATAGGTTACAAGACATATAAACAATTCAAACAAGGATACGACCTATCACTGTCATTACATATTTCTCACACTGACTTATATAATGCTGACACTCCAGTGAAACTGTTTCTTCAATGAACATTGGAAAGATATAATTCCCTTCACCAAAACAAAGTGAAGGCAATGAACTGTGAACAGCTCAAACTCTGTGAACAAACAAACAAATAACCAGAAAATCATTCAAATTGCAAACAGAAGCAATCGAACTGCCAAATGGAGCGAACATACAAATTTGCTGTGGACATAACAATATTCTCACAACAAATATATCAAAACTAAAACAACAAAACCTGACGAGAATGCCATAAAATGAAGACGATCAACTACATGTATTGTAATGGCACAGTCAAATTCTTTAAACGTCCAGATAAGCTGTTTCTTCATACAAACAATTTTGACATTGTAATGGGCATCACTGAGCAACATATAATGCTATGTGGCGCAAATGTTCAACTGTCTTAATATAAGTATCAGTTTTCTCACACACTGTTGTAGTTTTGGGTTTTTTTTTGGGCCGAAGATGATTTTTGCGAATTTTGCAAAGTGAGAGTGAGATGATAGTCTTTCACGACAGCAGAAAGCATTAAATTTGGCATGTTGCACTTCTGAGCAGTGTGTGATCTGGGATTGTCATATGTTTTCTTCACCTTTGGTAGATGCAATATCTAATGTTATTTTCACAACATGCTCGGCCATCAGTGCACAAGGGGAAAAAAAATTATTACAGCCGTGGCTTTTTCTTTCCACTCTCTGTCAGTTTTTTCTTCCCTGGCGGCGCAACAGTTCTCATGCTATTAAAGGGTAACTGAAACTCATAATCCCGATACTGAAAGTAATTTAGTATGAATATATGGGACCTTGGGATGGGGATTTTGTTTTCATTTGAGTTAACCAAGAGTTTGGGTAAAGCACTTTCAATTAATTGAACTCTGCAGTACAGAAAGAAATGTCAAGCAAAATGATTTTATTTGAGGTTAACTAAGAGTTTGGGTAAAGCACTTTCAATTAATTGAACTCTGCTGTACAGAAATGTCAAGCAAAATGGTTTTATTTGAGGTAACTAAGAGTTTGGGTAAAGCACTTTCAATTAATTGAACTCTGCAGTATAGAATTTCAAGTAAAGGACTAGAGCTTTGCAGTGAGTAGATGAGATCAGATTTGATCATGTGATGCAAGAAGGTAGCTCTGAATCTCATGGCATGATAATGTATGACATTTTTTGAGCTTCCACAATTTTAGCTGATAAATGCAATTTGTGTTAAATTAAAAGACTTGACCGATAACATTTGCAGACATCATTATTAGGATATATATTAAAACTCATCACTATTTATCAAAATCATTCTGAAATTAATTCAGAATGAGTGGAATGAAAAATGTAAAATCAATCAGCAACCAAATCAATCAATCAATCAATCAATCAATCAATCAATCAATCAATCAATCAATCAATCAATCCACATCCATCCATCCATCCATCCATCCATCCACATCCATCCATCCATTCACCCACCCACCCATCAGCTGGCTGGCAGTTAGTTAAACAATCTTTGATAAATTAGTGAATAAGGCAGACAGCCAGCTATCCACTCAATCAACCATTCACTAAGACATCTTGAAATATAAATAGCTAATGACCACAGCTCCAGTATTTCAACAATTGAAATAACAAGGCTCTAAGTCCATTTTTTTGGCTGAACTACATTATACACAACAGATCTTTCTTATGGCATTATTCTCTCTGATATATGCCACTTTCCAGCTATCTAAACAATCATTTCTATATTTAAAATAGAATGCTAAAGGTTCTAAATGAAAAAAGTTAGTGGAAGAACTAAGCTCTCATCATATTACATTTCTGAAAGCTACACTGATGGAATTAGGACTTTGTTATTACTGAAGCCAATTTCTGACGGTCATGAGTCAATATATCATCCGTGGTAACGTTAAAACATTGTCAATCGGAAATTAGGTCACATGAAATGCTGGCATCATAATGTTCACAATTTCAAGCAGTTCTTGACAACAGTAGGGAACTCATTCCCAGGGCATAAGCTTAAAGAGACTTATTATTTTTGCATTGGTGGATTGTAGTGCAGTACTGTGATATGCGCTGACCTCTTCTGTTGCAGTACATTTGACATCTAAAATTCCAAAGTGCCAAGTAATGTACTTTTCCTTATTGTGGGTGTTGATCTTCACAAAACTTTATCTCAAAATACAGTTGATTCTTCATCATCACATTCCACACATGTACTTAAAACATGTTAATGCGTATAATTACGGAAGGACTCTCGAGAATAAGTCACAGGGAACTTAAAGAAAATGGCTGTCTCTCAAAGTGATATAATGACAATTAAAACCTGAGAAAATAAAATTTCTCAAGGTATGTACAGTATGTCTTAGATATATGCATTAAATTTTGGTAGTAAAAAAAAATTACTTCTCTGAGATAAAGGTTTCCTGAGATCACCACTCACAACAGGATAAAAAAAAAAAATTGCACCATGTAACACTTCTGTTTGCAATTTTGCATGCAAAATCTACTGAATTTAAAAAGGGTAGTGCACAACCCAGTAATGCAACATAATCTATAACAGAATGATAGTAAATGCTATGACAATTTCTTTTTCCTTAGACAAATACAAAGGATGTCTATAATTTAACTTTCCTCCAAATCTCTTTTATGGGGAAAGCGATGTTATCTGTTAACACAGAGAGTATATTGATCAATAGACATGCATGGTTAGCGAGTAGAAATGAAAACATGATATGATCAGACGAATCAAGTATGATTATAAGACAAGTAATGGCCGGCTAAAACAAACCTTCTTGGGAATCTAAAAAACAAAATTCTGATCTTGGAGTTTTTGACCCATATATAGTTTACATGACTTTATTTATTATCCCAGCAGACCGGATCACTCTAGGACTTATCAACTCCCTGAAGAATATACAATTCCGCGGCCATTTACAGGTCCTGATTGCTATCACACTTCATTATTCCAGCAGACCAGATCACTCTAGGACTTATCAACTCCCTGAAGAATATACAATGCCCCTACCATTTACAGGCTCTGATTGCTAGCATTCTCAGAGTATCATCCACTGCCTATATGCAAGGATTAAGGGCAGTGTTAAGGTTAGGCATGAGGCTAATGAAGAAGAAAAGGTCCTTAGATCTTGTCCATGGACTCTCCCAGGGGTACTTTCCGGGGTTTGGACAGAACTGAGATCATAAGAACGAAGTTTGTAAACTTTAGTTCAGTTCTCATGAATTTCATCTCAGCTATATCTATGTTATCTCAGCTATGTTAGATAAACTGATCTGGGTCTGAACTGTAGCTATTTTAAGTGCTTGATCTGGAATTCAGCTTTCTATCTAAATTTCAGTTCAGTTCAAATCTTCCTCGAAAATTAACACCAAATGGCAATTTCAAAATTCAAGAAGAACTGATTTGATCTGAAAACTACTCAAATTTCATAGAACTAAGCTAAACTTAAGGCTTTTTTTCCCATAATGAACTAAACTTGATCTGCACTGTTTTGATGAACTTGCTCAACCCTGGTATTTTCTCTTCCCTCACCCTGGCCCTAACACAAACCTAAGTACATCTAGAGACAGTCTCAGAATTTTGTTGACGGAACAAAAGAAAATTTGTTAATCAAAGTGAAGAAATATAGATAAGAAGGTTTCTTATAGCATTCCATCACACATTCAAAACAAACTTTATGTATCTATATAATCATCATGATAAATCAATCTTGACTGCTAGAATCTCCATGGGAGGCACATGGATGTACGCTGTTGGTTCCACGTCAGCTATATTCTTGTTCATGGTAAGGGAGGTCACTACACTTTTCTTTACCTCGGCAATGGAGAATAAAGTGGATGGAGTTATCTGTAATGAGAAGACAAAAAGATAAAAAAAAGCCAAGTATGTCTTAACTACATGAAAAGGAAATGAATTATTGTGAATTAAGGGGACGTGCGGCAGAACTAGGTGATTTTCATTTATAAAGGGAACTCTGTCATTTTGGGGTGAAAAATGGGTCACGTTGGGCCAGGAAGGAAGATAAACTGGGGTTTTTCGCAATTTCCTCCCTCCGTTGCTATGGAAACGCCAATTGTTTGGCCACCATATTGGAAAATATGGATGACTTTTGCATAACTTTGAACCCTTCGATCTGGAGAACAATACATGGTAGGATGCTGGTTTTTTTTCCATTTGAAAGATCACTTTATTTAAAATAGAATGTCACGGGCTTTTTTTGATTTCTTGGATAGTTTTTTTTTAATAATTTTTTTAAAAATGTCATAAAAAAGCATTGAAAATTTTGAAACTTTTCAACTTTAAAAATTAAAAAAAACACCAAAAACACAAGATATCGAAAAAAGCCCATGGCATTCTCAAAACAGGGGCTTGAAGAGTTGTTATGCAAAATTTTATGTAAATTGGACCAGAAAAAAAGTCAGATCGAAGGGATAGAGTGACGAAAACTGTGATTTTGAGATAATTGACGATAAAGATTACCCGATAGATGCATTTGATAAAGGGTAATCATTTCCTTTTGCATCAAAATACACTTTTTGAGACAGGTATCATGAAAATAACTTCAGGATTCGATAAAGGACATGTTGCTGTTTAAAAAACTGCCTTAAACTCATTTTACACAATTTTACCCAATTTTACCCCTACAGGGTGCCGCACTTGCCCTTAAGTCTAGAAGAGTTATGTACCTTGGTAAGGGAAACAACTATGTATTAAAGAATAACTTAAACCAGTACATCTGAGCAAAGGTATCTCTGATAATTAAAAATAAATATCAAAATCAAACTGTGAAATGCTTTTTAAAGAAACAACTGACTATGAAACATTACTAGCCCGCGCATCCTTTAATTCATTCTAAATACCCTGTCAAGGGCACATCTCTGTCAAAATCAACATTGATATCGCAAACAAATAATATTTTTTTCAATACATCTGTAAGGTACTTCATTAAATGCATATAAAAGCAGAAATATGAAGTTGAACTTCTAGTAGAGATGGATAAAATGTTGATTAATGTGTTGTGAAAATACCCAACTTCAGTTTTCAATGCAACAATCACTTTACTTTCCATCTAGCACAAAAGCTTAGTTTGAAACTCCTGACAGATTTTTCAGAAATGCAACACATATTTTCAGGTTACCTGTCCATCTCTGAAAAAGAACTGCTTACCCCAAGGAACTATTAAATGCTACCATATAGCCAACAAACCATTAGGTCACAACTTCAGACCAGGACACTGTGGCTTAACAAATAAAAAAGAATGTGAAAGATTATTTACCTTTCCATCACCAGCATCACATGACAAACTGGGGGCAGGGAAAGTGCAGTCACTGGGCAGATTTCTTAACAATAATAAACTGGATTCCTTAGGCACATATTGAAGCTAGAAGGAGAGATATTGCAAACAAAAATTATGTACTATTTTCACATTTACATTCAGGTGTATTTGTACTAAGGTCGAGTCTGCTTACTTAAATTCTTAATATCTCCACAGATCAGATAATAATAATATCAGTGGTAATAATAATGCAGTTTAAAAGTCTTGTACCCAGGCTAATGCCTGCTCATGGTGGTCCATAACATTCTGCCAACATCTCTCACTTTACAGATGAGTGGACTGGGAAAAATGTAAATGAATGGCATTGCCATAACACATCATGACTGTAGTCGGGAACTGAACCCATGACCTGTAGATCATGAGTCCAATGCTACAAAATGTGTGTGAAAAGGGATGTTACTCTAATTCTTACAATACAGTGTAATTCATATGTGTTGTGTTCATTGGGTTCTCACATATCCCTATGAATCCTTAAAACTTCTACATATCACCAATACTGAAATCTGCAGTGGGTACCTCAGGTTTAGGCTCAGAGCATGTGTACATCTACTTGGGAGAGTATGAAGCGTAACTGTTATCACGTATGATAACACTGTTTGCAGTATGGATGTGACAAATAACCTGCCTCACAGTATCCAGTCTAGAAATTTCATACATCCAAACCTTCATGAATCCTAAAATCTGCACATGCCAGAAAAGTGCCATCTCTGGCTTCCCCTCTTCCTCCCCACCACCTTCAACCCCTTTCAAATTCTGGCTGAAACTGTCAAACTAACCTCTATCTGGTCATCACTGTGTTGTAACACCCTCAAGTTCAACATGTGCAGTTCACAAGGCAAAGACTGTTGTAATAGAGACAGAGCACTCTTCAAACTGGGCTCCGAACCCAGGGCACTCCGGGGCATGACAAAGATGGGATGAATAAGAGCAAGGGAAGACATATGGCCCAGGAGGGAAGGGAAGGAGGTCTCTGGGTCTGTGACCTGGACAGAGAAAGAAGAAACTGTATTACGGAATGAGAAAAAGTGATCTAAAATAAGTTTAGTAAGTTTTATGAACAGAACTAGACTACAGCTGTGATACATTGGCGAACAAAACAGCAATATTTTCTCCAAGATATACAAGACAGGGGAAACTCTCCTGTCTGGTCATAAATCTGTGGAACATGGGTATATAGAATAAAGGTAAGAACTGTGATCAGTGCTACGTGAAAAAGATGAATTAGTTTGTTATGATGTAATTGGTCATCTGTTAATCATCTCCATGGCATTTTTATTGTCACAGGCTTTTGAGGAACGGTCACTTCAAATTTACAGCAACTGTGTTGAAAACTTGATTAGGCAACAAAGCAACTTGTTTGACATTGCAGAGCAGATGCTCTCCTAAACAACACACATAACAAAAAAAAAAATTGGAGAAAAATGCATGATGAAAGCATGGACATTAGAGCAGTGGATTTCTAATGCGTTCACTAAAGTGCTATATACTGTTGGACAAAGAGTGGGAGAAACTGCCATCATCATGATAGACAAAAATAGGGGGCACTAAAGCGACAGCAATATTGATTGTCTTGATAAAAAAGTTTATTCTCCAAACTTCTGATGGCAGTGTGTTTTGAGTAAACTCTATACTTTCTTTCCTTGTTTACTAATGTGGATAACTTCAGTGTTGCTACTGCCAACATGGAGGAAAGAGAAAAGTATGAAAAAGAGTTACCTAGTCTTGACACAGTAACAGCTTGACAACTTGACTCTTATATAAGTTCTAACAAAATATTGATTAAATTTTCATTGCTCAACTTTTGCTTTTCATCAATTTTAATACAATTTATTATAACAAACTGTACATAAATGACAAAGGATAACTTATATGATGACAGTATCTGATAATGACAAATACAGATAACATAATACCTTCACATTCTCTGATCTCTTTTCAAACAAGATCCTAAATCTGTTGGGAGTGGGATGGTTGTCAAGAACTCCTTGGCCCAGTCCACGATTGTCATCCTGATTTAGACGACGGTCAAACATTACATCCAAGGCACCTGGAAAGTGAAACATTCGTAAAAAAAAAAATTGTGCCTGTGATTCCGTTACCGATCTCTCTCTTACCTGATCATTTGAACTAACTGATGACTCATTACTTTTCCACAAGCAATTTAAATTGATGTGTACTCTCAAACAAATTAACCTAAAAAATACTCCATACAAATCCAGTAATATTATGAAATGCTTTCCTGTCCTGACAATTTCTTCCACCCTTTATTATGTCTATTATGAAATGCAACCAGTGTTAATCTGAAAAATACAGCAATTACAAATCATTCCTAAACCCCCTGACTTTCCATTATTGGGGATTACACTTTACTCTGAGGATTACACTTGATCCTGAGGAATACACTTGATCCTGAGGATTACACTTGACCCTGAGAATTACACTTTACCCTGAGGACTACACTATACCCCGAGGATTACACTTTACCCTGAGGATTACACTTTACCCTCTCCCCTGCAGTAAATCAGCCCCTTTGTGAGAAAGTTCCATCCCTGTCCTGGCTTCGTCCTGACTTAAGGCCAGATAAAGACATGATTTTCAGTACTAAACAATAGTCAATTGCTGCATGATCTCTTGCAAGGCACACTATTCTGTGTGTATTTCTATTATGAATGACATGTTTATCATCATTGTGTGACATAGTAAAACAACTTCCTATGTAGTAAATAAAAGTCCTATTTTCATTTTCGTTTTTTTTTTCACTCCAGGGAATCATAACTACCACCAATAATCAATTACTCAATAAGAATCTGAATTGGGTATTGCTGACACCAGACTTAATTTGCCTAGCAGCATCATTTAACATTGGCTGAATGCAAAAAGTGATTGAATTCAATTACATGGATCTAATCAGTTTTTGCACTGAACTGATGATATACTTATCAAGGTGACCACTGACCTGGTACTAAGTTGGCAACACCTGATGACTGTGCTGACAGAATGCTCACTCTCTTGTTGGAATCCTGGAAGTACGCCATGGTGGGCATAGGGTATACATTACCCTGAAGGGTTAGCTTGTTGTAGTACTTCCTCTGTTGCATCTGAAAACAGAAATGTCAAACATTTTGTCTGATCCATTGACCCTTGTCAAGATCATCTAATAAATTCTAAATGACCCCTTACTCCTTAAGGAGCAGGTGTTGAAGATTTTCACACATTTGAGGCAATGTGACAGGCACTAGTGTTGAACTCTTATGCTGCCTTATATTATGTCAGGGAAGCAGCAAACTTCAAAGTAAATCAATGAGACTGCTGACACTAAGTCAGTGTGGTGAATGCATTGAATGGACTGCAGATATCTAAAGCTACTAGAGTTAAAACTGCCCACAATCTACGTATCTTTGCTTTTGACCTTTGATACTTAAGCCAGAAGTCTCAACTCCAATGTTCTAGAAACATTTAGCCTCACAACAAAATTGTGGCATTAATTTTTAAATCTCTAGTCATGGTTTTGCTGTTCATTGGTTTCACTAGTCCTACCTTGGCTCTGAGTCAATTCTGTATAGGAACATTTTAATAAACATGCTTTACTATACCCCCCAGATCATGCTCTCACTGTTCCATTGTCTTAATCCTACTGTCACAGCACTTTCATAACAACAAAACATGAATAGCTTGTAAAATTTCATATTTGGGCCTAGAATATCAGTGTTTTCTCTAAGTCATACAAGTTAAGAGAGACATTCTAGCCTTGTCATAAATTTGAGGAGAGATTTGTGGATTTTTAGAGGGATTTTAAGCTTTTCCTCAAGTAATATAAACACTGAAGTGCAGGATAGAAGGGGAGATCAGTAGCAATTCTGTAATACCAACCTGAAAGCCATTAAGATCAGAGTAGAAAATCTGGAGCCTGTTGTCCACATCAGTGTGAAGCCTCATTCCAACCTCCTTGTTGTGAGAGTTCCTGATGTCCACAATATTGTACATATCTATAGAAGATCCGTCTGTGCCTATGAAAAGATGGGAAGGAAAACGATTAGAGAATAAAGACTCAGAAGTGCAAACATTCTTAACAAGTCTATTAAGAAAACTCTCAATACCAAAGAATGGCCCAGCATTGTTTTGAAATCTCCTACCAAAGTCCCAAGTCAGTGTTCATTAGGATTTGACTAAGGACATTGTGAAATATATCTCATACTAAACACTGCAGTGTTTGTTGCATCCCATTAATAGTCAATAACAGTAATTGTTGTAATTTTGTAAACTGAAGCTGCTGATATGGGGTGGGAATAACTGAAAATAATGTGAGGGACATTTTTCTAAACAATCTGTTGACAGACATTACCAGCTACTGATTGTAGAGAGTAAACTAACTGAAGATCTTTAAGATACTACCAACAAATAAATGTCACATTGCTTCCACTCCTTTTCACTCCTGAAATTTTAAATGGGCTAGGCTATAGCTAAGGCATAAACTCTCAGGAAGTCTTTCCCCTGTTCATATTTCATCGACCTGAAGGACATAGCGCAGGTAACTTCAGCCTTTCTGCTCTATATCATTGCCACAAATTGCCCCCCAGAAATATTACGAAGTCCTTTAAAGTCATTTAAGGACTTATGACTGTGTTATTTACAGGTGGTGGTATGCCAATAAAAATGGTGGTATCATAGTAATATATAAGAAAAACATCACTGTGCTTCAAAAATGATCTACATCAGGATTTGAAAATGGCGTGATCAGACTTCCAACATTTTTTTAATAATGGTACACTCTGTTTATGAGATCAAGATCCATGCTGACATATTACAAAAATTATAATGTGCTAGTATTATCCAGCCACACTTACGGTTGCAAAGATTCATGCTGACTCTTTTGTACCTTGCCATAAAAACGTTTCCCCCAAGTTTTCGCTTAAGTGTGAGAAATGACTGGTGATTTTTGAAGCACAATGGCAAAAAGCAACAGAAACTTACCAGGAGAGTTATGCAGCCTGACCACATGTTGGATGAAATCTGTGAAGACATGAACCTCAGATGTGATGGGACCCTGGATGATGCGAATAGCGGATGGTCTTGTGGTCATCAAGGGCTGTGGATATCAGATTCACAGGTAGCAGAGTTATGATGATGATAATGGAAATGATATCTTCAACCTGAACAACGGTCACAAATGATTAAAAAAATGAGTGCATATTTTAATGATATATTATTTTTGATATAGTAATTAATGCCTTAAAGTGCCATTTTCAATCCTTCACAAACTCTGGTTTGACAATTTTTTTTAGTGTTTGATCACTGTATCAAATGTTGATGGTGACGATAATGACGACATGAATGTAGGTGGACTTATTTGGCAGCGATCATCACACTTTGATGGCAAATAAAAATCATGAAAAGACTGTCTTGATCTCAAACTTGTCTCTAGCACTGTTGTTGAAAACAGTTCCTCTGTCATATATTTATTATCTGTACTAATAAAGGTTAAGAGATGAAGCTGAAAATGAATATCAAAACCAAATATACTCACCACCAGATAAGATACATACAAGCAAACTGTCACGTAAGAGTCAAGTCATAGAGAGTTATTCTAAGAAATGTTACGAAAGAAGCAGAGAAAAGGATTGAAACTAGAGGCTAGCTATGATATTTGTGTGGCTAATCTCCACTCACAAGGTTTGCAAAAACTAGATCTTTGCAAAAAAAACCAACAAAAACACAAGTAAATCACTGGCTAAATGCATTTGATCAGCACACAAACATAAATGTTCCTACCTTGGCTGGCCCATCAGGTATGAAGAGGTAAGCACCAGATTTGTCCTGGGCCATCCGTGTCCCGTACTGAATAAATTCCATCTCTGCCTTGTAAGTGTCCCCACTCGGTAATGACTTGACACTCTGAGAACCAAGGTGAAGAATAACTATAGCAAAACATGTCATCCTCTCACAAGGTATTGTGTGATTAATTGAGCTATTTGGCTGTGTGTTCAGACTGTAACAAAATGGGAGAAAAATTATAGACCCAATGCTTTTATGTTCAAAATCGAAGGGTGCAAAAACAGTCATTACATTTTATAAATTTAATGCCCAAGAACAGCTGCCCTATATTCAGAGTATGGTAAGTATGGTAATTAACTTCCTTAACACTTAGACCTGACCACATACTGGGCCTACGTGCCAGACAAGAAGGGCAGGGTATGTAGTGTGTTCTGAACAGAGTCCAGGTCCTCCTGACCTATTCATGCTCGCTGAGTTAATTAATTTGAAATAAATTCTCCTTATATCACCACCTACAACATAAAAAATATATGTGGAATGAGGATGATGATTTAATAGTTTTAATGTGCTATTTAGCATGAATATAAAACAGCGAAGTAGAAAATGGCACTGTGCACCCCAGTATAGTACTATAATCTACATGGGAAGCATAGTGGATCCCTTTAAACCACTTCCGAGCTTGGATCACCTGCAGTGCCTGGGTAGACTGAGGATATCGTGTATTCTTGAGTCCTCTTATGAGGGACTTCAGCCTACATCACAGACCTACCTTAAGAAGACCGGTGGTTCCTGAGAAAGATGCTGACAAAAGGCTGGTTTCCAGTCGGAAATCTGCTTCGTTTTTCAATTTCTCTATGCTAAATGGACCCCTGAGGATGAGAAAAAAAAATGAAAACTTTAATAATCATTGCTAGAACTTTCAACTTCAAAAGAAGTAAGGAAATGGAAAGTTGTAAATGGTGCATAATGATCATGTAGTGTGTCCTAAGCTTTCAATACACAGTCAAATCCATTTAATTGCAATAGTTTTCAGATAACAGAATACTATATCTACTATACACATCTCACTGGATAATCATGACTTCCTTCATGCTACTGAGTAGTTATGATTACTGTTGCTTGTTGCTGAGTTGTACACCATCTCCTCTTCCACAGCCTCTCACCCTCTCGTTCATTTTCTCATCAGAACAAATTATCTTCAATAGGTTTTCAACACTTCGGTTTGGATTATAAAACTACATCCTCCTCAATACTTGTCAACATCACTGATAAGAATACATTCTCCTCAATACTTGTCAACATCACTCATAAACTGCAAAGTCTTACCCATTTTATATGCGCACTGAAGGAAACTCCAGGTACAGCAAAGCATGTACGGAATGTTCCAACTATATTTTTCATCAAGCAATAAAAACATATCAAGTGGAATAAATGCAGGATTAACTAATGAAAAAACAGCTGAGCATGTGCAAAAGTAAATAAAAAGCAACCTCCCTAAAAAGCAGAAACTGAAAACTAAAGGAAACAAAATCCTACCCATTAATATCAGGGACACTATCACTATTCAAGAAAGAGACTGTGACAACATGGTTCTTGGTGTCTGTCCCCCTCTCCACCTTTCTGATGGTGTACCTCTTCACACCGAGACCGGGTATTTCAGCTAAAAATGAGACCTGAATAAAGAATCATAGAGAAATGTTAGTATAATTTAATAAATGTCCTGAGATCTGCAAATATAGGCTAATGTAAAAGGAACTGATTAGTAATACAAAGTTTAAGATAGTGCAGGATCACACGGATGCTTGAAGTAATGCAAATTACTATTTAAATATTGGAAAGCCCTTCAAATTGCATAAAAAACTAATATTAATAATTTAAAAGTAAAAGGGTTCTAAACTTTACTGCAAAATTCAAAAGATGCTTGTCTTTGCAATCCTGCATCATATTTCCTATCCCCCTTCCCCCTGGGCTGCGAATTCTGTCCCCCTCCTCTTTTTTGAAAAAAATTCTTTGCCAGAAAGCAACCATGTTAGCTCAAATTTCTGAACTATATTACTTCAAAATTCTGGAGTATAAATTAATTACTCTCTGCATGTCTTATCACATATGCTTATAAAAAATCTTATTAATCTGAACATGTTCGGTTTAACTCTCTGGTATCCAGGAAGTAGTTTTTTCTTAAATTCTTTCAATTGTGGACATACTAGCAAACAATGGCATTCATTCTCTATATCTATATATTCTAACTTTATGGTCCAACACAGGTCTCTCCCCCCTCTCCCCCCTCCACCATAAATGCATTCTCAATGCTTTGCAATGTACTATGTCATTTTTACCAACTAGAATAATGCGCATATGAATATCATTACAAGACACTGTGAAGATGGACAAAATTCGAGGGGTGCCTGCGGAAAAACCCTATCTCCCTTATATATTTCATACAATGATACGGTCTTTGCGCAGGCATCCCTCGAAATACTAAATTGGTGCTAGATCAGTTAAACAAGAAAAACAAAGGATTTGAGACACCAGAATGCCCTGACCCAGGGGAATATCATAATTCTATAAGCAACTGCAGCCTTGTGCAAAACTGCATCCCCTAAACAGACCAAAATCCTTCCAGCCCAGCTATATATGTCCTAACCCTGCCATCCCTCACAACTCACCTTGAACCTGTCCACAGCCAAGTTCCCTACATTTGTCCAGTATGGTTCAACCTGGCTATGGATCACTTCCCCATTTGAGTCCTTGACCTCAACATAGGGCCAAGAGGTCCACACCTTCACGACCTCTGACCTCGGCTGTGCCAGAGAATTGTAGAGTATCACAGATCTGGAGAGACATCCATGCAAAACAAGGTTAGACTTCTGGTTTTAATAAAAGCAATCTGAACTGCGTTGGTTGTGCCCTAGTAATAGGTGCTGCCCTGCAACTAATACAGTCTTGCAGCAACAGAGGCAGCATGAACATGTGGTTTGTGAGTTGTACTCATACACTGAAGACTGTCAAGTCCAAGTTTGTGTGTTTGACTTGTGGGTCAGGTGGTTTGTATTGTAGTGTCCTTCCCTCTCTTTCCCACACTTGACTCAGATGTAAATGAGTACCTGGCCTTAGTGCTGGGGATACCAGAGTGCCACATTGTGGGTAATCAGCAATGACTTTGTTATGTCTTTCATTTGTATTATGTATTTACATGTATGATGTGTACTGTCCTATCCTATGTCTTAGTATTACGAATGAGATGTATAAACTTATGTGGCACTCTACACAAATTTCCCTACAGGGTGAACAATAGTCACCCAATGTCACCCTATTGTTATTACCATTATCATCCTATTAGCAAAAAGATAACTTCATTGTCTACAAAAGAGTTTATCTTCATTTGAGCAGCACAATACAAAGTACTGAAATTAACAACAGTGACAAAGAAACGTGTAGTCTAGTATATGAATAAAATCTTTCAATTAAGCCCCATCTAAGAAAGAAAAACTCCTCCCCAACAATCATACTACATTAAATAAATACACTCAAATACAAGCACCTGATTGTGTTTTTAGTAACCCTTACTCAATACATTGAGGATTTGATATTTAGCATCACCTTGAAGGTGCTAAAGATTTGTTTAATATCTCAGAGAATATTCATATGCAAAACACCAGTATGCTCACAGAAAGCTTTTTCACCCAGGATATGGTTGGAGAGTTACCATTCATCACATTTCAGGAAAATGACACATTTGCTGCCCATTCCATAGAATACTTACTGTGGTGTATCTTTGAGCTGTAGAATGGGTCTATTCGGGAGGGCATCATGAGAGGTTCTTATCTCATCCTGATGCATTGACAAAAAAGCAAAACAAATTTAATACAACTGAGCATGGATGAATGATTATGCATTGCACTCATGATGATGAGGAAGTGGGTTAACTTTCAGTCATGAACATGTTCCGAATGCCTTCAGGAAAACAAATTTGCATTCACATCTTACTCGATTCATCTAAAATACGGCTATCTAGCTACAGAGAGAGAAACTAAGTGCTATTCCTAAGATATTCCAGAATGACAGTAGCTCTGTAAACTCCCAACAGGAGCTGAGAGAGAGAGTGAGCAACCTGGCCCTTTGGGTAAGAAGTCATGTGAGCAGGAACAAGTCAAATATAAGACATTTAATCTTAGTTATTAAAAATATCAAAGCTTAATACTTTGCTTACCAAATCTGAAGGATATCCCTGTCTGTCATTCCTAGATGTTTTCACTTCAGATTCTCTGAATAGTGTGTTATTTAGAACTTTTTGGATATAAGGACATTCATTTGCAAACCAACTTATAAGAAAAAAAAAACAAAACCAAAAAACCCATTCTCTTAGATAAAGAAATCACTGTTAGGTTGATTGATAAACTTGACACAGGACAGCTTCGGCAAGAAAACTGTTTATGGTGGTAAATGAGAGCTTGCTCATTAACGACGGGAACTCATACCATTGTAAGACTTACGTTACTCTGAGATTACATTACTAAGAGATCCCTTCATTAATGCAGAAACTCTCAATAGTGGCAGAATGTTGAAAACTGCCAAAAATAGTAGTGAAGGACAGTGCTGGATATTGGAGTTCCTTGAATTTGATAATCAAAGGTGTTGAAATGACATGTTGGAAGATTGAAGCACATAGGTGTGAGGGGGACAAGAAAAGGACAGGACAATGAAAACAAAATGAATAAGAACAGCTAGCACGTTTTCGCAGACAGCCTGTCATCTCTGAAGTCCTTACCACATGAAAGATGGAAGCAGTCTCTGAGAAGGTATAGTCTGTTTTCTTCTCCGCCAGCAGGAAGACAGAACACTCTGTGATAATGGTCTTGGATTCTTGTAAGGCCCTCAGGAGCCTGAAATTAGGAAAGAGAGTGAGAAAAAAAAAACATAGTGTTTCTCTAGAAGAATTTCCATTTCCAATAAACAAATTCAGCACCAAAAAATATTGTTAAACATGTATATGTGACCATCTGAAATGAATGACCTCCTTGTTAGGGTATTTATGAGATTAAAATGTAAAGACGGGCCCTACCCTCTAGTCCCATAATAAGGTATCTTGTTAATAGTTTCAGACTGGCGTATGACACATTAAAAAGACAAATCATCACATTCTTTCCACATCTGTGAAGTAATTTTTTGTTTGATGCTTTGAATTGTTTATATTACTTTGATCTTCCACTTCTTTTTTTCCTATTAAAACAAATGTCAAGTTTTGACTCATTATTATATCTCATATTTGCAAGCCAAATCACATCTTCCTCACTGTTTTGCTTTGTACAACAGGTTGAGAGTGCTAAATTTCTCAAAACCTCAAAAAAATGACTTAGGCAAATGTGGTAATGAGTGTGGCAAGCGATTACAATCAAACTCTAAGAAAAATCCTTCTTGACTCTACCATCGGCCATGAAACTCTTCAATTAGCCCCTTTAGACTTTCTGAGTAGCTGGTTGGCTGCCGCTTTGTTGAGTGTTTTTTGATTATGTCTTACAGTATATGAGACAAAAGAAAGAATGGTTGCAGTCATGTTAATAGGTGTCAAATTGTATACAAGTGTGCCGTCATGCTGGTTTGACTGTATCAAAAGTGTCACCTTCCCAGGAGCTTTATACATTACATTTGTTGCTTCTGTATGCAATATTTAACAGATGGCACAGTGCTGGTATGCCCATTGTGTAATGCTACAGTATTTGAAACATGAAACAATCAATATCTCTACATATTAACTCTCCTAGAGCAAGGCACCTCTGGCCCAGCTTCTCACTGGCTGTGTGACCACTGTTATGGATAACAACAGTTGCACGTGTTGTCTGCTACCCAAACAAGGGCTGCAAAATTTGACTGCCACGCCCAGTGCTCATCCAGGAGATGCATATATATTCTATTACCGCATTCAAGGGTAGCGAGCGGATGGTAGAATTAGATCTATCACAGCATTACAAGTGTTAATAACCAACCTGTTGCCATAATCGACCACCACAAAGTCCTTGGCCGTTCCAGTTATCGCATCATGATGCTGAAACAATCCTAGCATTCTCCTGGCATCAACAAGTTTTTGCATCAACGCCTTGGATGGAAAATTTGCTGCCGAATGTTTCCTGGCCTCGGCTTGAGCCAGACTGAAGATTATCTCTGCTGACCTGTAGGTGAAATAAGATGAAATAAGACTGAGCAAATACCAAGCCACAGACTCAATGATTTGGATTTGTTTAACATCCCCAAGGGCATCCCCCATTTGAAGCCTGATCCAAGACTCTGTCAACTCTGCTTCACTGTAATGTCATTGGGGGAATGATAAAAATTTGTGGGTTCATAGTGGTAACATTTTCTTTTTTCTTTTTCTTTTAAAAAAGTATCACGTTATGTGGGCAATACTGCAACTGAATAAAACTGTGTTACAGCACCCATTGTGATCATGTATGGTTGACTGTGCTTTTTAAGAAAGACCCACTCAACATAGATATGAATTAAGATATCATCATCTAGTGATAATAATATTCCCTATCCAAAAATGAAAAAGACATCTAAATCATAGGAATAGACACATACTTCCATCTTACATGTATCAATAGACACATACTGAAATCTATTTTTAAAAAATGTAAAACTTAAAAAACATGGCTTAATCCACAGACAAGAAATCTGAAGATTTCCAACACAAACAGATATCTTTGTATTATTATAAGGTATCTCAACACAATACCTCAGATTATGCTCCAAAACCCGATCCAAATTTTTCTGCAAAGGACGAGAGGTGAAGTAGCCTGTCCAGTAGTGGTCATCCCGGTCAGCATAAGAGAAAAAGTCACCACTGAGACTCTGAATGTTGGGAGGAGCCTTGCCAGGGGTTGTCATTGTTTCTTCGTAGACAGCGTTGAAATAATCACTCAGGGTGCCAAACTGGGCCTGTAAAACACAGAGAGCCACAAGAATAAAGGGTTTACAGTAAAACTTGTTTACATACACTTTACGCAGCTGGTTAGCTTTACCATGGTTCCTCGGTTAAATCAATCCATTTAATTAGCTTGGTCAATTTTCTGACTGACAGAGACTGCGTAAATAAAAGACATACAGTTGACTTTATCTCCTTTCCCCTCAGATAAGCTTATCATTCAGACCTACATTAAATCTCTTTTATATTGTCCTTTAATTAATCTGTTCATTTGGTTAGCTCAACTGCTTGCTCCAGAAGAACGTAGGATCACATTAGGAACAGACAAACAGTAAACGTCCTTAACCTTGTGTGTTAGTCAAAGTGATCATTCTGATAGTTTGGCTCATTATTCTAAGAAAACAAAGGACCACATTAAATAAGACATACAAATAAAAATCACCTTTACCATCTTCTTTTTTTTTTCAGGAAAAAAAGTAATTCATGGCTTAGGCCATTGTTAAAGGAAAACATTAGGCTACATAAAAAACAGACATGCAGTAAAACTCTTTGACTATGCCCACTCACTCAGTTCATCATTCAATTAGCTTAGTGAAGTACGAAGCTCTTGTCACCAGTCTTATGTAATGATTTGTAAATCTTCATAATAATTATGGCAGGCCTTTCTTAAGTGTAATGCGAGAGAGACCTGTCAATATTTGGAGTCTGTAAAGTATCTGAATTCATGAGTAAAATTTAATATGATTCCCAGCATTAATATAAACACTAACCTGGGCCCCCAACTCCGGGTGCTCATTCAAATATTTGAATATCTTCTCATAATTTCCAAATTGGAGATCAAACTCATCTGGCTGCATGTAACGGAAATCGTCTCCCAAGGGAACGAATACAACATTAGTCTTGTATAAAGTCGCTTTTCTTTTCCACTGGTCTAAAATCATTTGTGACCTGGAAACAGGAAAATATTAAAGAAATTATTACAAATTCTGCAGCTTATTCAAGAAGAAGATATGTGAAAACAAATAAGAAAAGAAGATAAACATGTTGTGTCATTTAATTTTACATGATGATCATATAGAGATCATCAATGCTGCATCAAGAAAAACATTCTACACTATGTCTTGCTCACATTTATATAAGACTCTAATGTTCTATTGCACCACAAAAGCTGATTCATCTCCCATCACTCTACTTATGTGTAAAAGAATGGTACTGTTTATTCAAAACATACAGAGGAAAGAATATGTTGGAAGCTGATCTATAAGGAGCAGTCTCATAAATAGAAATATTGTCACCAATGTTTACCGGGTTCTTGGAAGAAAAAATGGTTGATATTGGTTTACATATTTGCTTTCAAGATCACCACAGCTGCTAAAATTACAAACATATTTAAATCTATTTACCAGTAATGTTATTTCTGAACAACAAATTACACACTAAAATCCACTGAGGCTTATCTATTAGCAAATATCATTGTTCAATTGGTTAGAAAAATTTCCATATAAGGTAGCCTGTCCCTGAAGCTACTTTGTATGGCCTAACATTGAACAACAATGTTAATGAGGAAAGACAGTTGTATCGTACAGTTTTGAAAGACTGGTTACTGAAATCTTGGACTTGAAACCGTATGCCCCTCAGATATATGTGGCGGAGGTCTTAGTCCCACTACCCAATTCTGAATTTTTAAGGTAAATAAGTTTGTGAGTAAATGTTATATACAAAGTAAGTAACTCAGAGCTAGGGCATTGGAATGAGTAGATGGGCTTTTTTTTAAAAGTACATCAGATTCCATAGTGTCCGGTTTAGCAGTCACCCTCTGCCTAGGTGAAACTGAAATTTGATATTGGCAGTAGAAACAAAAGGAGCAACCCACAAACCTTTCAGCAACATTCTGATCTGTTATGGGCTTAGGATCAATTTTCCAGGGACACCTATACGGAGAGCCGGGCAAGCGGCGGAAGTCGAACTGGCAACATATTTTTGGGTCGGGCCCACAGGTGTGAGGGATGTCGTAAGAGTAGAACGGCATCAGGTGTGTGAATATATCAGTGTTAGCTTCTGAATCTGTGGAGTGAAGGAGAGGAGTAATAAAATATTGAAGCTCATAAGTCTCGTATCCTGGCGATGTTTGTTTATAACACTGCACAATTTTATATCCTCACAAGCCATGTCACTCAACTACTTTCTCAACTTTCAAGGGGGGCGTACAACAGGTATTAGCTTTCAGAAATATCTTTCATTGTCTGCAACAGATAATCATTTAACAGATGATTGATCTATTGAAACTGTGCATACATACAATGCTTTTCCAAAGCATTTCCAACAGTGGTCTTGGTCAGGAATCAAACCCAAAAAGTGTGAGACAGTTATTTCATATTCACTCAGTTTTTCTACTGTCAGCAAAGATGATGACTATTGTAACATCAGCACCAACAACTCATTCTCATCTTTTCCATAAAGCTGCCATCAAGAAAATTATGGCTCCAACTGAATCCTCCTTCATGGAGTGGTGAGCCCTACGCTTCTAACATTTACCAAGCACAACAATAACATTAACAACCTCTCTCTAGTTTCATTCTCACCTAAATACTGTCACCACATAAAGTTCAAATCCTCTTTTTAGCTAAAAATTTCTTGATGATGTAATGAATCCATTATATTGGCATACTCTTGATATTCAGCATCTTTATCAACAACATCACATCAACATCATCATCACTACCATCAACAATAGCAAAAGCATGCCTCCGTTTTCATCCTTACCCCAATGCTGCCTCCACATGAACTCCAAATCGCTGCTTTTAGCCAAGTGCTTCTTGATGGAATAGTGGACCCTCTGTATAAGCATGCTCTTGAACTCTGACCTCTTCAGCAAGTATGCCATTGTGGATGAGTATCCAAAAGGATCAATAGACCATCCTGACTGTGGGATGTAACCTAATGACATGAAGACAACATGAGATGAACCTATGTACATCGAAGTAGACTAGGCATGTTCCCTGTACGTACTGCTCAAATTCTTGTTATAGGGATACAAGGAGATTGGCTTATTTGCTCTAAGAATCGAATGATAAAACCATGAATATTTTATGAGCCATACGAGACTCTAATGGAAGTGGGTGTCGGGACTGATTAATACGAGGTGAGATTGGAAACTTTGCAATCACCAATGTTGGTGCGCGTCTGCAAAAGTCTCAAAATTGCTCCTCCGCTAAACTGATTCCAGCAAATGCGCTCCTAAAATTATTTTTTTTCACTTCTAAATTTAGATCTAGTCTAAGTCTACCTTTTAGTTTTGTCACACAACTCACAAGAAGAATAATGCCCAATGAAACCAAGGTCAAGATTGCTCAATTTGAATACTGATCAAGACAGCACATTAATACATCCATAAGAGATCAGTACAAGGTATCTTGATCATGTGCAATGAAGCAAACAGTGTTTTTCTCCAAGTCATATGAGAAGGCAACATCCCCTTCATCATAAATCTGGGTGGGAATTTGTAAAATATTGACAGGGATTTTAGATTTTTATCAAACTTCTTTATTTTCTGCACAGAAAATGAAAGGGGATCTGCGAGTCTGTAACGAATGTTCGACAGGGATATTGCAATTTAAGAAGCAAACTGTATGATCTGGAAAAATACTAAAGTGACGTGCAGAGGTGACAAAAGATGAATGAAATGTTGCACGGCATGAGCAAAGTAAACAAGATCTCAGCCCATCTTGACCCTGGGTTTAGAGGAGACAGTACCTTGATTTTCTCTTAAAAATTAATCTGCCTGAGGTTGAAAAGATAGTAAGAGTTTAAAAACTATTAATGGGTGAAAACAGACAGTAAAAGTCATGACAAACCTAGGGTTGTGTTCAGCCACTGGTGACCCTCTATCAGCTGGTCTAGCATGGCAAAGTAATGAGCATTGGCTTCATCAGTCATCACCCAGCCACCAGTAGAAATCTCAAACTGACCATTGGCTATCAATCTGTTGAGGACAAAGNGAACTCCAAATCGCTGCTTTTAGCCAAGTGCTTCTTGATGGAATAGTGGACCCTCTGTATAAGCATGCTCTTGAACTCTGACCTCTTCAGCAAGTATGCCATTGTGGATGAGTACCCAAAAGGATCGATAGACCATCCTGACTGTGGGATGTAACCTAAAGAGATGAAGACAACATGAGATGAACCTATGTACATCGAAGTAGACTAGGCATGTTCCCTGTATGTACTGCTCAAATTCTTGTTACAGGGATACAAGGAGATTGGCTTATTTGTTCTAAGATTAAAATGATAAAAGAGGTAAGAACCCGAATATTTTATGAGCAGTATGGGACTCTTATGGAAGTGGGTGTCGGGACTGATTAATACGAGGTGAGATTTGAAACTGTTTGCAATCACCAGTGTTGGTGCGCATCTGTTTGCAATCACCAGTGTTGGTGCGCATCTGCGCATCTGTTTGCAATCACCAGTGTTGGTGCGCATCTGCAAAAGTCTCAAAATCGCATCTCAGATAAATCAATCCCAGCAAATGTACTCCTAAAATTCTTTTCCTCCCTGTATATCAAATTCCCTGCTCAAATTCTTGTTACAGGGACACAAGGAGATTAGCTTATTTGCTCTAAGAAAAGAATGATAAAAGAGGTAAGAAACCGGAATACCTTAGGAGATGTAAGAGACTGTTATGGAAGTGAGGGTCGGGACTGATTTATACGAGGTGAGATTGGAAACTTTGCAATCACCAATGTTGGTGCGCGTCTGCGAAAGTCTCAAAATTGCACCTCCACTAAATTGATTCTAGCAAATGCGCTCCTAAAATTCTTTTTATCCCTTCTCAATTTAGTTTTAAGTCTACCTTTTATTTATGTCACATTACTCATTAAAGAATGATGCCCAATGAAACCAAGGTCAAGACTGCTTAATTTGAATACTGATCAAGACAGTGCACTAATACATCCATAAGAGATCAGAACAAGAAATCTTGATCATGTGCAATGAAGTAAACAGTGTTTTTCTCCAAGTCATATGAGGAGGCAACATCCTCCTCATTATAAATCTGGGCAGGAATTTGTAACATTTTGACAAGCATATTAGATTTTTCTCAAACTTATTCATTTTCTGCGCAGAAAGTAAAAGGGGATCAGCGTGCCTTCAGAGAAAGTTTGACGGTGATTTTGCAATTTAAGAAGCAAACTGTATGATCTGGAAAAATACTAAAGTGACGTGCAGAGGTGACAAAAGATGAATGAAATGTTGCACGGCATGAGCAAAGTAAACAAGATCTCAGCCTATCTTGACCCAGGGTTTAGAAGAGACAGTACCTTGATTTTCTCCTAAAAATTAATCTGCCTGAGGTTGAAAAGATAGTAAGAGTTTAAAAAGTATTAATGGGTGAAAACAGACAGTAAAAGTCATGACAAACCTAGGGTTGTGTTCAGCCACTGGTGACCCTCTATCAGCTGGTCTAGCATGGCAAAGTAATGAGCATTGGCTTCATCAGTCATCACCCAGCCACCAGTAGAAATCTCAAACTGACCATTGGCTATCAATCTGTTGAGGACAAAGAAATCATAAAGCAAGGATGTACAAAGCCCAAAATAAAAATGACTTGAAGTTTACTGAGACTGGGCAGCAGCCATATCAATCACTATGGAATAGCTCACTCCTGTTATACACTATGACTACTACTGCTTATGATAAGAATGACTGAAAGACTACCAGCAGCAGTAATAAGAGTAAGAGGAAAGAAAAAATGCATTGGAAGGTAGTATTATGGATGAATAGATTTAATGGGATAGAGCAGAAAGTTATTAGGATGAAATCCCATGTCCATAAGAGTACCACAGAATATGGTGAAGTGCCGAAAGACTTGTTTTATTAACAGTCTTTTTCAAGACCAATGAGTTTAGTAATGTAGTGTGTTATAGACTTTTTCATCTAAACATCACCACTCGGCCCCAGTGATTTCACTGTTTTTTCTCATCCACATATTACCAATGAACACCAGGCATCACATAGTAACATTCTTTATATTGTTCATAAGAATATGGTTGCAATTTTGCTTTCTTTTGTCTATATGTGAATAAAGAGTGCTATTAACCCCTTGAATACGTTTTTGATGTAGACTGTACTTCATGAAATCTGTGGGGTCCAATCTGCTGTTGACGTAGGCCGTATGTCATGCTAAATCACTGTTTTTGTTTCACCTATATCTCGACACACTCATACTCTTGAATAATGAGCTTTTGTTCTCCTGAACTAGTTCTTTCTATTTGTAGGGAGTGACGACACAGAGGGCAAATGCTTGTACCATAGCGAAGGGGTTAAACATGGTAAAATAGAGTACATCAGGTGAATTCTGCTTTCTGTTAATCAGTTTGCTGATGATTTCTCTTACACTCACCTTCTAACTCTGTCCTTGTATTCTGGGCTGATCTCGGACCACCACCAAGAGAAATAAGAGATCTCGGAGAACATGAACTTGTATTTGGAGTCTTGTTCCAGCTTGGGAACAAAGTTGTCCAAGATCTTCTTCGTTTGAGAGTGGTAGTAATCAGCATATGTTTTCACCCAGCCTGGAGAGAGATAAATAAATGATTGAACATTGGAAACAGATACAATTACGGCATTGGATTCCAGATCTAAAGGTTATGGCTTCAAATCCCAACCCCGGTCTCCACCTGGAGAGAGATAAATAAATGACTGAACATTGGAAAGTGATATAATTACGGCATTGGACTCCAGATCTAAAGGTCATGGGTTCAATTCCCAACCACGGTCTCCTCCTGGAGAAAGATAAATAAATGATTGAACATTGATTATTTCACTGATCACAGAACTCACAAAAAAAAAAAAAATTCTATGAGATTCTTGAAAGTTTTCTAGGAGATTTAAAAAAAAAAATATTGGAGGGATCGAAATTAGAATAAATTGCATAAAGGTATTTTTTTATTTATCTTGCAACTCATGAGGATGGCCACGAGCAGAAGATGTTATTGTCCATTGTACTGTTAAACATTCACACTTCTGGTGTGTGTCATTAATTCATTGGGCAGTGACCTCCAAATCCCCAGTGAAAAAGCAATTTTGGTGAAGAGAAAAGGCAGCAGAGGGACAAAAGTAGTGATAGGTTTAAATTTTACGAGTCTCTAGGAAGGAAATAAAAAAAGTATGAGCTTTTCGGAGATTTTCAGAATAGCTAAATTTCCAGGAGATTCTGGAAAATCCTTAAGTATTATGAGCCCTAGGATATCTCTAGAGCTGTGTTAGAATGTACTGGTTTAATTCATGGTCTACCCTTATGGAAGTACTGAGATAGAGACCTTCTACTGAAGTGGAAGGGGTGGGGAAAGGGTATGAGGAGAGAAAAAACCCAAGTGAATTGCAAATGGGTTACTACAAAGAGTAAAGGGTTTACAAGGTACAAGTACTGTTTGTTCGATAGATGGCAACACCTCAGAGCCACACTGTGTGCAATGTAGCATGTTCACCCTTGTTTAAAGACAAAATACAGTTCAGTCAGCCAACAAGTCATTTATCCAGCATGCCAGTCGTGCAGCCTGTCAGTTAACCAGCAAGCCAACCAACCAACCAACCAACAAACCCATCCAATCAATTGTCAGTCAATCACTAGGTCGGTCAGTGAGTCAACCAGTCAGCCAATCAATCAATCAATCAATTAATTAATCAGTCAATCAATCAATCTCAAAACAATAACACCTGTTGATAAAAATATTCTCAAAACCTACCGGGATCACAGTGAGTATGGGGAACCAGGACAATCTTCAGCTTGTTTTGTGCATTCCATCTGTCTTGTGGGTAAGTGACTAGCCAACCCTGCTTCCAGGCCCCACCATCAATGTTGTCGTAAGGAACCTCAGCTATGACTCTGTGCATCTATCAAGCAAGAAAGAAATTAAGGATAAGGATAAGGATAACTTCATTTGTCCACAAAGGGAAAATTGTCTTGTTACAGTGTGCTTACAAAACATAAATGCTACTGTTGAACCAGTTCTCCCCTTCACACCACAATGCTGAACATCATGGTTGAGCAAAATAATTAGTATGTGAGCTCCAACTGTATGAGGTGGTGGCTGAAATTTGCAGCCCAGTATCAGATGATCGGTTGGCAGACAACATGTGGAATGTTTTTTGTGACATGAGGTAAGAGCAACTGCTGCTAACGGTCACAAGTTTTTAGCCCTAACGTTATACATAACTCTGTTATATCTATTACTAATGTTATTTTATATCTATATAACTATACTTATATACAGAACCACTTTAAGACACAAGACTGCTGTGCAGTCCTTCTTACTGCAGGTAACCAACATCACTGCAAGGAGTGACGGTAAACACTTCAACGACTTCCTTGCCTTTCCTTGCCTTTGGCATGAACAAAGTGCTTTCTTTCTATAGCAGCCACAGGTTATCTTGATAGTACAAATAACAAACTTCTGCCTTAATTCTGGCAAGTACCAGTTATCTTGATAGTGCAAATAACAAACTTCTGCCTTAATTCTGGCAAGTACCAACAAATGGTATCTCTGTTATCATTAACATACAAATTAGGTCACACTCTGGATAAATATGACCTTCTGTTTGGAAAAAAAAAAACAGAAAAAATTCATTGGGTCAATGTTTACACCAGTTATAAACTCCGCAGAGATACTTATGTGTATAAGATCAAGCTGATTTACTGATAGATCATTTTAATTTAATTCTTTTATAGAAAAACACACAACTGTATTACATAACATCATCTGCAGCTTTGTAAATGAAGGTCTCTCTTCCAAATATAGCATTCAAATGTTTGAGTTCTCATCTGTACACTCTTAAAAAAGATTTCAGAACATGAGCAGTCGGTATCCTGCAGGAAATATTTTATTCTTCATCATACTTACACTGATATCTGGTTTGGAGAAGGCACTCTGAGCCCAACGACATGTACCTGAGGAAAGGAACAAAGCACAGACCATGAAAGTCACAAGTAGATTGATTTACAAGTGAAAGAGAAATATCTCTGTATACGGGAAAATATAGTATTGACATCCTACTGCAGAAAAAAAGGCACAATGAAAATATGATTGTGGTTTCCATTTGCCACATAAGTCAGAAATGTTACAAAAGGTCCATGCCTTATTCTAAAAACCATATTTCACGAGAACACTTGCAGGATTTTAACAATTTTCCATAGGTACCATGACATGCATCGGGAATGATTCTCGTGACAGCGCTGAGTGAGCTGGTCCTAAAAAGTGTGCAGATTTTGCCATAGATATTTTTTTTTTAAAAGACATTCCTGGAAGAAATTTAGAAGTACACTATAGAAAATGTCATCAGAACCTGTCCCATGTCCTCCTTCTCTAAGGCTCTACACAGTTTGGACTTCCAGCAAGTGTGATTAGTAGAGCAAATGCCAACAAAGCTGCACTGACTCCAGCATCTTACAATCTATACAATGATGGATTTTGGATTTTGCCTTCCTATTCTCCTCAAACTTTAGGGGTGAATAAGATATATTCCTGTAAAAGCTTTAGGGAAATAAAATCACAATGTACATACTCTGTGATTTTAGAGTATTTTTTTTTCATTTCAGATAACTGCCATCGTCTGCTGCAGTCAGTTTTTCTTAAGTCAAACAGGGCACTCATCAGGCAATGGTCTGATTGGCTAAGCCAGCCCTGGGAAGCCGGTTTGTAAATACCAGGTGGGTGGTAGTAAAAGCATCCACAACGCATTAGACTAAGGTGTGATGTGATGTTGTCAAATTCGGTGTGCTGTATGAATGAGTGTTTGTCTGAGATAATGTCCTTGCAAATCTTTGCGTAGGCTTCAGCTTGTTAGTAATAGCTCCATATACAGTTCTCACCCTGTGATGGCTCTGCTCCAGTATAGACTGAAACCTCATAACTTTCCTCCTTCCTAGGTATTGTGAAATCATCCTCAAACGGCTTCTTCTCTGCCTTGACTACCACCTCTGGTACTTGCTGCTGCTGTTCTGGTGGCTTTTGTACAGGTGGGGACTGCTTGGGGGCCTGGAAATATTGAAGCAATAATGAAGCTGATGATAAAGATGCAAAAGATGATGTTAAACACATTTTGTGGGTCAAAGTTGTGCACCTGTTACATAAACATCAGAACTCTATCCATCTAGGTAAAAAAAAAAAGAGAGAGAGAGAGAGAGAGAGAGTGTGTGTGAGTGTGTGTCTGTGAGAGAGAGAAAGAGAGAGAGAGAGAGAGAGAGAGAGGGAGAGTGTGTGTGTGTGTGTTTGTGTATGAGAGAGTGAGAGTGAGAGAGAGAGAGAGATGGGAATAGAATTCGAAAGATACAGAGAAAGGAGAGAGAGAGATAGAGAGAGAGAGTGTGTGTGTGTGTGTTTGTGTATGAGAGAGTGAGAGAGAGAGAGATGGGGATAGAATTAGAAAGATACAGAGAAAGGAGAGAGAGAGAGAGAGTGAAAGTGAGAGAGAGAGAGACTGTATGCTCCTAGCACTACCCTATCAATGACCTGGCATGTGATATATGACCTTTCCTCTAAATAAAATGATATCTTTGGGCACATGTAATGTGGTGTAATATATCCATCCAACACGCACGTGAAGGATTACCAAAGGTTACAGGCCTGTAACTGTCCCTACACTTTTGGGTCCTACACTTTTGGGTCCTACACTTTTGGGTCCTACACTTAGGGGCTATATTTCATCTCCCCTTTTCCTTCTTTTAGCATGCCCTGCTTCCAGTAATAAGGGCTCCCCGGGGGGGGGGGNCAGGAGGGAAATTTTGATATCATGAGAATCTGTGTCCATTTTGCTTTATTTTACCAGGCACTATTTAGCCCTGGGCTGGAACTGGCAGGTCAAGGGTGTGCTCAGGCGGAAGAGGTGGGGTTTGACGTTGACCAGTGAAAAATGTAGGCTCTGTTTACAAATAGCAACCAAGCTCAAAATTGCAACGGGCCTGCTAGGGTTGGGCAAGTCTTAAAATTTGGGCCACATAATGAGCTTCAATCTGGTATGGGTCTGGGTGAAAGCTAAATCTTTGGGTTCAGAGGGCAGCTCAAAATGTTAATATAGCCCATAGAGGAAAAAAGGGTCCAATCCTATTACAAGTCTGTAACCCAAATAAATCTCACAGCCAAGCCTGGGAAATCTGAGATAAACTCTGAGAAATTCTGGAGCAAGGGCTCACCTCAAATTGCTGTTTGAGTTTGTTTATCCCATCTTGGCTGTTCAACATTTCCCCTATTTCATTCCTAATCTGTTTAACCACCTGTTTGTTGACTTCGATGTCTTTCTCGATCTTGGAAATTTTACTCTCCAGCAACTCCAGGTGTTGCTGTAGATGAAAATAAAAAAGAAGAAATAAGGACTATTATTTCCCGTTAGGGGCATTGTTTTTACTATGCCATCCACGTCATGCATCTCATTCAGAAGACAGATATACACTGAGGAGTATAAATTATACACACAATTACACAATATTACAAAAAAAATACAACAGTAAAGTCATTGCTGGTGGCCACAATGTAGTGCCCTGGTCCCCTCTAGTTTGTTTTATGAATAGTTGGATGTAAAGAAGAAGAAAAAGAGTTGCAGACTAGATGGAGGTGTAAAAAGGATCCACAGCCAGAAAACAACAGGAACAAAATTAATGTGGGGCAGCGTGGCCTAATGGTTATGGCGTTGGACTCAAGATCTAATGGTCCTGGGTTCGATTCCCAACCACCGTCATGTTGTAAGTGCCTTGGAAAAGCATTTCATTCACATTTACCTCAGTCCACCCGTCTGTAAAATGGGTACCTGGCTATAGGCAGTGGAAGATATTGTCAGAATGCTAGTGATCAGTGCCTATAAATGGCAGCGGCACTGTATGCTCCCCAGGGAGTCGAGAAAGTCCTAGAGTGATCAGGCCTGCTGGGGTAATAATAGTGTGAAGTCGCATGAGCGGGCATTAGCCTGGATATGAGACTTATAAACCGCATTATTATTATTATTATCATTAAATAGTAGAATCATTCTTTGCTAGTTTCGACTCAAGGGACAGAGCACATATGGAGCTGACTGAAGTGCAGTGACGTTGTCTCTGGCAACTAGTAATAGGTCACAGCTGCCCCACAAGTTTTAGAAAGGAAAGCAACTGAAACACCTCCAAAAGCCCCATGCATCCTCTCTCTCTTAAGATTGCTATTTCAGCCAGGTGTGAATGTCATCCCAGTCAGGTATGGATGTCATCCCCAGGCAATCAATATCTTATCCATAGTAAGGTAATTAGGGAAAATGACTAACAATAAACATAATAAGAAAATAGCTTGGCTATTATATTACAGAAAACAGCTGTTGCACATTGGTAATGTATTCCATTACACACCTCAATAGGCAATTCACGACCCTTTATCTGTTAATATAACACATGAATGGCCCATGCAATCAAAACTGGCAAAATGTAAAACAGGGTTTTGTATCACACTTTTCTTATGAATTTGGCGTGGTAGATGACCAATCTCAGTGCTACACCAAACTGTTTTTGCCCAAATACCAAACTCGAGTCATTCAGATCTCACCGAAAAAGATGAACAGCTTGTTGGAGAGAAAGAAATAAAAAGAAAGAAAAAGTCAAGGCAACTGAATGAGAACAATAACAGATGACTGTTGTGCAAATGATGATATAAGAAATGCGGGGCAAATGTATAACTTGTTAATATTACCCAACTGCACTGTATACTTATGCTATGAACTGGTGTATGAACTGATCTGTAAAATACATGGCTGGCCCTAACAAAGTCAGGGCTATGGGAAGAAATTTCCGTATCACTTTATGCCTGGATCTGGCGTGGTGGGTCATAAATAGCTCTTTCCACACATCCCATTACTGGATTTTTATCAACCAAATCCAGTACACCAGTAAATCAGATCTCATTGTAGAATACAAAACTGGCCCTAGATCAAAGTCAGGACTATCTTAAACGAGTTTCTTATCACTCGTCCTGAAGTTAGTGTGACCTACCAATACCTCTTTCCAAACACTCCAATACTCGATTGATCCTGACCAACAAAAAAATAGACCCACCAGTAATTCAGATCCCTATGTAAATTAATTCACTGGGGCTATCAAAGACAAAGCTGTGTGGATAATAAAGTTTCTTATAACTTCCTGAATTTGGCATGGTGGGTCAATTATGGCCCTTTCCAATCACTACAAGATCAATATCGACCAAAACCATAACACCTGCAGTTCAGATCTCAGCTGTAAAATATATTGGGGCCCTATCAAAGCTGAGGCTATAGTTTAGATAAGTCCAATAAAAGTAAGGCTATATATATTCAGATAAAGTTTCACTGACACTTTTTTCATGTGTTTGGAATGATTAATCCCACCTGTCAGTTTTGTTTGTTTGTTTGAGCTAGGGCTTTACAGTGCTCCAGCACCTTTATAGTTAAATTGGTTTCTGATGATAAAACTAACTTACTGGGTAGAAGTTTCCCATCAAGTTTACTTAGAGAGCGGCCACTAGGTCTATTTTTTAAACTGTCATGAGATTGTTACAGTGTGCAATGTGCATGTCGTACATGGGACTGCATAAGTTTTTGTTTTTATCTGAACAAACTAGATCCTGGTTCTCCCACCCTGAAAGTCAGAGTGTGGGTTCCCTATAAGATTATAATTGAGAGTGGCATGATAGTCACAGAGACACACACCAGAACGTACAGCATGAGAGCACATCGAATTCTGACATTATCAAACAATCAGCCTTATTCATACATGTTTATCCAAATACAAGAGTTATTTAAAATGTGAAATGCCTACAGGTTAGAGTTTACATTGGTTATAACACAATTCAGAATATGGCTAGGGAAAAACAACATACATGAACAGAAGTGTGGACTTTGCTGACGATAATGATAAAATTCTCTACATCACTGACTTTCCTTTTCCTCTTTATTTCAAAAAAGCAAAATAAAAAAAAATAAAAAAATTGAACCTATGCAGACTCAATAATGAAGCCATACTGTAAGTACCCTGCCTGTTATATTCGAATTTTGGAACATCATTCAAGGCAAAAACCACAGAGTCATTCCCTGCCATTTTTAGTAAATTATCACCCACCATGTGTTCAGACCAAGTAGCATAGGGCCGTTACCAAGGTCATGTATGCCAGTTTGACCAACAGCCACTCACTGACTAAACACTTCATTGGCCTCCAACCAGCATGACTGCTTCTAGCAATTAGAGTACCGTGCTGGCCTATGTTGCCAGCCATGACTGAAACTGTAACTGAAACAGCCCTATACAACACAGACAGAAATCAGACATGGACAGACTTACAGGTTCCACTGTTCCAGACTTGGGGTATGAGTTGAGTGTGTCCAGCATCATATACAGCATCACCATGGTAACCATAAACAACAATGCCCCCCACAGGAAGGTGAACCTTTTCATCCTGGACAGCATTTTCCTCTTTTGATTTCTCTTTCCTGTTGTCCAAGTAATGATAAATAAAAAAGTATCAATAACAATGCTCTTATATGAGAACTTTCCTCCTTCACATAGAAATACATACAGAAAAATTTGGGATTGAAGATCTCTACACTGAACAGCATGTTAAGCATTTCTGAAAATGCAACTTCTATACACAAAAAGGATGAGTTTTCCTTTGTTATGTGGGTATGTCAAGGGGAATCATTTCCAGTCTGTAAAACGAAATGCAAGAAATAGTAGAAAGTACATTATAACTTCATGATGTGCAATTTTTGATCTGCCCACTCTATTTTTATCCTGTGCTGTCAGCATCTTGCATTGCACTGCAGAATTCCTGGGGAAACTTATGATCAGTATAGTAAGGGGTGCTTTTAAAATTTTTTGATACATTACTGTCTTTCACTCTTAAAAGGTTGCATACCCACATTTTTGTTAATGTCAAGTTGTGTAAAGACCTTGATTTATTAGCTTGTGTAAAACTGCAGCTGCAGCACGCTGAGAAGGAGCAACCTCGTTTGCTGATTATACAATGTTCTTGCCTCACTGGGCCTGGTGCCACTTGCCTGCTTTGACACCAGCCAAGCTAGACAGCTATTAGCTTCTCTTGGTTGGGCAAGGCATGATGACTGAAGCCATCATCTGGCCTCATCTCTTCAGGGAGGATTTCCATATGTGGTAACTGGTGATAAGGAGTTAACGCTCGCTTCAACTGATGCTGCTGTCTCGATGGGCATTAGTGTCATGGTTGAGTAGGGTTTGGGTTAGGGGGGATAGGGTTAGGTTACGGTTAGGGTTGTATTAGTACGTTATTTGGAATTAAGGTACTGACCGTAATATATTACCACATATGGAAATCCTTCCTCTGTTCACAACAGACTAGTCTAAGTCTAGCCTTGACGCAGTAAATCTAATTATCATTCACATAGCCCAACACTAAACATCTTTGATGTGAGACTAGATGCCAAAATTTCTTAACCACCATAGAACTCTTTGAGTATAACTTAGCCATTCTGTTTTTCTTGCTCTTCTCCCTAGATCTCTATTTCCCCCATCCCACCNCCTCCCTTGTTTTTGGACATTCAGCTTCAGTCTAGATCTAGACTAGACTAGATCAGATAGACTATCTAGACTAGTCTAGACTGAATTAGTTTATCTCGAATTTCCATTTTTTTCAGGGAAGTTTCCTCAAACTCACAGTTCTCCTCTGATTGGATGGCTAGTCTCAGATTATATCTAAATGGACTGTATAATAGAAGACTAGTCCTGTCTCGAGGATAGCCTCTCCTATGCCTCTATTTCTATGGAAAGTTAAACCACTGTAAACTTACTGCACTTCTGCAGGCTAGGGTTGGGTTGCAGCGATTTATCTTTGTTGTGCATGCAAACCTGCAAGTAACTTATTTTTGTGGTGTAGTTGTGAAGACAGTTTCGTTATATTATGACCGTAACTTACGGCGAGTAAGAAGACTTTTTTCAGGATAGACATAGAGTCTACGGTCACAACAACCAAACTGTCCAGACCAAACTCAAACTGTCTCCACGACCACATAGCTAGTCCAGTCTATCAAATCGTTAAGTAATTAAGAATTTGCTACTGATAAAATAAAGAATACAAACTCTCCCATGATAAACTACCTTAGATGTCTATGTTGAATAAACTCAATGACTTTCAAGTCTGAATGCAAGTCCTATACGCAAGTTCTTTCGTCTTCACTGCAAGCAAGTCGAGGCAGCGACATAACCACAACAATCCACCATCTTGGTGAAATGTGGCAAGGTATTATTTCCGGGTCACAGGTATCGCGGCAAATGTAGGCCGACTAAGTAAATTATGAACGATACGGGGCGATTTATAAAACTGGCTTTTGGTAGTCTAGGTCGTCCAGAGTCCTCAAAGAAAGAAGAAGAAAAATGGAGCAAAACGAAACTTAGAGGAATTGGGAGAAAGGGAGAGAGAGAAAGAGGGAGAGAGAGAAAGAGGGAGAGAGAGAAAGAGGGAGAGAGAGAGAGGATAGAGAGAGAGGAGGGCGCAAGAGAGCAGCTTAGAAACATGGATGAGCAATATAATTCATTTACTTTTCTCTGTGTGTATGTATGTATGTATGTATGTATGTATGTATGTATGTATGTATGTATGTATGTATGTATGTATGTATGTATGTA
>JAWQUT010000224.1:718309-728623 GCA_033807755.1 Ellobium chinense
TGTCCAGATAGCCTAGATGACCCCCCTCGACCGCCATGATGTAAACATTGTGTTTCTAAGTGGAAACATGCCAGGTACTAGCTGCTCCTTAACCCCTCCCCACATTTAATTATTTCCTACATATGTTTTGAGTAGTCAGTAGTGATGCATTCTCTACTGTTAAAGTGTCTCTATCTTGCTTCTTTAATGACAGAGGGTGGTATTTCTGTGGTGAAGTATATTTGCAGAGGGACACAGAAAATTTTCAATAGTCTCACTCACTGAGATGAATTGGATGAGGTGTTGATAGCCTTTGTTAGTTCCCTGCAGAAATATGCAACCGTCAGCTGTCAAGCACATTCATTTTCCTACAAAATGGCACCAATGTACCAAGGAAAAAGGAAGGAATGAAATCTTAAATATAAAAAATTAGGCAAAATTTGATGCATTTCTTGTCAACACTGGGTATGTGTGTCAAAGGTGGGGGCAGGGGGGAGGTGGGTGGGAGGAAAACGAGAGACAAGGTAAAGAAAAAAGGAGAGAAAAATATTTTTTTTAAAAAAGCGTGTGTCATGCAAACTCAGGGAGGGCCCGGGGGGGAGAGGAAGTTTAAAAGATTGTCCAGATAGCCCAGATGACCCCTCTCGATCGCCGTGATGTAAACATTGTGTTTCTAAGTGGATACATGCCAGGTACTAGCGGTTGGTTAAGGTCTTTGACACCCATTGTTTTTTCTTCTTTTGGCTCTATTAACATTTTGTGTTATTCTACATAATAATCATACCACTGTGATTTCGGGGAATTTCTTCCATGGAGGTTAAAGAAAAACAGGGGGTGAACGCCTAAAATTTTTCACAATATCCTTTTGGAAAAGCTCATTTCAAATTCTGATTTGGTCCCCAATTTTTCATTTGGCTGGTTTTGACCACGTGCGAATACATAGACTACACATTTTATTTTTTCATCTAGAAGGTTCAGATTGTACCGGAAACTTTAAAATTGGATGCTTTATTTAGATCACAGGTCATTTTACATATTTCTACATCCTAAAACTGGCTGGCAGGGCCTCCAAAAACGGGGATTTTATATATTAGCGGATTAATTGGCTTGTACAAAACGAGTGATCTGCCCTTCTAATAGGTGCCAAGAACCTACAGAAATGGATCTGCCACTTAGCACAGACATTTCTTATTCATATTATAGACACACATGATGCTCTAATTTTGCACGCCCAATTAAAGCAGAACAATTAACAAGAAATGTATACTTTGAAACAGATCTGGAAGAAAAAGGGAATAAAAAAAAAAAGAAAACAAGGTAAAAAAAACACCAAAAGAAGTGGCACGGGGACCCCAGTGGGAATCACCGACAAAAATCAGAACTTGGGTGATAGCAATGCATTATCATATATAGCGTAAACGACATGCCTATCTGTAACTTGAAGTAAATGAGTTAAGGTAGACATGTGATCACAACCATGAAGATGAGGGAGAGATTCGAATCAAACTATCATAATAATAAACTTTAAAAGTCTCATATCCAAGCGACGCTCTTTGAGGTGATTTCAAATTATAATTTTCCGGTCGATAAATCAGACATGAACTTTCCCGATTCCCTAAGCAGAGGAAGAATACGAATAAAAAAACAGAGAGTGACATAAGCGCGAAAAAGATTTAAAGCAAACAGAAAGAGCGTACATACAGTAGATTAGGACAGACCAGAATTAAATTATATGTAATTATGATACGAGGCATTAGGACAACACATAAGGAAAAAAAAAAACAGAACCCGCAGGTCCAGGAAAGACGCAAGGCTACTTGGGTCCCTGAGAGTCGCGGAGCTCTGAGTCAAATACTCATGGCTAGTCCCTCCCTTCACTGGCTCACTGCACGTTAATTTTACTGTAAAAAAAACAACCTTGCGCCAGTCTAAATGAATCAGCACGAATGAGTTTCGGTTACTCTGTGTTCTACAGGAATGGGTCTGCCACTTCGCACACACGTTTCATATTCATATTATGCCTGTTGCTGACACACCTAGTCTCGACCATCACAAGCTCTGATTTTGCACGCCTAATTAAAACAAGAAGTGTAGTCTTAAAAGCAGATCTGGAAGATGAAGGAAAAGAAAACAATGAAACGTAAGAAAGCAACAACAACAACAACAACAACAAAATACAAAAACAAACAAAACAAAACAAAACAAAACAAAAGAAGTGGCACGGGGACCCCAGTGTACACCGCCCTAGGATCATTTCAGGATATATACATATCGGATCACCTAACACGTGTAGTTACGAGGGCACTGAACCTATGACATGACTGGATCAAGCCAATGCTTCCATTGGTGCCTCTTGACCCGTAGCGACAGCTTCTAACCCGTCTACTGACCCGGACTGTCACTGTCAAACTCCACCCCCGACCCTCAATTCCTCTGTGGTGGCGTATTATGGGAGGAGCCTGGTCTTACCCAAAGCTTTACAGGTTAGTTCGGCATAAACTAACCGTACCAGGACCTTCGTCACACCGGACGTTAACGCCACACCGGAATAGGAGCCAGTTCCCAACTGAAAGCTTCCGCCGTTGGGTGTTTATGTACTACTGAAGCGGCGGGACTTGCTTATATGACATGCTATGGCGATTGTGTCTATGTTATGGTTTCAGGGGGTTTAGAGAAATGTCAAAATAAAAAATCAGATGGTAAGGAAAGTCACTATTAAACTGCGCAAAAAGATTCAGTAGATGAGGTTCCACAATTATGTGTAACTAATTTTATGCCAATCCACCATTTTAATCTAAAAAACACCTAGAATCACACAAATTATATTAAAAATCGTCCGCCATTGCCTTACAACACCATTCCCATCATGCCTACATGTAAACAGAACACAGTGAACATCTGAATGAATATCGATCACAAATCAGAATAAACAAGAACTCATACAGGTACTAAAAGGAAGGCTTTAAATAAAACATCACGTAACCACACATCACTAAATTGTAAACAGAGCATAAGAGAAAAAAAAAGAGGGGTATGATTATTCCTTTCTGTATTATCCATAACCCATAACCCTCTTTCTCGCTCCTTTGTTTATCTTCATAGTTTGAAAGGATCATTCTTTATATCCGACTCAAAGCTGCTGTGAACATCCCAAACCTTTAGTATCAGCATTAACTTCAGTGCAATTCTGTGTATGACCTATGTAGCTATGTAGGCTTAAATACAGTTCCTGTTATGATGTTAATAGGTCTGTCTGTCTGTTATATGTTGCTGCTGTTGTTGTTGTGTTGTTGTTTCTGTTTTGTCTGTTTTCTTGTTCATTTGTCTGCTTAGGTACTGTCAGATGGTAGCTATAATATTTCCATATTTTTTTTGTTAACATTTGTTAGAATGGAAATGAATTTCTGGACTGAACATTGGATTGAAATCGTTGAGAAGCTCCGGTCGCTTGTTGTAGGTTTCTTTAATAAATTCACTTTGACGAATATCTTGCCTAAATCCAATCCAAACATATTCGCTACACAGATTTTAGGAACCAGAAGTTCAACCACCTTTAAAACCTTTAGTTTCATTGCCCTGGAAAAGTTTCAATAATACACTCGAAGTCCATCTCTTAGTCAAAGAACACGCTATTCATTAGGATGGAAAATTTTTCCAAAGTATTTTACCCTATTGCATTTCGACGGCGCTAATACTAACAATATCTAATATAACAACACAACTGCTAACCGCACGATGAAAATAAGTATAGGATCTTTCCCTGTAGCCAGAAGAACACAAATGTGGGGAGGAATTCCATATGTGTGCCATAAAGATTTCCGCATGCAACACACCGAACCAGCAACATACCCTAACCCTAACCCTACTCTAATCCTACTCTAACCCTACTGTAACGCTGACCCTGGGTTAGGGTTATGGGTTAGGGTTAGGGTATGTTGTTGGATCGGTGTGTTGCATGTTGAAATCTTTATGGCACACATATGGAATTCCTTCCCAAGTGTGTAAGCTGGTATTGCAGGACATCAAACAATCCAGGATATCAAACTTTTACATGGAAGGAATTCCGCATGAGACTCACACTCCTATCCAGAATTCATGCCTATTAATACAGCCCAGACCTTAACCCATAACCCTGATCATATTCCTTAGCCCTAACCCTGATGCTCATCGAGATGGGAGCATCAATCGAGGGGAATCCCTAATGTCCACTGAGACAAGTGAATCAGATGAGTCTTATTCCGACGTCCTCCCCTTTTACATTAACATTCACTATCTGTACTATCATATCACGCTGCTAACATTACAAAAGCAATGCCTACCCGATGGTATCACCTGGACGACGTCTGCGCCATGTTAAATCCAAAGAAAGATCACAAAATGTCCAAAAATTCGAAGGTCAATCCAGAGAGCACAGATGTGTACAGCACATTATTTATTCATTGTAATACGGCATAAAAATTTATCCAATCTATTTGCTCAGTGAATGAAAGCATTCTAAACTGTTTTACACACAGCCGAGGACATAAGTCACGGGACTGAAGTGTTCCTGAGAATCAGTCACAAGTCAGAGTGTAGAGTGGTAAAAAATGCATAGCCAGTGAAACGTTGAAGCAGAACTTAGATCACCACGTGAAACGTGTACTGTTACAACAGAATGTTCAGTCTGCACTGAGAGACACGGAGGAAACTGGAACACAGGAAATAAAATATGAAAAGTCCATGCAGGATTAGATTTATTATTTTATTTTACGGAAAAAAATATGTTTGCAGCATCGTTCTCCAAAAAGAACTGAAAGAGAAAGAAGAAGAAGAAAGAAAGAAAGAAAGAAAGAAAGAAAGAAAGAAAAGAAACGAAAGAAAGAAAGAAAGAAAAGAAACGAAAAAAAGAAAGAAAGAAAGAAAGAAAGAAAGAAAGAAAGAAAGAAAGAAAGAAAAGAAAAGAACAGAAAGAAAGAAAGAAACAAAGAAAGGAAGAAAGAAAGAAAGAAAGAAAGAAAGAAAAAAAGAAGAAAAAAAGAAAGACAGAAAGAAAGAAAGAAAGAAAGAAAGAAAGAAAGAAAGAAAGAAAGAGAAAGAAAGACAGAAAGAGAAAAGAAAGAAAGAAAAAAGAAAGAGAAAGAAAGAAAATAGAAAGAAAAAGATAGAAAGAAAGACAGAAAGAAAGAAAGAAAGAAAGAAAGAAAGAAAGAAAGAAAGAAAGAAAGAAAGAAATCAATAATGTCATTTTGTTATACAGTGAATCTCTAGTCATTTCATTGCTGTCTGTTGGGGAAGGAGGGAGAACAGGAAGAGATGATGTCTTGGCACTTTTGTTCTATTGACGCAACGCTACTCTTCCCATTCCATCTGAACTTCTCTTCTCTCTAAGCTAGGACTCACCTGAGTTGAGCGCAACCCTATCCAAACCACAGAAAGTCACTCATTTCTCAGCAGCTATGATTAATGGGACCTCGCCACTCACCCGTCAGTGTTTAATGGTTTGTCTGAACCAAACCAGCGCTAATCCATCTTGTAGGCAGTTAGCTCATATTGCACGCGCATGCACGAACACAATAGCGCACAAGCTTGCAAGACATGTTCTTGATGAGCAAGTATTGAGTGCACGCGCTAACGACTGTTGGACAATACCGTGCAAAAGGCCATTACATAAAGTGTACGTCTGTATATGTGGGAATAGAGCTGTTTTTCGGTAATTAGCAGTTTGTTTTTTCGACACTGTTTGATGGAAGAATAAAGAGGCATTTTTGGTGCATAAGAAAAAGGTGAAGTTGTCAGTGATTTTATGTGTGAAGGAGTGAGGGTGGGAATGAGGAACTCAAGATGTCAGGATTGAAAGGAGGAAAAAATGAGAGTGGGTGGGTGTGTAGGTGAGTGAGTGAGTGAGTGAGTGAGTGAGTGAGTGAGTGAGTGAGTGAGTGAGTGAGTGAGTGAATGAGTGAGTGAGTAAATGAGTGAGTGAGTGAATGAAGCGTGCCTGCGGAATTTAGTTCATCTGTTGGTCTGTCAGTCCACCGGTCAAATAAAATCAGATAATGAGTAAGTTTGTGAGTGAGTACAAATCCATGTATGAGTGAGTGCGTGCGTGCATGCATGCTCAAGAATCTGGGTGAGTGCTTGTCTGACTGCCTGAGCGTCTCATTCAGCTTGTCTATCAAGCAGTCAATGAGCACGGACAGATCAGCTGGGCTTTGTGCATATCAAAGGCAATTTTTTTAATTTCATTTCCAAACAAAGATAATCACCCACTTTGCTAATGAGGTGTGAGTACGACACGAGCATTTGTGAGTGGATGAGTACAAGAGAGACTTGATAACCAGTTGGATATCGGTCATTAGGGACAACAGCTTGCNCCAAACAAAGATAATCACCCACTTTGCTAATGAGGTGTGAGTACGACACGTGCATTTGTGAGTGGATGAGTACTAGAGAGACTTGATAACCAGTTGGATATCGGTCATTAGGGACAACAGCTTGCCTTCCCGTCTTGCGGTCTCCATCTCTGACGGAAGGCAAATGGCCGCGGCCAGAGGATGGTGGTGGCCGCGGTGAGGAGTCAGGGTCAGGGGCCAAAACATGGCGGATATGAGTTCAGAGTGATATCTCGGTATGACATTGAGTCTACATGTAAAGGGCGGATAGAGGAATGGAGGGAAAAGAATAGCATAGAAAAAGACACTAACAAACAAGAAAGAAAGAAAAAAAGAAACAAACAAACAAACGAAGACACAGACAGACAAGCAAGCAGACACACTGACATGCAGACATGCATGCAGGCAGACAGGCAGGTAGGCCGGCCGAGCGACCGACCGACTGTCCGACAGAAAAGGAGACAGGCAGGCAGGCTGGCAGACAGGCAAACAAAGAGAAATAGGGATTAATGCATGCACACGCACCCCTCCCTCCTCTTCCCGCTCCCCCAACACAAACACATACAGAGAGAGAGAGAGAGAGAGAGAGAGAGAGAGAGAGAGAAAGAGAGAGAGAGAGAGAGAGAGAGACACACACACACACACAAACCCACACATACCAACACACACACAAAATTAGTATATTTCATATCTGACAAATAGGTCTTTTTTCTCCTCTTTATTATACAAATATATAAATGGATTAAGAATGACATCTTGACTATCAGATTACGATGTTTATTGCATACGGAAAGCTTAAGATGTACCCTTGTGAGTGTGACTTTTTGTCCGTGTGTCTTTTCTCCCGTTTGACTTTTTATCCTCCCTATGATTATCTTCTGAGCACCCTAATAATAACAAGCAACTTCCAAAGATTTTAAGGCTGCATATTTTTTAGGTTTTCTTTGATGTCAATTTGAGTATGAACTGACGCCATTTTGAGTATGGAGAGACAGCAGACTCTGCTCATTGGCTGTATCGCCCATATGATACACAAGCTGACGTCAAATCATACTCGAAGGAAACCCAACAAAGATAGCCCTGAATTTCATCTAGGCTGCTTTTGATTAGTTCCTGCAATTAGACGAAAGAGCAAGCCACACTCCCTCCTTTAGCAAAAGAAGTATCAGTCTCTAGGCGAGCCAAGATGGCTGCGACCAATGCGAAAGAGACAGACAATAATGCACTGACTTGTGAAATCAGCCATCACACAGGAAGGATGATGCATGATGCAATGAGGAGAGAGTGTTAAATGTGTACGAAAGAAAGAGAGAGAGAGAGAGAGAGAGAGAGAGAGAGAGAAAGAGAGAGAGAGAAAGAGAGAGAGAGAGGACAGACAGACAGGCAGACAAGCAGGCAGGCAGATAGATAGATAGATAGATAGATAGATAGATAGATAGATAGATAGATAGATAGATACGGAGAGAAAGAGGGAGAGAGTAATATCAACAATATTAAACAGTGTTTACATAAAATAATCACAGAAATGCTACAACAAATAATGTAAAAATCAATAAAATATTTATTTCCATTTTTTACTATCAGTATAAATTCAAAGTAGATTCTCAAGAACTTGGACACATCACAATCTTAAAAGCTGGTATGATCTCCTGGAAAATTCCAGTTAGAAAAGCTCTGCTATATTTTTAAAACATAAGTGATCTATGTTCTTTAGTCATCAATATTTGTCTCAACAGCGAGTTTTTAAAAGGACAGGGGTATTCGTTTAACAATTCTTAAAAAATCCATGCAATTTGTCTAAAAATTTAAAATCATACATTTTCCTTACGCCTGAGCATTTGAGAAAACACCGTTTGAATGCCGGGATTTTTGTCCTGCGTACGCCGTCATTACTCATGCTGTGAGAAAGCAACCAAAGCTAAAAGGCGATTGGTGCGGACGCGTGCACACACTGTTTCGACCAGTCGTCTATAGCCTCACTTTTTAACATCATGTGACACGTGTAATGGTGTGCTTAGTGCGATAATCTTGACATTCCTGCTGTGTTTTCTCAGAAACTATCAGGCGAAAGAAAAAAGTACGCGGTGTAAATTTTATGAAAATTATGCGGACTTATAAGTCTATGAAACAAATAACTACCCTTGTCCCTTTAAGAAAGGTTAATAGGCTCCATGCATTGAAGAGTTATTCTCTCAACTGATTAATTCCCTTGGGTGTATCTGACTACAGTTTTGTGACAACTTCTGGTGAGTATGCAGGGATGGTTAACTCTTTCTTGCATTCGAACCTATAACCCTATACATGCAAAACACAGCTGGATATAAAATTCACTCCTATAATTACACATAATGACATGAGTTATGTACACTGATAAAGCATGTAAATAGTAAATACTGCAAAGCACTGAATTTCATACGTGATCAAATTCCTCAGCCCTCAAAAGAAAAATAAAACCACACACACACACACACACACACACACACACACACACACACACACACACACACACACACACACACACACACACACACACACACACACATGCATACATCTTCTTAGGCTGTCAAGATGTCTTCCAATAGGACATTTTGCTCCTCGGCTCTTAGAGACTATAAGTAATGGCATTTACATTTGATAACCAACCAACCAACCAACCAACCAATCAACAAACCAACCAACCAATTATGGGGTCGCAATTAAATGATGTATGCTGCGATATCACGCATTATAAATATATCTTAGAAAATCTGTTCGCATTACACATCATCAAACACATCATCAATTTACATTTATGCCAAAAAAATATTTATAAAGTGGAAATCATCATAAATAAGATAAAACTAATATTTTCTTTTATCAATCACAGATGACAAAAAGCTGACTATTAAAAGCACATCTGGTTAGACATTGTGACACTTAACAATATTATTGTAAAAAAAGTCTGTTCAGAACTATTGCAGGTCGAATTTTTAATACTAAAACAAGTATAACAAGCTTAACAAGTTTAATTAACTGAAACCCAGACCACAAATGTGGTACGGGGATGTACAACAGAGTATATACATTGGCAATGGGACAGCATGCGATACAGGTAACAATTAAGATCTACGTAAAGAGATCACACGCATAACAACTAGATAATGAACGTACATAGTTTTAGCTTCATTGCAGCTACCCCTTTCTTCGCACATCCTTAATGCTCATAACATGGTGTGCAACATCTGTTTATGAGTGCACTGGATTTCTATGCAAAATTACACACCAAAGTGCTGAATGGTGCATTCGTCTCCCTCATTGTGATGATCTTAGAACAAGTGTCATTAGCGACGGCACTAGTTGTTTGACATCAGATTTCACCCACGTCTCTTAGATACCTCTAGCTCTATGCATGATCCTATGGAGGTTTTTTTGAATTTTCTGTCTTGATACAGAATTATCAGAAACTTGCAACAGCCTTCGATGTTAATTAAAATAACTTTATATCTAGACAGAAAATAATCAGGAAAAGCCCCCATAGTATCGTGAATAACGGGTCTAGGAGACGTGGATGAAATTGGGAGTAAAAAAACTAGTGCCATCGCAAATGAAGGTGGCTCTAAGATCATCACCCTCGAGAGAGAAAAATGCACCATCCAGCACTTTGGCGTGCAAGTTTGTATAGGAATCCACTGCGTTCATGGTGATACGTTGCACACCACGTTATCTGCATTACAACCTCTAGAAAATGGTAAGTGCTTCCCCTTAAGCAATACACCACTCAGGCCTATTCTCTGCATACCTCCATTGCCATTTGCAGTTTATGTATAACCATTATAACAAAGAGTAGCATGTATAACTATTCGTATTATAACAAAGAGTGGCATAACTCCTCAGGAATCAGGATCACCTTAAACAGAAAGAAACACATAAACCCTCTCTTTCCTCTCCTCCCCAAGTCCTCTGTCAACCCGCTCGCCCGTATCCCATC
>JAWQUT010000224.1:728886-744301 GCA_033807755.1 Ellobium chinense
GGGGGGGTGAGTGTAAACCTGTCGACTTTATCTACGAAATTTAGCCAGTTTTCCAAGATTCGAACCCCTGCCTTTAACATCAGACTGGGTCCTTCGGAAATTCCCATGATATTGCTCCTAAATCTGCTTTAACCTAAGTCGAAACTTCCAGCCTTCTGAGCTGACTGCTTGACACTGGCACCGTTTATATTTGACTATTTGACTTCCTTCAGGTAAGAAGATGCCAATAGCAACAGGCATAAAAAGATGCAATTGTAAAATAATAGTCCCTATAACATCAGAAAACTGGCCATGGGGAGGGGGAAAGAGGTTCAATTGGAATTTTATAGGCTTATATACATTTGTAGATTCAGAATAGGTGAGGTTTAGCCACTCAAGTATAAACTTTGTGGTTGTTGATAGGTGAATAAGGTTACCATGTTTACTGAGTGAAAAGGCCTAACATATTAGGCAGCTTGATTCACTGCCTAAGTTCTGAAAATCTAATTGGTTTAAGGGCATTTTCTTTGTGTCAAAATATGGAGGAAGAGCTAAACAACATGTTTGGAAAGTATTTTGGCACTGAGCCCCCGGATAACTTAATGGGAGGTGTAAAACCTAATATAGCCAACAATGAAAAAAAAATTGGCATCTTCATACCTTCATGCGCAGTATCATGGGATACTCCCGTGTAGAGATTGAGTCATGGTAAGGGGTATGATTAGATAAGATAAAAAACACAGAAGAGAGTCGTTAGACAAAGATAATATACAGGAACTGTCCCTTCCTTCGTGTCCATCCTGCCCTAACCTTAAGGGAAGGCACTACCCTTATCCAGAGACTATAATGCACATGACTTGGTGTGCAACTTATCTCCATGTGTGCACTGGATTTCTATACAAAATTGCACACCAACGTGCTGAATGGTGCATTCTTCTCACTCAAGGGTGATGATTTTAGGACAAGTGTCATTAGCTATGGCACTAGTTGTGTGACACCAGATTCCATCCACGTCTCTTAGACACCTTTATTCATGATCTTTTGAAGGCTTTTCCCGAGTTTCCTGTCTAGATAAATAATTATTTCATTTATCATCAGAAGGTGTATATAGTTTCAGATAATTCTGCGTCAAGACAAAAAAAAAATTTAAAAAGCCTTCATAGGATCACGCATAAAGGTGTCCAAGATATGTGGGTGAAATCTGGTGTCGAACACTGGTGTCATAGCTAATGACACTTGTTCTAAGATCATCACCATTGAGGGAGAAGAATGCACCATTCAGCACTTTGGTGTGCAATTTTGTATAGAAATCCAGTGCACTCATGGGGATTAGTTGCACACCAAGTCATGTGCATTATAGTCTCTGGATAAGGGTAGTGCCTTCACTTAAATCCTAAACCAAGCTTAAGGTAGGATTGTTCTCTTTGCCAGTGTTTCTCGGTCAGCAAGGGTGCAATTAAATTTTAAAAAAAACAACCGCAACCTCGAATTAGGCTTATATGATTCTAAACCCCTGAAAGTTTGTCCACGCTGAAGAACGATGTATTTCCGAAATTAAGTATACTGTACTCTTGATTAATGGCAAAAGTAAACTTATTTTTGAAGTATACTTAATATGGTGGTCCACCTAAATTATGAAATGATAAAAGAATAATGAAACCAAGCGTGTCAAATTCATACTTTATAATAAGGTATACCTTTTAAACAAGGTATTCCTATTAAATAGTTCTTGATGTCGAGGTCCCAAGCTATGTTTGGCACTCTTTCTGTCTGTTTACTTTTCTCTACATCTTCCTAGCAGACGTCTTCAAATTCTCTCCCCGTGAATTTCAGTTTCTTTAGTGGCATTGTCTCATTCTATGTAGACACGCATTCAGTCCTTATCCCTCCTGTAACTCTTAATACCACCATAAATAATCTAGTCTTCTTCAAACTCCAGAAATCACTAGTTTTTCCTTCTCCCCTAACTCCAGAAACCACCATAAAACGTCCTAACCATGGCCATCATCATAATGAATGTTTTCTTGTTCCTGTATGACGTCACACTGCTTCAGTCGTCGAGGTGACGATACCGGAGATGGGTTCGGTGAGGTCCGGAAGTGCGATGACGTCAGAAGATTTGGGCTGCTGAGTCTTCGTGGAAAATTGACGTCATGTTTCCCACTATTCACAGAACATGGCGATCTTGGGGACTCCGTGTCAGAAATATTTCTGAAAATTGAAAAACAAAAAGAGTGAAGAAATATGCGAACATTTAAATTTTAATTCAGCTTCCCCGCGGTACCTTCCTCCACTACATGCGAAAGGTTACACATGCACAAAGGAATCTAGATTAAGTGGGTGGAATGAGCACATTATGTCGGTCAACTGTGTTGGACGCACAAAGGGTAGGTCAACTGGGTTGGACGCACAAAGGGTAGGTCAAATATGTTGGTAGCACAAAGGATAGGTCAACTGGGTTGGACGTGCAAAGGAATGTTGGTCAACTGGGCTGGTCGCGCAAAACACAAATAGATGGAAAGACATACACATGTAAAACTAAAAGTTTATATATAAACAGACAGCTGACTAACGATGTTTTAAAGTGCATCGCAGACAGACAGACAGACAGACAGACAGACAGACAGACAGATAGACAGACAGACGGGCAGGCAGGAGGTCAGGCAGGTTGGCAAACATACAGTCAGACATATAGACAGACTCAATTTAGTACGCAGGCAGAAGGCAGACACTAAAACCTAATGAACTAAGCATAGTCAAAATCTAATCAACTAGGCATAGTCAAACTCTAATCAACTAGGCATAGTTAAAATATTATAATCAACTAGGCATAGTCAAAATCTAATCAACTAGGCATAGTCAAAATCTAATCAACTAGGCATAGTTAAAATCTAATCAACTAGGAATAGTCAAAATCTAATCAACTAAGCATAGTCAAAATCTAATCAACTAGACATAGTCAAAATCTAATCAACTAGGCATAGTCAAAATCTAATCAACTAGGCATAGTCAAAATCTAATCAACTAAGCCTAGTTATCTAATCAACCAGGCATAGTCAAAATCTAATCAACTAGGCATAGTTAAAATCTAATCAACTAGGCATAGTCAAAATCTAATCGACTAGGCATAGTCAAAATCTAATCAACTAGGCATAGTCAAAATCTAATCAACTAGACATAGACAAAATCTAATCAACTAGGCATAGACAAAATCTAATCAACTAGGCATAGTCAAAATCTAATACGTCACAGACATACGACCAAACACAAACGACAAACAGACATTCTAGTGGACTTACAATTCCTGAAAAGCACATCTGGTGCCTTCACCGAAAGAAAACTTCCTTTCTCTCCTCGGGTAGTGAGGGGTTGTCGACAGGCCTGGTGACAGGGTTGACATTGGGCTGACCAGAGGGGAGTAGTAGGATAGCACTGGTGTACTTTTAGGGGGATGAGGGGTGGGGAAGACGGGATGGGGGAAGAAAAGAAAAAGAAAAAAAACATAATACAGGGCGTAATAATAGTTTTGGTTATTAATATATTCGTATACATTACATATATAACCTTTACTTTCGTCATGATCTATATACAGTATAATAATATAGTAATAATAATGATAATGATAATAATAATAATAATAATGAATGTACCACCGCTACTACTACTACTACTACTACTACTACTACTACCACTATTACCACCACGGCTACTACTAGTACTACTATTGCTGTTACTACTACTACAGCTACTACTACTACCACCACTGAAACTACTAGAACTATTATTACTCTTACTACTACTATTATTATTATTACTACTACTACTACTACCACCACCATTGCTACTACTAGTACTACTATTACTGTTACTACTACTACTACTACTACTATTATTATTATTATTACTACTACTAACTACTACTACTACTACTACTACTACTACTACTACTACTACTACTACTACTACTACTACTCTAGTGCCTTTTATAAGTCTCGTTTCAAGGCTGTGCGCTCTTTCACGCGATTTCACACAACTCTTACCCCCCCCCCCCCCCCCCCCCCCCNCTCCCCAACACTCTAAATATTTCTCGACTCCCTGCGGAGCAAACACTACCACTGCCATTTGGAAGCATGAATCGCAAGCATTCTGACAATATCCTCCGCTGCCTATAGCCAGGTATCCATTTACAGACGGATCGACTGAGGAAAACGTGAATGAGATGTTTTCCCAGGGCATTTATACCACTTCTATGGTCGGGAATCGAACCCACGACCTCTAAATTAGTGCCGTTACTGCTAAAACGAAAGAAACGAATAAGCCCAGTTTATTCTGCTATTTTTATGCCTCTCTGTTGACACGAAAACATTGTTTAAACCGAACAGAAGTCTTTGGTTCTGCGAATTTCGTTTTAATTGTTGTCTACTATTATAATTATGAAAAGTATTATAAATGATTGTTCCGGATATTCGGCAGCCTAAAGTGGATCTTCGGATCGTTGACATACGAATCAATTGTGGTTCTGTCTTAAGCTCGACCAACCTTGAGCTCATCTCCCTTTTGGACTTTCCCACTGGCGAGACCGGTGGAGATTGCAGTAGATTTTCCTCACTTCTCACCACTCTCTTGGCTGGACTGGTCTGTAAATAATCATTATTTTCTGTCAGTCAGTTATCATCACATTGATATCATGACATTGTCCAGATGACAGTAGTCCTTATGTTGATCTCTTCAACTTGTGTAATGTTAACTGTAGTTAACGCAATACATTAACTAACGTATGGATTATGCATACAGTCGCTGGCCTGCTCATGAAAAAGGTCTAAATTGGCACGCCAGAGGCTAACATCGAAGTCACTTCTGAACCTTCATTATGGAAATGAAAGTGCATCCTTATTCAAGTCACAGGGAGTCTGTTTCGCATTGCCATTATATAACAAACAAATCAGCACACTATAATACAAATATAGAATGCTCTCATGTAAAACACACTATATACACAGCCATTAAATAAGTCTGAAATTTCACTATAGTTTTTTTACGCACCGAAACTCTACTGTTCTGGATTTATATTAGTGTGTCAATTCGGTCTGTCATTTTACGTTCTTTACGGTCTTTAAACCAGTGATTGGACTGTGAGGACAAAATGAAATGGAAAAGGAAAGAAGGATGACAATACAACAAAGCTGACAAACAATACCGCGCAGCCCAACATGAAATATCCGAGTAAAAGGGAGGCCACCAAGGACAAGCGATCAAAGTACGATAACCAGTAACAAGGTAAATATACAAAGGTCAGTGGAAGCAAGGAAGACAAAAAGAAACGCGAATCATATAATGTAACCAATATAGTGAACAAAGAGAGAGAGAGAGAGAAAAAAGGAGGAAATGGAAAGAAAGGATGAAAAAGAAAGAAAGAAAGCTAGATAAAGAGAAAGCATAGAAAGAAAGAAAGGATAAGAAACGAAATAATAGAGATCATAGGCTACATTTTGTGTAAATCAATGTTATGACAGAAGGAAATAAAGAGTGGTAAATCAGTACCTTTTTCGGCGACTTTTTGGATGGCGACTTCTTCGATTTGGATGGCGTTTGCAGCTGATTTACTGAAATGAAAACAGAAAAACCAGCATGAAAAGAGGACACTGTGCAAACACTCTTTAAAAAAATGGAAGGGAAGTAACCGTCTAAAACAAGAAGCCTAACCAAGGGACAGAACTTACAAATTCACCCTTTCAGAAGGGAGGACTTCCCAAAAAGTCTCACTTTTTACACACATCAAATAACAAAAAATACAAATTTTTTAAAACTGACCATGGCAACTTCATATCCCTTTTAATAATGCTAATGTTTAGGAAATACTGAACGCGTTTCGAGACTATTCAAGAAACAGAACACAAGATCCTCTATAATCCTTTCATAGTCTGCATTCTGTAATAACATATTTCTATATTAACAAGTCAGTCAACTCACCATGTTTTCACTTTATTCAACTGCACGTTTGCGCAATGGAAACTGTGCTTGTGAAAAGCTATTTTTTTATTTGCAGACAATACCAAAATAAACTTTAAAAGCAATGCCCAATTGCACACTCCGCAATTTCAAAGTGTCCCCACGCTCCTGCTATTGATTTGCAATTAAAAGGAGAAGGCTGTCTTGTAATAAAACAATGATAATTGTACTACTGACTTACACAAATATTTCTTGCAACACAGAACACTCTTTCTGTCTAGTTCCACGCTCAAAGTCATGCCCAACTCTCTCATGTTTGCACCTATGTTCAGGATGCTATACAACAACACTTGCAGTTCTCCACAGCTTTGTAAGTCAAGGAGGTCAAACAAGGAGGTCAAGGTCGGGCATCTGATTCGGATGATGACGCTGCCCGTGTATACGTCAGTGATGCTCCTGCCATGACGACACAGGCGGCGACAGTTTTTGGCCAGATCAATGGCATCCCGAATCTGCATGTTGGTCTTTCGAAGTTCTTCATGCCACTCATTGTTGTCAAGGTCCGTTTGATTACCGTGGTTCCTTAGAAGAGAGAAGAAAGTACATGTAATAATAATAATAATAATAATAATGCGGTTTTTAGTCTCATATCCAGGCTAATGCCCGCTCATGCGACTTCACACTATTATTACCCCAGCAGGCCTGATCACTCTAGGACTTTCTCGACTCCCTGGGGAGCATACAATGCCGCTGCCATTTATAGGCGCTGATCACTAGCATTCTGACAATATCTTCCACTGCCTATAGCCAGGTATCCATTTTACAGACGGGTGGACTGAGGAAAATGTGAATAAAATGCTTTTCCACGGCACTTACAACATGGCCGTGGTAGGGAATCGAACTCAGGACCTTTAGATCCTGAGTCCAACGCCGCAACCATTAGGCCACGATATGTATAATTCTGAAAGCAAACTCCTGCCAATTCCGGAAATACAGTCAACTGGAATATTTTCAGCTGGCTTTTTCTTCTTAGAAAGTTACGACCGCCGGCAAAAAAATCAACTTTAAAGTTTTGACAAGGTAAGGCTTATGAAACTAGAATCATGTAGCAACCTACAGTTGCTTTCCATCACATTGATTCTCTAATGTTCTGTATCCACATGGAAGAATCTTGAGCCTTCTCCAAGGTGTGATTAGGATAGAGATATTGGAAGGATGCTAGTGATCAGCACATGTACATGGCAGTGACACTGTATGCTCCTTCGGGAGATGAGAAGGTCAGCGAGTGGTCTGGCCTGTCGAGGTAATAATAATGCGAAGTCGCATGAGCAAGTGCTGACCTGGATACGAACTGATAAACCTCATTTGTATTACTAAAATGCACAGCTTATCGAGGCTCATCTTGATAACAAGGTGATAAAATAATAATGAGTTCCTGCATGCGAAATTCCTATTTGGATAAGAAAGTAAATATACAACTTATTTGTGAGGTTACATCCTTTTTAGGTGGAGATAGGAAACTCTCATTTTTAGAGAGCGAGGCAACACAAGATCTTCAGAAGGAGCTACTCTCATTTAGTAAGTGTGTCGGCTCTTTGACTTCCTGACACTCTATATAGGGGCTGGGCCACATTTTGGGTGAGGACTCCTTTCCTCTCGACTGTACTCAGGCCACGATAATATCCAAGGGCTTAACTAGTCTCAGAAATCTCACCTGAACAAATCTAAAGTGACTCTGATAATTTCCTGCTCTATTCTTGCACATTCACATGACATATTTATGAGGTTACATCCTTTTTAGATGGATATAGGAAATTCTCATTTTTGGAGAGCGAGGCAACACAAGATCTTCAGAAGGAGCTACTCTCCTTTAGTAAGTGTGTCGGCTCTTTGACTTCCTGACACTCTATATAGGGGCTGGGCCACATTCGGGTAAAGATTCCCTTCCTGTCGACTGTACTCAGGCCACGATAACATCCAAGGGTTTAACTAGTCCCAGAAATCTCACCTGAACAAATCTAAAGCCACTCTGAGAATTTCCTTCTCTATTCTTGCACATTCACAAGAGCTTCTTTCTGTCGATTCATAGATTTCCTCCAATTTACGACCCAGGCGTCTCGTCTCGCTGAGAATGTCTGTCACTCTTATGTGGATGTCAACTTCATCTATTTGCATGAAAATTCGACAATGTTTTCAGTAATCATAATGTTAGGAATAATGAAAACAGTTTGTCACAGTCATAGGAAGAGTGCCTATATCAGAGAAATGCAATATGCCGACTGGCTTTTTTTTATGCTTGCTACAACCCAATACATCCATCAAAGGTCACAGACAAAATAAGTCACATAGTAGTTGTTTAAAAAAAACTGCACTGAAGCTTGAGATTTGTAACATTTTCTTGCGTTGTCTACTACAGTTTTGTCCCTTCTTCTGAAAAAAAAATGCACTCAAGTGAGATTCTCAAACAGTCAAGAACTATGATGATTGTAAACTTTCTGCAATGTAACATGTTGAACCCTAACTCTAAGACTATCTATTATAATGAGGGCATATTCATATATCTTTCACCTCACAGCTACATATCCCTTCCTATAAGAATACCTAAACAGGTTTTTGGAATTTCATTTATATGATTATTTTAGACGCCACTAATCAGGCCGACTAATTTGTTCTAAAGTCAAACAGGATATAAAAGCAGTCTGTGTAATTCCATGTTGTATTGTTAATGTAGATGAAGCATTCTGTTGTTATTATTACCAAAATCTTAAATATTCTCTTTTTGTGAGTAGCTAGATCTATCATTTTCTCTATCTTACTCTCTTTTCTTCAATTTGTCACTCCTCACAGCTCTGCTTTCAAGAGATCATTCGCAATACCAAACTCTATTACATATACATCATCATAAACTTCCTCAAGAGACATGACCAATTGACCATTTTCGCCTGAGAGCAAATCATGTATTACTGAACATGCATCTGAACAGAATATGCCGTGGGTGGCGCCAGCATGCCCGCATTGCCCACATCCCTATGAAACAATAACACACTACCTGTTTGACTGTCCAGCCCTGAAAGGAGGACACGCTACCTCCCGGAGAGACCAGACATTGGGAACATCTTATATGCAGGTGGCTCACAATTACACAGGACCTGCACCTTTTATACCATGGCGTCAAGCTGAAGCTCGAGTGGCCGCTGGTTCGGGAAAGTAAAGTAAGTATGACATATGAATTTCCTTACCCTGTCTTCTGGCAGTTGCCCCTGCAGCTTCCACTTCTTTGGGATCCTCTGTTGTCGTCAGTTTTTGTGTGGCACCATTTTGGTCTCTTGTGACGAACTGGCCGGCTTCGGGTCTTCGCGACGTAAATGGAATCTTAGAAGGAGGTGGGCCGAAGGCCGATGAGCATCTTGACTGAAAATCTTCAGAAAATCTTCCTTGGAAGTCCTTACTTGTCGATGGCAATAATGACGTTGTGACTGGTGAAATGTTCGCGTGAAGACATGACTGGTCCACTGGATCGTTGTTATCAAATTCTAATTTCCGATTGGCTGGGCTACCCAATGATTTATAATTGATAGGTCGACATGGTTTTGTTGGGAACCCTGGATAACTTGTGCCTGGAATCCACACTTCGCCTTCCGATCGTCTCTTGTACCTCAGGGATGCTGGTGGCATTGCTTTTCTAATTGACTCCTTCGTAGATAAGACTGCAGCAGCGAAAGCTGTAGAACAACTCGAATCTGTATGGGTAGATCTTGGTGGTGAAAGCCATGGTCTATGAAAGACCGGTAACTTTTCTTTTCGGATGTGATCTTCAGTGTCGGCATTCTGACCCAGCTTGGATGGCGAAGACCTGACTCGTGGTATTTCTTCTGGTAATGGACTTACTCGGCCAGACTCGCTGCTGCATCTCTGAGTACGAGGTCTCTGCGGCATTTGGAGTTTTTCCTCACCTGCAGATCTGAATCGAAATGCATCTGAGTCTTCCATATGTCGTCGGGTTTGAAGATTCCCTTGCTGCCCAGCTTGTCGATGTTGCTGTTGATGATTATCCTGTCTTCCCGTTTCCGTATGCTGGACTTCTTCCCTATACTGTTGATGCTGTTGTCGTAGCTGCTGCTCCTTCTGTAGTTGTTGTCGAGAGATTTCTTGGGCATGGTCGTCTTGTCTTAATAGGGTCAGCTGAACCTTTTCATGCATATGCCCCTTTTCCAGAGCTCCGTGCTCAAATCGGTCAGGCTCAGATGGATGACATTTGCTTTGTCCTTCCAGCTCGGAAGCTGCCTTGTGAAATTCTAAGGCATGCTGAGCTTCAGTCTGCCCAGTTCTGACAGTGTTTGTCTTTGGAGAGTCGCCATCCGGTTCGTCGAAGGGAATATGGACAATATCATTATCATCATCAGAGTCTTCAGCTGCCTTCGAACTCTCTCCCCTCCTCGACTTAGACTTTGACCGTCCGTCTTTCTCTTTCTTCTTTTCATCTTTCTCATCATCAATGCGTCCATCAACCTCATCAGCCAAATGGGCGTCCTCTTCTTCGTCAACATTGTCGTAATAGATATTCTGGTTAATGGAATGATGAATGTGAGACTTATTGGCAGGCAAATAACTTTCATATTCCTTGGGACACAAGTTCTTAGACTTGTATGTATTCTCTGGATGCATATTCCTTATCATAGCAACATCTAGACAAAAGGCCGATATTGCTGGATCTCTTTCACGTTCCCTCTGTGATTTACAATACTCTTGATTCTGAAATTTAGCATGCTGCATGGGGACTTGGCAGACAGATCCGGTTTGTGATGAGCTTATGCGACAGTCAGTTACGCAATAGCTTTGTTTCGGAGTTACAAAAGTTCTCTTCTGGAGTGATTGCACTTGCGATCTGTTTGCATGATCCTCTGAATATCTCGCACTTTCAGATGTCAGTTTGTTGGAGGATATGTCAGTTCCGATTTTCAGCCATGCTGGGTCACATTTTTTATCCTTGTTCACGACGACAGGGCCTGGTCGTGTGTTCTCACAAGCCTGAGACTTCAGTTTTTCTTTGTTGTTCTTCGATCCATCAACATCATCCGAGGCCTCATATACATTATAAACATTTACATCGTCGCTATAGTAAGCCCTGCAAAGTTCTTCGTGTTTCATCCTGTCCACACTCTGCTCTGGATACCGTGACAATTCGCTGAGAGATATGACACACGAGACACTGGTGTCTGCTACTGTCCGGACCGTATTATTGTTGAGGTCAGAATGGTGAGCAAAGGAAGAGTCTCTACCTCCCATCCTGTGGTCATATATTGGATCTTCAGACCCTCGGCCGTCGGATGGAAAAGGAAAGTGAATCACATCATCAGGTTCGCTCTGGTCTAAAACCTCGCAATCTCCCACGATCAAGTTTCTTGTGAATGACTGCTCATACGTACGGTTGCCCCTTCCCCCTCCATAATCATGATCATCCATGTCTTGATTATGAGAGAACCTTTGATTAGAACGACTGTCATGAGCATCTCTCCCTCGGCTAACTGGTTGAAAGTTATCAGGAAGTCTATTACTGTATTGATGTGTTTGTCTAAAAAGAGCATCGTGTACCTGGTGATCTGCAAAGAATGTACCATTTGACTGTAAGGTAGGCCTGCTCATGTAATTTTGGAACGATCCTCCAAACTGTGAACTGTTTAAGCAGTTCGAACCATAAGAGCCTGGTCTTTGGCCGTAACTTTCACCTTGACCTCTGCTCTCAGAATAGTAACTCTGTTGGTCATCAGTGTCCATTGGAGTCGGGCTGTCCATTCCATCCACCTCATCGTTGTTGTTGGAAGCAAGATCTGGACCAGTGTTAGGAAATTTAAAGATCTCGGGACTGCGCCTTTGGTCTTCGAGTTTACTCTGGGTTTTGGCTACTTTCGGACTCCTTGTCATCAACGTGGCATCACGCTTTCTTCCCTCACCATTTTCATAACGAGTTTTCTGCTGCTTTTCAAACTCTGCTGAGTCATAGCCATATGGACTAGCAATGGGTTTGCAGCTCCGTTTTCGATAAGAACGAGGGAGGGTAGCATTTCTGTGATCATCCTCTCTCTCGTAGTAATAAATTTCACTTTTCTCACGGATTTCATCCGGCATAGGGTGATTCAGTTGCGGTTCTGAAAACGAGAGATGATGTCTTGTGAAAGAGCAGAACTTTCCGGTGTCACCAGCTGCAGGCGACCTCTTTACAGGAGACGGTAACGGTCCATAAGGGGATTTAAATTTCTTGAGGGATGAAACCTCATTTTCTGGATAAAATACCTCTGGACCTCGTTCTAGTTGAGTGGAGTCGCGTTTGGTGCCGGAGGAGATTCCGCTTCCGCTTCCGGCCGGGCCAAGGAAGTGTTGACCAATCGCCTGCGCGGTTTTCCTTGAGGGCGTGGCAACAGTCTGGACGGGGTCATTTGACTGACGATCTATTCCAGATGACAGCTGTCTTTTGAGTCTGAATTTAAATTTTGATGGATCCTGGAGCTTCAGAGGGCGCAGATCTTCATCTTCAGCTGTGATGATAACACACAAAGATAACATAAGTCTTTAACAAGTGAGAACTTGCACATTCATGATGGGGTCTTTTACTATCGTAAGAATTACATTAACTCTGCATGCTGAAAGCTACTAAGGATGCATTCAGCACCTCTGCACTTTTGTAATTTTAACTGTCATAAGAGATCCCACTTTTAATGCAAGAGTCTCAAAAGTTGACTGGGCCTAATACAGCCAGATCTCATATCATTTCGAGGTAGTTTTAGCCTCTAGCTCGTGAAAAAATATTTAATGGGATTTAAAGACTCAGTACCATAGAATTACGAATATGTGAATATTTCGAGTACATGAATTGGGAGTCATGAATCTAAAGACAGACAGACAGACGGACTGACAGACAGACAGACAGACAGACAGACAGATTGGCAGGCAGGATGGCAGACAGATAGACAGGCAAGCAAACAGACAGACAGATAGGTAGGTAGGTAGACAGACAGACAAACGGACAGCCAGACACATAGATAGATAGATAGATATATAGATAGATAGATAGATAGATAGATAAATAGTAGATAGATAGATAGATAGATAGATAGATAGATAGATAGATAGATAGATAGATAGATACTTATTCTCACAATAACCAACACGCACAAGATCACACAATTATCTACCCTTACCTTTCTCTGTCAACCCTCTCCTTCTCTCCATCTCCCATCTAGCAGACTCTGACATAGGCTGGTAAGAGGCTCTTCCACCTGGGCCAAGCGACGCTCCCAGTCCAGGTGACGCCATACCGGCGCCAGACTGTGTCGCGCACGGTGGACTCCTGGGCGGAAATGACGACGCAGGTGACCTTTCAACCCGATTTCTGGAGCCCGGAATAGGTGATCTGTGCACGGGTAGCCCTGTCTCACTCCTATAGCCACGACTGTCGGTTTGGGTGAAGTCTGGAATGGTGAGGCTGATCGGCTGAATCATGTGACTACCACACGTGACACATTGTCCTTGGCATCGCCATTGGGCTGCATGGCAGTGGTCTGCCAGATGATTATTTTTGGTGTACTGGTTGTTTCTGTTATTGTTGTTGTTGTTGTTGTTGTGATTATTATTGTATGAGGCAGATTCAAGACATGTCTCTGAATGGTTGTGGTAGCTCTTGCACTCGAATGTAGCAGATTCAGCACTGGGATCTAGATGGTCATGAAAAAAAGTGAGGTCTTCCCGAGACATGGTGTGCAGATGGTAGTTCTTGGACGTCATGAGATCTTTGCAACTCTCTTACAGTTAATGTATGCATGAACTTTCAACTTCAGATCTGGAAGTATTTGAGAAACATGTGAACGTCTCATCTTGAAGCAAAAATCAGAATGTTATGGATATGTGGAACGACATGAAGGAATGAATCTAGAAAGGATTGCTTTTAGCGTGAACACCAACAGACAAAGAAGAAGACATCACTGGAAAAGAGACTTTCTGTATAAAAAACATTCAAAACAGTGGTAGAAATATTCAAAGAAAAGTGTATAGACATAGAGGAATTATAAAGGAATATGTTTAAGAAACACATGTCATTGTCATCTCTAGTTGTTTCTTTTTTTCTTTGGGCCCTAAAAATTAATTGCATTCATTCTACTGTGACTTCGGATTTTTTTTCTTTCTCATGGAGGTTAAAGTACTTCCGTTGTCATATTTTTAAATGGAAAGAAAAAGGGGTGGAATCAACGCCCAATTTTTTTCACAGATCTCTTTCAAAGACGGACACCTCTCCTTCTGACACAGTCCCCACTCTTTGTTTTCGCTGCTAATACATAGGTATGACACACTTTATATTTATAAGGTTCAAATTGTATCTGATATTTTTTTAATTGGATGCCCTATTTAGATCGCAGCTCTTTTTCATATTGCTATACTCTGACATTAGCTGGAAATAAGTTCCCCAAATAAGGGGATATTTTATATTAGATGATTAACAGGATTATACATAATCACAGTCAGTGATTTGGCCTGTTAACAGGTGCCAAAGACCTTAACATGCATATAATAGCGGCAATGTAGAGGACATAAGGTAACAGAGCTTATGGACAAGCCGTCAGGAATGTGACGTTTAAACAGGTAACTAGATAACAAGGAAGAATTAGATCAGTTGCACATCGTGCATAACAACTTTGGAAAAGGGTAGTGCCTACCCTTAAGTTACAGACCTATTATGCTACTCCAGTATAACTGTAGGTCCTGCATTCTACGTGCAATATTAGGTTTTACATTCTACTTGCAGTATTAGCTTCTACATTCTACGTACAGTATTAGGTCCTACATTCTACTTGTAGTATAAGGTCCTACATTCTACTTGCAGTATTAGGTCTTTCATTCTACTTGCAGTATAAGCTCCTACATTGTACTTGCATTATTAAATCATATTGCAGTATAAGGTCCTACATTCTACTTGCAATATTAGGTCTTCCTTTCTACTTGCAATCTTAGGGATTACATTCTATTTGCAGAAATAGTCCTACGTTCTACTTTCAGTATTAAGTCTTACATTCTACCTGCAGTATTAGTGCTTACAATCTATTTGCAGTATTTAGTCCTAGCTAAGTATAGGTAACCTTCTTCTTAAAGGAAGGAAAGAGCACTTGCAATTTTCATGTAGTGCCATAATTTGTTAATTAAAGGATAGGGCGCAATTTCAGTGCTTATCATAAACTCTGTTTTCCATAGATACGCCACTGGTTTCAAACTATCACGAACCGGAAATTTAAATCTCCTCTAGATCTAGAGTAAAAGGGGGAAAAGAAAAACTCTTTAAATGTAGAAAAAAAAAAAGAAACTAAAATACAAACAGCCATGCCGTCTGGATTGGGTATTTAAACGCCTTTCAACAAGATAGAAAGAAAAACACTATCAACGATATCGCCCCATGTTGTAATGAAACCGAGTATCTCTCTTCATATGCTGAGTAGAGTTACGA
>JAWQUT010000224.1:745600-758100 GCA_033807755.1 Ellobium chinense
GGGTCTTGGAGCAGGCACTATTCTCAAAGCATTTTAACGCCCATGGGGATGGCGAATGAAATGGCTTGAGAGTGAGACTGGAGAGCTGAGGAAGAGCTGGGTAACTTAAGAAAAGAAAACTAGCGCAAAGAACGGGTAAAAAGGATTAGGGTGGGAAGGGGCAACTTAGGTTTAAAATGGTTGATTTAAAAATGACAGATCAATACAGCCTTTTTCGTTTTTCTTCTGAAACAAGGGGGGGGNGGGAGGGTACAAGAGGAAGCTGAGACTATTTGTAAATTATCTGTACTTCAATTATTGTGCCTGACAGACTATATGTATATTGTATAAAGATATTTAAACCATATCAAAATTTAAGATTTAATTAGATGGGAAGAAGGTATATAGGTATATATATATAAATTTTTTTTTTCACATTTTTCCCACGGGCCAAATGGGTTAGCAGAGCGGGAGGGAGGGGGGAGTTCGTGTCAAAGTCGGCACTGCACGCTCTACATATCCCAAGGTGTCGATGCCTATGAGAAGAAACTGATAAGGACAATTACTGCTGCGGCTTCCGGTGTTACCTTGAAGCAAACAAAGGGCTCTAAGGGATCATAAACTGTCTCAACAACCACTCTGAGTTCTCGCCCCTTTCCCTTTAAACTCTCTGGTAGTAGGGCTTAGCACACTGTGTTTCATTCACAAACCGAATTAATACAGTTTCCGGTGGATTATCTTCCGAAACGAAACACCGTCGCACGCATAAAACGGCGTAAGTGTGATTTTGATATCATTATGAAAGTTCTAATTTGATGTGACAAAATGAAAAAATGAAGGTTCTGGAATATGGGGCGAAGCAGGATCCTAAGTCTACACTGCTTAATCACTCCTCCTCGTCAGAATTGCAAAGGTTGCGATTAAAAGAGGTTGCGAATGTTAGGTTACTTTGATGCATAGAAAACACAGAATTAAGTCATGTAACGTACAAAATTGTTGCAGTTAAATAGACTTTGCAAGTAAAAGGTGTTGTAATTAAGCAGGTTGCGAGTTAACGGAAGTCGCCCAATACTGCTGAAGATTATATTGACATAGTACTTGTGAACCACCTCCTGTGCAACTTGACACTGTTGTCGCCGGTGACAAAATTGCTGCAACAGTGTTGTGTGTGTTTGGGGGACAGACAGACAGACGGACAGACAAACAGACAGAAAGACAGACAGACGATCAGACAGACATGCATGCAGGCAGACAGACAGACAGACAGACAGACAGACAGACAGACAGACAGACAGACAGACAATCAGACAGACAGGCAGGTAGAAAGACAGTGACAGAAAGATTGGCAGAGTGGCAGGCAAAATGCCTTACAGAGTGACACAATGACAGAAGACTGAATGACAGACTGACAGACAGATGGAGTAACAGACTAACAGACAAAATGACAGACAGAGAGACTGACAAACTGACAGACCGACAAACAGAGCATATTTAAATTTCGCTCGTAACTGATTTAAAACTTGAACTTAGTCTTTTTCATCAAGTTGTTATGTCTGATCCTTGTCTCTATTGTCTTTTCTGAGGCAGGTTGGGAGCACTGCCCCCCACTGAAAAAAAACACCCCTTCCCTCTCCTATCCCTTGACAAAAGAAAACAACAGACTGGCATATCGAAAAAATCCCCAAAAGAGGGATCTTTTCATTGTATTGTTATAAATGCTGTGAAAACGAATTACCAAATCTGGATAATAAAGGCTTATCTTATCTTATCTTATCTTATCTTATCTTTTCGAAATTTGGGAAGGAGAGAATGGTAGAGATGATTTTTGGCGAGGTTTGTAATTATTTATATTCTCTAGAATGTTTCTCCTGTTTGGAGACTTTCAAAACCCCAAAATATTTTCATTAGATAATGAACGTCTTCATCATCAGGGATGTATAAAAAGAGAACAAAAAATTTAACAGAATAGTGTGTTTTGAGAGGTATAAAAAGAAGGAAAGGGATAGGGGGATTTGGGGGGGGNGGGGGGGGGAGACCAGGCAGATGATTGGACAAACTTGTTTCGAATCCAGGCTTGATCACTGAAGAACATGAACTACTGCAAAAGGGGGTGGGTGAGGAATTTGGAGCTGGTATTATTAAAACATAAATTCTGGTCTTTTTGTAATAATAATAATAATAGAAATAATAATAATAATAATGCGGTTTATAAGTCTCGTATCCAGCCTAATGCCCATTTACACGACTTCAGCAGCTAGATCACTCTATGACTTTCTCAGCTCCCTAGGGAGCTTACAATGCAGCTCCCGTTATGGCGCACAGATCACTAGCATTCTGATAATATCTTCGACTGCCTATAACCGGGTACCCAATTTACGGACCGGTCGACCGGTCGACTGAGAAAATGTGAATGAAACTGAGAAAAAAATACTTTTCCAAAACATTTACAAACCACGGGAATTGAACCCAAGACCTTTAGATCGGGAGACCAACGCCGCAACCATTCGGTCACGCTGCTCTACAAAGCGCTGTATGTTCTACGAGAAGCTAGGGTTTCAGCGTTAAGACGCTGTAACACCCCTCTGCTAATGACACCCACCCGAGATCAGAATAACCTAATTTTCATATAGCTTAACCCTCTAAGGTTTTTACTGATAAACGTGGCTCTAAATAAGATAGTCAGATACGCTCATTGGCGACATGAACTAGTGTAATATCACAGAACAGCCTAAGTGCAGTGTAATTCTTTGTGCAAAGGTGACGTTTTTTTATGGGAGCAGGGCAGAACAGAACAGCTGTTGCCAATGAAAACCCTCCAGCGTGGTGCCACATACGGTTATGCAAATGAGACTTTCAGAACGAGGGCATCGGAAGTGATTTCTGGCACTAAAGGTGAAACGTAACTGCGCATTATTTACCTGAATTTTGCAACACGCATGAGCAGACTTCAGAAAGGTTTCACTATTATTTATGTACACCTGTGTGAGTATTATGTGATTTTTAGATGTATTTTGCGAAGCTTTCGAATATTATGTGTTGTGATTTTAAGGTGAGGGTATTACTATACGTAAAAAATTATGTGATTTTAGATGTATTATGCATTGAACGATCATTTCTTTGTGAGAATGGAGTCTTCATGCTTAACTTTTGGAACAGCAAAATTTTGTGTTTCATTGTTGGATAATATTCTTTACTTATATTATATTCCATATTTATACTGGAATACTTAAGTATAGACTTCGGCATGAAAATTGTGTTATTTAAAAGGTGCCCTTAATTGCCTGAGAAAATTATTGTTATTTTTACTGCCTGCATAACCTTAAAGAGTGCTAGAGATTTTTATCTTTTTATTTATTCATTTTTCTGAATTCACTAGGAAAGCTATTGTGGTTGGCTTTTTCCTAGATAAATAAACTTGAAACTTGAAACTTGTGAAAATTTCTGTAGGATAACAACTCAAACAATTCACGATTAAATAAAAAGGGCTTTCATTTTTGCCAGTTTAATTAACTTTATTCATTTCTGTAAAATTTCCTAGTAAATATCAAAGTAACTGAACGTGAAAGAATTAATAGTTTTTTATTTGTATTCAAAGTCATACATTTCTTAAAAGCTTGGTTTGTCTATAATATAGCGTGATGCGATTCTGAAGCATACAGAAGACATAATTAGCCATTACTTGCCGTCAACAACGTAAATTGTGTTTCTGCTTTCACCCACATGTGTTGCTATAATATTGTCGTCTTCTGCCAATTATGTATGCATGTCGATGTGGTTTAAGAAATAATGAATTTGAATACTGAGACAATAATAATTGATGATTTCACTAAATCATTTTTAAAATAATAACGAAAATTTCCATGGGTTTTGCCAGGATGTTACTGTTGTCAGTGTTCGTTTCTCTCTGTATCCTGCTCCTGATAATTAGGTGCAGCAGCTCTTGAATATAATTATAATACAGGTGCAACTTCCTACCCACCTGCAGACATTACTAAGGCCTACTTTCAAGTCCTAAGCGCGGGAACATGAGTCTTTTTCATTGTGTAGACAGCATATCCCGGGCATATCTGTTTATCAAGGGGTCTGGATCATTTCCGCTCAATTCCAAAATTCCACGGCGATAGGGTTTGGCTTCAGTGGCCGTATGCATAATCCACACGTTAGTTAACGTATTACCTTAACTACAGTGAACACTACTAATGTGTTGGGAGTTTCCCGTGGTTACCGCACTGCGTTAACTAACTAACGTTAGGATTATGCATACGGCCACAGGTTTCTTAATCACAGCTTTTAATCACAGGTCTGTGGACTGTTGCATAACCCATACGTTGGTTAACGTACTGCGTTAACTACAGTGAACACTACTAGTGTTTTGGGAGTTTCTCGTGGTTACCGTAATGCGTTAAATAAGTGCGTAAGGATAGTAAGGATTATGCGTATGGCCACTGCGGTCTATACGAGGTTCGGAAACTCCAGGTGTCTAATAATCCTTAATCTTATATTCTCTTTTCACTTGTCATGCAATCGCAGATGAAAGTCCCGGAGGACTACTTCCATTACGATAGGGAAAGTGTTTAATACTCTTTTACTTTACATCAGTTTTTATTATTGCTGTTAGATAGAGTGTGCAAATGTGAAGCAGGACCTTCCCAGTCAGGACTAGCCCGGAGAAACAGTGCGTATTCAAATGGTTTTCTAGCTCATAACTGAGAACTTGCGCATCAGCGAACGGATCTCTTACCATCGTAAGAATTACATTAACTCTTCATGTTGAACGCTACTAAAGATGCATTCAGCATCGATGCACTGATGCATTTCTTACGATGGTAAGAGATTACACCGTTTAATGTCCAAGCCCTCAAATTTCTGTGGCTCGGAATACTTTGATACCATAAAAGGCATAAACTGACCTTCCAAATGTTACGGTCAAGGAATGGGTGATTCTAATTAATGGCTATTGAATGAAATATAAGAAAAACACAACAGATCTAAACATGATCTCTTAATCCTAGGCTACCGTGGTCAACGCCCATCAATGGCAGCCGAACCATCAGTTCACCCCATGGAACTGAAAAAATCTCTGAGTCATCAGGCATGCTAGATAATAACATTTTGAAGTCACCTGAGCGGCACTGGCCTGGATAGAAGACTTATGAACCACTTTATCAAACTATAATTATGCTAACAAATTTTATGACATCTCAATCGCTTGTATAAATTTTAATCTGTGGAACAGCGTGGCCGAATGGTGGCGATGTTGGACTCAAGATTTAAAGGTCGTGGGTTCGATTCTCGACCACAATCATGTTGTAGGTGACTTGGGAGGGAAAGCATTTCATTCACATTTTCCTCTGTCCACCCGTCTGTAAAATGGATACCCAGCCATAGGCAGTGAAAGATACGAGTACTATCAGAATGTAAGTGATCAGCGCCTGTATATAGCAGCGGCACTATATGCTCCCCAGGGAGTTGAGAAAGTTCTAGAATGTCATGGCCTGCTGGGGTAATAATAGTGTGAGGTCCCTCGAACGTGCATCAGCTCCGATACGAGACTTATAAACCGCATTTTTAAATTTTTAGTATAATTATTATTGTTATTATTGTTATATACAAACCACTGTACTGTCTAGCCCCTTTTCCCAAAAAACAAAACTAAAGAACATAAATTTTACGGGCGTGAGGATGAGACGCTTGTAGCTACCAAATCCATTGTTTAGGCACATCTATTTTTCTAGTAAGAATAAGGTTATAAAGTAATTACAGAGAACAGGTGAAAGATTACTTGTGTAGATTGGTGATCTATATTTGTAAGCAACTTGTAAGTTTATTGCATGATGTGAACTGTTAACGGTGTGAACTGGTAAAGGTGTGAACTGGTAAGGGTGTGAACTGGTAAAGGTGTGAACCGGTAAGGATGTGAACTGTTAAGGGTGTGAACTGGTAAGGATGTGAACTGGTAAAGGTGTGAACTGGTAACGGTGTAAATTGGTAACGGTGTAAACTGGTAACGGTGTGAACTGGTAACGGTGTGAACTGGTAAAGGTGTGAACTGGTAAGGGTGTGAACTGGTAACAGTGTGAACTGGTAAGGGTGTGAACTGGTAAGGGTGTGAACTGGTAAGGGTGTGAACTGGTAATAGTGTGAACTGATAAGGATGTGAACTGGTAACGGTGTGAACTGATAATTCTTTATCTGCTCATGTTCTGTCAGGCCGCAACGTTTGCCAATGTACTATAGTTGTGTTCTGGGTTCATATTAGCAAACTGGCTAGACTTATTGTTTTATTCTCTTATAGAATTTGAATGATGCCTATTCCTTTCGCTATGTCACCATCATCTGATTATCGAAAACACAACCCTATGAAAGTGTAACATGCTATTATCGGTCTTAGCTCGTTTTTACTAGACATAATGATATATGCACTCGAAACCACTTAGACTCATTCTCCTTATTTGCACTTTGGCTTTATCGCAACAATGTTTTTTTTGTGTTTTTTTTTTTTGAACAAGCAACTTCGCTTAAACGCAATAAAATAGTTGCAATTATGAGGAGTTGCGATTATCCAGTGGCTTTATATATACATAGACATTAACATTTTGCTGTGTGGCAAACGTTAAGCAGAAATTGCGATTATCCGGATTGCTATCAAGCAGAGTCGACTGCACCTGAAAACCTCACATAGTCACTGTAAAATCGAAGTGCAAAATCGTTGTATTATCTATATCAAATCTGTTTTTAGACCTGAAACACAGCGTGGCCGAGTGGTTACAGAGGTGGACTCAGGATATAAAGGTCTTGGGTTCGATTCCTAATGACGATCCTTGGGAAAGCATTTCAGTTTACTCCGCCGTAAAATTGGTATCCGGCTATAGGCAAGTGGTAAATAGCAGCGGCACTGGATATTATCCAGGGAGTTGAGANCTATGTCACCATCATCTGATTATCGAAAACACAACCCTATAAAAGTGTAACATGCTATTATCGGTCTTAGCTCGTTTTTACTAGACTCAATCTCCTTACTTGCACTTTGGCTTTATCGCAACTATGGTTTTTTTTTGTTTTTTTTTAACAGGCAACTTCGCTTAAACGCAATAAAATAGTTGCAATTATAAGGAATTGCGATTATCCAGTGACTTTATATATACATAGACATTAACATGATTTTGCTGTGTGGCAAACGTTGAGCTTAAGCAGAAATTGCGATTATCCGGACTGCTATCAAGCAGAGTCGACTGCACCTGAAAACCTCACATAGTCACTGTAAAATCGAAGTGCAAAATCGTTGTATTATCTATATCAAATCTGTTTTTAGACCTGAAACACAGCGTGGCCGAGTGGTTACAGAGATGGACTCAGGATATAAAGGTCTTGGGTTCGATTCCTAATCACGATCCTTGGGAAAGCATTTCAGTCACATTTGCCTCAATTTACTCCGCTGTAAAATTTGGTATCCGGCTATAGGCAAGTGGTAAATAGCAGCGGCACTGGATATTATCCAGGGAGTTGAGAAAGTATTAGAATGATCTGACTGCTGGGATAATAATGTAATGATGTGAAGTCGCGTGAACGGGCATAAGCCTGGCTATGAGACTTACACACCCCAATCCTGTGATTTCATTATTATTGTTATTATTATTATTATTATTATTACTGAAATCGAACACTGTGAAACTTCGAAATTGTAGAACGGTTTGTACTTTTGAGTTGGAGTTCTTGAGCCCCTACTGTACTGAAGTCAAGTATGAATAGTTTCGCTTTATAGCATCCTTCTCTTAATCCAAACATTCTATACAATCATGCTTCAGTTGTTATCCAGAGTGTAGAAAACGTCACCAAACATGTTTCGGATCTTGTGAATCTTTCTTTCATGCTGTAGCAAAGCAGTAGGGCCTCTGCCATAAAGGTCCGCACGAGTTCCGAACGTCAAATATAAAGCTCCCTATTCATTCCCCATTTAGGCGTTTTCCATAGAGTCCATTATCTTGTTCGTAATTAAAGCCGCCAATAGGCGTGAATCGCACCTCGCCTTCTCTGACTCATTTCCGCTGACTCGCCAAAATCACCCGTCAAATTTTAGTGGTGGATAAAGTCCAGCACACTAATGATCTAAATACTTCAACTGTTGAACAGGAGCGTCACCATATTTACAATAGCAACCCCACGAACTCAAGCTTTGGAGGGACCCATGGGCGGATCCAGACAAAAAAGTCAAGGGGATTTTTGTGTCACATTTAATGACCTTTTCCTTGCGAAAATTTGATTCTCAAGAATAAAAAAGCCACTTACATAGTATCACTTGGCAGTTATGCAAAGATAGTTTATTTGGGGATGATTTTAATGGGTTGGGCATTAAGAGAGCACAACTGATCTACTTTAATCGTGTGGAGATTAGGAAGAACTGAAACCTTTGCCAATAAAAAATGAAGTTGAGAACGAGAGCATGTAGAACCCAGACCACTTGTGGTTGCAATTTTGAGTCCTTAGTTTAGGATGATTTTGCTAGGAGCATAAATTTGGGGGGGGGGAGGACCTGCCCCCCTTCTCCCAAGCCCAATACACGTGTCTCCTCAGTGATTTTCTGCTTCCCCTCCCCCCAGTCAACTGAGCCTCTGCTGTCTCTAACACGGCATTATGGTCCCTTCCCTCCCCCCCCCCCCCCCNACCCCCTTTTCAATCCACACAAATTCTGCCACGCCACTGCACAAGGAAGATAAATGGAAATGTTTTTTGTAGACGGAAGTTTAAAAATTGCAGTTGGTTAGAGGAATAATCAAATTATGTGCAAATAGGACACGGGTTGCATGCGTAGAAGGTACAGGTAGGGTGATTATTTATTAATCTAATAACTCATTCGTTCTTTGAAATATCTCAGTCAGTCAGTCAGTCAGTCAGTCAGTCAGTCAGTCAGTCAGTCAGTCAATCAATCAACTGGCTAATGAGTTAGGAGGTCAATCAGATATTAACACTCCATCTGCCACTTGTTCGCTTGCTCCCTCTTCTTTCATCATCCACTCACTCACTCACTCACTCACTCACTCACTCACTCACTCACTCACTCACTCACATATCCACACATTCCCTCTCGAACCACCTTAACTAATTCCATACAGTCTGCTGAAAAAAAAATCTTAATAAAGTGGCATTGCAACTTGATAGCAAAGTTTATTACGATAGTGATAGACTAGCTACATTTAAAAGATTTATAGTGGTGATAGACTAGCTACATTTAAAAGATTTATAGTCTACTTATTAAATAATTTTTAGCATTTAAGGTTTGCCAGTTAAAAACAAGAATCGGAATTTTTGATCTGAAAACTGAAATGACAGGTTTGTGAAGCAGAATTTTTTGGACAGTAGTGAAAAGAATTCTGAATGGGACAAACGGCAATGATCTTGTAGATAAACAACACGTTCATGCATGAAGAAATAGGAGTGTTAAGATTTTAAAAATGACAGATGTTATGAATGCAAAACCAGGCCAAATAATAAGCATTTTAAAAAAATGGAATGTCCTTTTGCCAAGCCTCAACAAACAAACAAATTTATGAACACAAAAACATTTTTTCTTCTTCACAGGATCACCATCCTATTTGACCCAGCTAAATGGGACTGCCAACAAATTTAGCACTACCAGACTGACGTCATCAATTCTTGTGTGGCTACGTAATCAAAGTGGGATTAATCCTGCAACTCTCTAGGCACTTCGTCATCACAGTGAATGGGATAAAACCAACTTTTTCTGATGGGATTACAATCAAGCTGATCAGTGTTTTGATGGGATTACTATGAATACATTGTGATTGTGTGTAAGTTTATACCATATGCACTTGATTAGATGATTAGCCACAAAATTGCATATAACGCATTATAGCCTTGCTAGTCTATTCATGTTCCATTGGGAATGCCACGAATGCACTGTGAATGTGTGTAAGTTTACGCCATATGCACTTGATGAAATGATTAGCCACAAAATTGCATAAAACGCATTATAGCCTTGCTACTCTATTCATGTTCAGTCACCATGGTCTGGTCTAGTTCTGTGTCGGAGGAGGATATGGCAAGAGTCAAGGGTGGTTTGTATTATAATAAATGAAGCAAAGATATAAATACAGCAAACACCACTGTTAAGACAGTACATTCTTTTCTAGTTTTTCTGCGTCAGTCGCAACCATCTTTGCTCGCTCAGGGTCGTACATTTCCGTTGGTTAGAATCTTCGATGGTCCGCCCACGGAATAAAAGAACCGCCACTTTTGCTAATTTGCATTCCATGTATTTATAATCCCCTTGAGGATCAATGGCCCAATTCACCAGTTCGGTTTTGCGGAGTTCTCCATCTCGTGAGTAAAATTTGAGAAAGAAGTGAAAAGTCAGGCCCAGGCCATAATAATAAATGTGCGGAGTCAACCTAAGAGTACCATGATTGAAACGGCAGTTAAAGCTCAAGTCCATTTTGGTTATGCGGAAGAGCTTGAAAAGAGTGCGCTGACTTCTGAGTAGGGTTTACTATACTGATATTATCTTTGCCTCATTTATAAGCTTACACACCACCGTTGAGTCTTGCCACATCTTAATCCGACATGTAAATGTATGTATTATAGTTCAGTAAAAGAGGCGATAGGGAATGGGCCTGTGATCTTTTTGAGTTCTATGAACAAAGGCAATACAGAAATATAAAAAGTGCCTAGGAAAAAGAAGAAAGTTGTTTTGGATGCTTCGAGGCTAGATGTTGTTAAGTTCTACGTATGTGTGACCTATTCGCGGATTTACTGTGCTGTGCAGTGGTGTCGTTTGTGAACTTTCTATAGCTCTGGATTAAACAGGAATAACGAAAGATGAAGGTAAGAGGTACACACTTTTTTATACATTTTTTTCTGTCTATCTTTCTGTGTCGGTGTTTTAAAATATTCTACTACAAAAAAGGGCCGTAACTGAGTCGTAGTAGGAGGGAGGGATGGACAGGGCAGAGTTGTCTATGGCTGATTATTTGAGAGCAGGGTTGGGCAAGTTCACAGAGAAGGTCAGTTAAGATCAAGTTCAGTTCACTAACGTGAAAAAAGCCTTAAGATCAAGTTTAACTCAGTTCTATTAAAACTGAACAGTTTTGAGATCAAATCAGTTTCCGTTGGTTTAGAATAGAAATTATCATTCGGTTCTGGTTTTTGAGGTTGATGTTAGCTGAACTGAAATTTAGGTAGGAAATTAATGTTCAGATCAAGCACCCAGAATAGCTGCAGTTCAGATCAAGATCCGTTCGTCTAGAATAGCTATTAAGCTCAATTCAAAATAATATGAATAGAATGAACTGTATTCCTATGATCTCAGTTCTGCCCAGCCCTCTTTGAGAGTTTGCACAGTATCGATAGGATTTCTCGCCATCGTAAAAATTATTCTAGAACAACGGTGCTGAAGACACCTCTAAAAGCATCCGACATACACAGTTAATGTAATTCTTACGAGGGTAAAGGTTTCCATCGTTAATGCGCAAGTTGTCAATTTACACTGCAGTGGTGAAAATGTCTGAGACTTAACAGCCCTTATTATTGGGCTTCGCAAGAATCACAAACGTTAGATAACAGTCTAAGGGAGATAAAATAAATAATATTTTCTGCAATCAGGGGCAGCTCTGCAGTAACAGTTTGGAGAATATTTGGATTATTTCCCTTAGACCTTATTGTACATTGCAAGGCGTTGGTATTTTATGCCACAAGGACGTGTCTCATGGCACGTAACCGTTACAGTACCTGGGACTTCGCTTTACCGCAAATATTTTATAGCACAGAAATAGTTGCTACTAAAGGAAGCGTGTGATTAGGAGGTGCTCTTTATCTGGACTCACATAATCTGTTTTCTAAAAATGTTTGCAATTATACGAACATAATTTGTGATTATCCAGACTGCTATTCTGAGGATGTATATTGTATTACTCTTTAATTGTGAACTACCGTGGACTCTTGAAATGTACAAACACAAACGGCGTGAGACAAATCTCGGCAGAGTTGGGCAAGTTCACCAAAACAGTCAGTTCAGATCAAGTTCAGTTCATTAAATGGTGGGGGGGAAGCCTGAAGATCAAATTTAGCTGACTTCTATGAAAATTGAATTAGTTTTTAGATCAGTTCAGATCCTCTTGATTTTGAAGTCGACATTCCGTTCTGATTTTTGAGGTAGATATGAACTGAACTAACATTAAAGTTCAGATCAACATTCAAAATGGCTACAGTTCAGATCCATATCAATTTGTCTAAAAAATCTATCGAGCTCAGGTCACGTTCATGTGAACTGAACTGATATTAATGAACTGGATTCATATGATCTCAGTTCTATTTAATTCTGATTCTCCTCTCCATGACCTCCCCCCCCCCCNAGCAAAAAACGTTGTCCACATTTTGTGCATTCTCCGACGCTCCGTCTTCTCTCCCCTTCAAATTGCCACGCCCTTTTTGTAATAGTGAGTCGTTTAGTTCCTGGTTCTTGTATTTTCGATTCGTTAGAGTATGTCCGGCGCTGGTTTTCTCGGTAG
>JAWQUT010000224.1:760956-763456 GCA_033807755.1 Ellobium chinense
CGGCCTCTCCTCCGCCTCCTCCCCCCTCTCAATCCTCCTTTTCAAACTAATCTCGCTGTTGCGAAATCTGAAGAGCCCTATCAAGGCCCTACATCACTGTTATCATGCCCATATGTCGTCTACAAGAAAATAAAAGCTCCCGTAGTACATAAGATAATGATTAAAAAACTGCGTTTTCAAGACCGATCTAGTCTATCTGGTATCAGCCATCCTACGCTGAGTTCTGTATCTAGAAAGTGCTGAGTTTTGAAGCTTCAGGATTAGCTTTTCCCTTGCAACACCTGGACCGTGTCACTTACATGGGCAAAGGTGTCTGACAAAACCGGGATCTTGCATGAGACGGTTTAATTTTACTTTTGTGATGTAGGGTGAGAATTCTCAGAAAGAAACAATAATGGCAGATTCGGAACTCATGTAACGCTACACTGCCTTCGTCGGCCGTATACATAATATCATACGTTAGCTGACGTATAGCGTTCAATACAGTGAACACTCCTATTGTTTTGGGAGTTTCCTATGGTTACCGCAATGCGTTAACTAACGCAAGGATTGTGCATCCATACGGCTATCGTCGGAACGAAATCGTCCTCTGAGATACGTGTTGGTACCGTCCCGTTGTGTAATTTGCTCACAGGCTGCTTTGTTACCAGACTAATTGTACGTCGTTCGCGCCTCCCGGTTGGGTAGACTAGTTAGAAATAGATATGCTTCGCTCGGGTCAAATGTAGGGGCTGACTGAAAGCTTGCGCATTAACGATGGCATCTGTTACCACCGCAAGAATAACAATAGTGCATTGGGGTTGAATGCACCTTGAGAAGCATTTAACATGCAGAATGGATATAATTCTTACTTTGGTAAGAGATCCCATCGTTAATGTGCAAGCTCTCAGATATCAGCTTATCTATCAGCTATAATTCATATTCATCACAAATGTCTGACACTTCTTTCAAAATATACATGACATGTGTAATTTTCTCATTGTCTGAAGCTTGGCTGACATAATCACAGTGTCTGATGCAAGAATCTTTTCATTTTCTTATGTTTGAAAATGGGCTGTTATATCAACTATGAATTTCCTATTTCTAAAAATGAAAAGTAATTAATTTTTAATTTAAAATTTCCAGATTAATTTGTCGGATAGGAGCTGACAAACATGTTTCTGATTTTTCCTATTGCTAGTATACTGACTGAAAGATTGAGCTTTAGTATTGGTTGATATAATAGTTTTGATTTTCATATTGCATGGAAACTGATTACATAATATTAATGTTTCTTTTTTTTTCATATTGATTTGAAAATGACTGTTTGGGTTGACTGATTTATTAGTTTTGACAAATCTGTTTTCTGAAAAGTGGTTAACGGAAATGTTTTCATTTTCCCTTATTAGCACAGTATTTTTCTTGACTTTTTCATGCCGGAAAATCTCTCATGACAAATGATAGATCCAGAAATGAACAAATGTTCCCATGTTAGCTTTCGTAGCGCGAACTCTCTCAGGTGCAGCCTTCCTCTGGTTGCGCGGCCATTGTTATGGATAATGACCGTGCACGATTAGGTGACACTAAGGTGCAAAATTCAACCTCCCCGCTCAAAGCTCGGTAAGGAGATGCGTATATTATATTCTATTGCCGAACCCAAGCAAAGTGAGCGGACGATAGAATAAATTCTATCATCGAATCCCGAAGGTTAAACATACCATAATGAAGCTTAGGGGATGCTTTCATGTAACGCTTAAGCATTTCATTACCAAACCACCTACATCCATGAAATCTGACACATCATCATCTCCGTCAATGCTGAATTGCGTGGCGGCTTTGTTTGTGCAATTTAGAGAGGTATAATATAATTTACAAACCAATTCTTCTATTTTTGTTCAAACGTTGTGCATCGACAGTTGTTTTTTTTTTTTTTTTTNTTTTTTTTTTTTTTTTTGAATTTATATGAATTTCAGGTTTTAAATGTGTACATGGTTTTAGAATTGAGAAACCAGGGCATCGCAACACTTGGCGATAGCTATGACTTTGTTACGTACTTCATTTTGTAATATTATGTATTTACATTATGATGTGCAATATTTTACGTTGTATGATGAATGAAAAGTATAGCATTGTGTGAAAAGGTGAATCAATTTCCCTGATAGATAAATAAAAGTCGTATTTTCATGTTTTTTTTAAAGAGTTCATCAGAATTCACGAGTCAAAGGTCGAGCATCGCGTTGTTGTCTATCGTCAATAGGTAAGGCCCATGTCCGGTAGATCTATCTGAAATTCGCTGTACAGTCATGGAAGCCCATACAAAGAAAGGATGCTGTTACCAGTTATTCTAAAACAAGGAGTTCAAAATGTCGGGAAAATAATAAAATAAACCAGCCCAAGAATGAGGAAGTTTGTTAATTCAAATGCGTCATCATAGAGTAGGGTGTTTACAGTAACAGCGGTTCCTGGTTCAATGTCTGCATTTTCCATAATGGTGTGGACAAGTATCCTAATTTATTGAGGG
>JAWQUT010000224.1:770956-772559 GCA_033807755.1 Ellobium chinense
TCTCGAAAGTCTGGGTGTCAGCCAGATGAGAAAGTGGTAGATGAGTGGCAATAGTGTGTATGAGGAACACGGTTTATGTCTTGGCAGTGGATTGTACTAATGTAATATTATTGTATTGTAATGCATTATGTTGGCCTATGGCCTAACAAAACCTTTGAATCTTGTAACTGCACACAGAGTGCAGATAATAATAGGCACAGGTAGTAGGAAATGATCGTAAAACTCCCGAAAAGTGCAGAACCCTGGTGACTCCTAAGGGAATTCAAATTAATATGTATATATGTAAGTCCTTCAAACTGCACTAAAAAGCTTTAAGAATAATCTAAGTGTAAAACAACCCTAAAACTTAATTGCTGATTTTCGAAAGTAATTCTTTTCTCATCAGTACAAAATAATCTAAGTCTAAAGTTTTATGTTAATTTTCGAAAGCTGTTGATTTCTTCATCGGGCACAATGTACTGATGAAGCAAGCACTGGCTTTCGAAAGTTAGCTATAACGTTTCAGTATCTGGTTATACTTACATTAATCTTGTTTTTTTTTCGTCCAGAAGTTATTGGGACTCTGTTGCGCTCTTCAGCGCGAAGTTGACGGTAATGACTCTGAGCATAAAGTCTTAGCGTATTCAAATGACAAAATGAAAAAAAAAATGATAACGTGGATGAAGTGCACACTGTTTGTGCACAAGCCAAGTGCAGTGATCCGTGTTCTGCGATAGTGTCAGGGACTATATCTTGACACAGTCTTGGCTCCATCTTGGTAGGCCATCTTGTGGCCATGATTTGCTAGTTTTCACCTCCAATCTCGGTCTGATATTGGCCACCAGGCTTGGCCCAACATAAATGCCAACTTAGGCCAGTATTGGCCCAGTGTTGGGCCAGGTTAGTGTGTTAGCTGGGATGTTCCTTATCTTAGAATGTTCGGCACGCTCACTGTCCACAATATTTTAAATATGGATCAGTTTGATGCTTGCAATAATTATGGACCGGTGGCCCATATTACAAGACATCGTCCATATTAAAGTCGGCAGGCGAAGACTTCAAAACACAGAGGATATGTTTTAGTGAAAAGGGATTAAAATGATTAAAATCCATGGCTGAGACTGAGATTATTAATCTACCGAATCATCTTACGCTGGGTTCGAATCCGGATTAGAATCCTAAAACTGGTCTCGATTCCAATCCTTCGCAAAATTCGGTTCACAGAATATTTAATGCAAAAAAAGAAAACAAAGTTCGGTTTACAAGAAATCCTTTTGTCGTTTTAAAATGTGAGTCTTTGTCAAACTGTACAGGTGTAACCATTAAGCTTTATTTAAAATGAAAAAGCATCATAAAAGACTCCATATAGAACCTGATGGCATTTTATTAAAAGTACAAACTTAAATTCCAATATATCCACCTCCTCTCTCTCAAGATTTGAATCCTGATTCGATTTCAACACATCATAGCTTTGGATTTGAATCCAAATTCGAATATTGTATGATTCAGATCTGCCCAGCACTAACGATATGATTATACACAGATTTTGAATCCGGGTTTAAGTTAACCCGCAATAGCGAAAGAGAAGCAGTGGAGAGTTTCGAAAAGGTGGTGGGGGTGGAAT
>JAWQUT010000224.1:778279-800167 GCA_033807755.1 Ellobium chinense
ACTAATACTACTTTACTATTATTTATTACTACTAGTAACATTGAAATTGGAAAAGTCCCTCTTTACAACGGAGATTAAACTGCTCGGGATTACCAGCGAAAAGTTCAACATACCAAAAAATGTCTACACTTAAAGATATTGGTATACATATAGAGATATTCAATGCTTATATTTCTTTTTTATTTAACGAACGTCACTTTTCATAAGATCTCCATCTTACACAATCGTTTAAAATCTAATTCTGCAACAGTTATATAATGAACGTTTTTTCAAAGCTGTCGAGTTGACATAAATAAAGTCAAATATTAAGCAAAAATAGTAAAATATATAGAGAGAGAAACAACTAAAATCCATAATAGAATAAATGAAGTTTATAAAAGAATAAATGAAATTTATGATTAAAAAAATGACATTTATAAAAAGAAAATAAATGAAATTTATTTAAACAGTATACATTAGATCTATTGAAAAAAATATTTATAGAAACACAAACATATATCTTAAAAATATTAAAATATCAATATGAGGTTCAGATTCAATAAAAAGATGGTTGTTGTGAAAAACAACACACACTGGTCAGTCTATTTGGAACAACCTACCGAAACACATCGGTAGCTGAAAACTCTAACACTCATATGCTACGCATAAAATCTCATATTCTTTAAGGCGGTCGCTTCTTATATCCTACAATTTATTTACATGTAAAAAGCATAATTATAAACGAACTTCATTTTTTACCACAACCATAGCTTTGGCGTCCATCATAGCTATGGCCCTGACCTTATAGCAACTCTATGGAATCTTAGCAAACACTTAAGCTGTGTGGACTGTGTGATTACTGCTGTGAGTAGAGCAGGGTGGCTGAATAGGTAGGGCGTTGGACTCAAAATCTAAGGGTCGTGGGTTCCATCACCAAGCATGGTGGTGTTTGTACATGCCCTGGGATATAATTTCATTCGCATTTTCCTCAGTCCACGGTACCTGGCTATAGGCAGTGGAGGATACTGTCAGAATGTTAATGATCTGCACCTGTAAATGGCAGCGGCCACTGTATGCTCCCCAGGGACTTGAGAAAGTCCTTGAGTGATCAGGCCTGCTGGGGGTAATAATAGTGTGAAGTCGCTTGAGCGGGCATTAGCCTGGATACGAGACTTATAAACTGCATTATTTTTATCATTATTATGATAATAATTATTATTATTATGGTTATTATCATTATTATTATGGTTATTATCATTATTATCATTTTTAATTATTTGTATTGTTATTGTTTATTATTATTATTATTACGCGGTAGTGTTTTTCCATTGACAAAAAAAGTTTGTCTTAGTCTGAGAAAGTTGTGCTAAAGTGACAATGTTATAGGTATGAAGATACAAATGTTCTTTCCACTGTTGGCTATATAAGCTTTTACAACACTCGTTAACTTACATATGGTCCCTTGCCAAAATATTTTCCACACATATTGTATTACCCTTCCTTCGAATTTTGACACAGAGCAAAGTGCCTCAAAACCAAATAGATTTTAAGAACTTTAGTGGCCAATCAAGCTACCTAATACTTTAGGTCTTTTTACACGGTACAGGATAACCTCATCAATCAACCACACATGTTATAACTGAGTGGTGAAACCTCACCTATTCTTGGCCTACAAAAAAATACTTGCATGTATCTAAGCCTTTGAAATTCAAATCCAACCCATTTACCCCTCCCCATCACGGCCAGTTGTCCAATTTTATATGCACTATTTAAAATCGCATACCGTTTTGTCAGGTACTACTGGCATCTTCATAACTATAAGTTGAACAATAGATATGTATAATTCTTGACTGTACCAGTTAACTTCTGAGTAACCTTGCTGGTCTCCACAAATCTAATATCCATAGTAACTGATCCTATCAAATCATGACTAAAAGTGACAAGAGATCATTTGACTTTTGTCCTGGTTTTCCTGCAATGGGTCCTATAATGACGAGGAAGGGCAAATTTACACAGTATCACCATCAGTTAATACCACAATTAATGTGTACATAACCTCCCCCTTTCTTACACGGGAACCGTGTGTATAGTCCTCTGAAAGACCGCCGGTCTGCTTAGGCGACTGGTGTGTATATAGGCTGACAAATCTATTAGCGCTATGACAATACCTATTGAGACGACGATGCCGCCATAACCCACGTTATTAATGAACGATAGCAAAGTCTGGTGGTATGTAATTGGAGTTATATCGATGTTTGTACAAGGACAATGAAAATATGTGTGGCGAAAATGTTGTCTGTCAGGATGTCTGTGTGTGTAGTGTCGTAATGTAAACCACGGCGAACTCTGAAAGGGATAAACAGAGCAAAAGAAGATGGAATGAGGGAAGGCGAGAAAAACGAGGTAGGAGGCCTACGAAACAGCGATAAAATATTCATTACACATGCAAAGCCTACAAAAACATATAATACACATCTTCTACACATGTTTCAGCATAATCACTCACTTGATAAAGCCTATTAAACCAGTCTTCCACAATAGTTTGAGACGATAGCCACTGCAAGCTTATCACTGGGCACACTGAGGACTATAGCCCAAAATAAATAACAAAGAGATGTATTTTAAGAGATGTTTTTGGAATTTTTTTTTAACTATGGGAGCATTTCGGATGTGTTTTGGTAGGTTGTTCCAAATAGATGGACCAGTGTGTGTAAACGTCGTTTCTCATTTTTTTCCCCCTTTAACTTTGTTTTCGGTATTTCAACTGCAACAGCATCTTTTGACCGTTGTAATTTAGATCAGTCTAAATGATCTATAAACGTCCAGTAAACCTGATATGTTAGATGGTAAGATATCATGTAAGGATTTGTAGCAAAACGGTGTCTATCCTTTAAGCTAGTCTTACTTTTACGGGTTTACGGGCAGCCAGTGAAGAGATCTTTAACCAGGTTCGCTTGGGTTATGTATGTTCTGTGTTTTTTTCCCCAATGAAACAGTGTGTGATTTTGCATCCGGTGCATGCTGTCGAGTTATTCTTTTCTGTAAGTCCAATAGAAAATATTATAGAACAGTATACCTGTTGTGAGAAAGCAAAAGCAGAGGTCTGTATTTTAGAGGATTCCTCATTCAAGTAAGGTCTTTAAGCACTTACTGTTCAAATCTCGAGATAGAGCTTACGTCATGTTATTGGCAAGGTAGTTTATGTGATATTTTATAGATAATTCTTGTCGAAGAATACGCCAAGTTTGTTGGTTTTTTGTTTTTTTTTGTACCTCATCATTAAAATGTCAGTCTTTTTAAATTCAACATGAGCTGCGTTCTTCATCAGAACTCTCAGTCTGTTCTTTCAAAGAACACTGAGTCAGGTTCTTTCTCATTAACTTTAAACTATAGGATTCATTTAATTTTTGTTGTTGTTGTTGTTGTTGTTGTTGTTGTTGTTGTTGTTGTTGTTGTTGTTGTGGGGAACAGAGAGACATTCAATACCACAGTGCAAAACTTGGAAAATACTTTTCTGAAAATCTAAAACAAAACTTTCTACTAGTCTGAACTAGGCCAAACGATATCTCCATCTGGCTATAAGAGACACGCTATTTTTCAACCATAAATCTTGTTTAACCCTCTAAGTCCCAGTAGAAAAAATGTTTATATGGTCATAAAGCTGGTTCTTATAGATATTTTGAGTACATGTTTTAGATCTCTTCAACTTACTGTAAATCATATATTGCCAAGACGATTTATTGTTATGTAGTAATATGTACTATTATACGCTAGTACTTTGAGGAATCATTTCCACATATCACTTGTTATAGAAACAACAAGCTCGTGTGCCATATAAGGCACAGTGGGTATTAGAGGGTTAAATTTTTTTTTTTAAAAATATGTTTAATAATAACTATAAACAGTCCTCAGTCATTCGCATTTTCGAGTCTCATGACGAATATGGGATTATTAATGTTTATTGGAATATAACCATGAAAATTTTTGCAGGAGTTCCAACTTCACCAGGAATAGAACGTACCTGAAACATTATTATCATTATTGTGTAAATGTTATATAAAAGTCCTGCCAAGTGCACATTAAAAAGAAGTAATGGTAACATAAATGATGAATGCATAAAAATCACAGACGGTGCAAGAGCCTTAAAATGCGTAAAGGAGATATATAAACATATTATTGTCTATAAACGTCTTTTCAGTTGCATTCGAAACGGTAAGAAATGATCCAAGGCGTAAGGAATATAAAAAATTCAATGCAGATTTCAAAAAGGAAATGCTTTCTTCAACAAGCATAAAATAATACAATTAAACAAACAGTCTACAAAATGAACAATAAAATGAATTATTGTTATTTTATCGTATTACCGTATGTCGGAAGAAGGAAGTGTTTGCTTTAAAAAAATTGATGTTACATCTCGAATGGTCCTTACAACTTAGATCATCATCATCATCATCATCATTATCACTATCATCATCATCATCATCATTGTAAAATACGCGAAAAGTTTAAAACACTACTTCAATTCGACAACTTTAATCAAAACTTAATAAATGCTGAAGGCTAAAACAGTCTAGACGTTTCGGCAAAAGCCCTGTTCAGTTGAGATAAAATGAATGAACAAGTCTTAGCGAACGCCTAAGTTAATCATCATCATCATCATCATCATCATCATCATCATCATCACCATTATCATCATCTTCATCATCATCAGTAATATCGTCATGACATTAAAATCATCATCGTCATATAAGAATTTTAAATTTAAGATTTGTTAGAACAGATGTAAAATATTTCCATAGATAATTGATATGCTATCGACTTTATATGGCACATTTTCAACTTAGGTCTTCCTCTGGCATAGTCTTATTATCATCATCATCATCATCATCAGCAGCAGCAGCAGCACCACCACCACCATCACCACCACCACCACCACCACAATCACCACAACCACCACTACCACATGAGAACCATCTCACCATACTAATTAACTATAATAACTCTACAGTACAAGTCAGTGATTACAGCTATGATTATTCTGACCCTCTAACGACGCCATAAATATTGGCTATGCCCGAATACACCGTATCATTTATTGTTGCAGGGCTGTTAGTGATAGCCGCACGGCGCCCTTAATAATAGTCCGGCGTCCGTGCGGGCGCCGAATTTCACATTGTATGTTATTGATACGGCTGGGTTAATTTGGTTTTCTGGAAGCTTGGTATTGTGTACATGGGTGCGCAGCGGTGCGCACTTGGTCAATTAATTACTGTGGTCTTCAGAGGGCTTCAGTGAAGAGATTGGGTGGCGAAGGGGGGTCCAGGGTTGAAAGACAGAAGAAATGAGGAGACATGTTATATTTTGTCACAGAGACAGAGAGAGAGAAAGAGACAGAGAGAGAGAGAGAGAGAGAGAGAGAGAGAGAGAGAGAGAGAAAGAAAATGTTGAAAAACAAAAAGTTTGGCGAACAACATCTGTGTACGAAGTAGTTACAACGTTCTGTCTGCCTGGAGGCATAGATCAATAAAAAGACAGACAAACAGACAGACAGACAGACAGATAGACATACAGACAGATAGATAGATAGATAGATAGATAGATAGATAGATAGATAGATAGATAGATAGAAATGGCAATAGGACATTTTTAAGGAAAAAATCACAGGAAGGCGCGAAGTAACTTTGCCAGGTCCAGTTCTTTCCCTCCTCCTCCTCCTCAAACCACAACTTACCACATTTCATACTCCTTCCATTTATCATTACCATCGCCACCATCACCACCATCATCACGACCATAAACACAGTCACCATCTGATATTATTACTCTTTCACCAATAATTCCATACCATGCCACGGTTCATAACCATTTTCAGTTTCTACCTTTCCACCCGTGACTTAGTCATCCTTTTTCTGACCCCGTATCGTGGGAAACTTAAACATTACCTCCCTTGACCTTTACGGCCAACGGAAGTGACCGGAAATTCTCGGAAATTACCGAGCCGTCGTCAGAGGATTACGTCACGCAAGGAACGGGCTCCGTGCATTGTGCGTGTTTTGATTGGGCCTTTGATCGCGGGATGGACGTTTACGGAAGGTATTTCCTTGCCAGGTTTTTGTCAGAGCTTCGGCCAAAAGAGGTTAGAGTACCAAAAATAACAAACGTTTTAAAAGGTCGTTGGGTCCATCCAGGGGGGTCGTGATATTGTTTGAGGGTATCCCACGGGGATTAGGACACCATTGTATTGACGTTCTGCTTTGATCATGGAAATTTAAATAACACAGCCAAGAGATGTTCGAACGGTGTAATCCCACTCGTAATAGGAATAACTTAATCATAAATCCTGAGAACTTTGGCATTTTGCGAATTTTTGTGGTTCTTGTATCGAAATAACAAAGAGGTCCACGCAGTGCTTCGCGGAGGATTGCTTTGGTCAAATGAAAAGGATAATATATCGCCATAACTGATGCATTACTTTACACTTTAGCGTGCATTCCTCACTGTCAGATGCAAAAAAGAGTTGCACACCAAGGCAAATCCAAAGCAAATTGGTCTGGAATCTTGTTTTTATTTTTTTTTTTTTTTTGATCAGTGCGCATTGAACATGTCTTAGTGCGCAACTCTGCTGCAGCTCTCTTTGGATTTGACATGGAAGATTGCACGTTAAGGTGCTAAACCGTGCATTAGTTATGGAGATGTATAACTCCTGCTAGGTGACCATGGGAGGCATTGCATAGACCTCACTGATCAATACAATACAATACAATACAATACAATACAATACAATACAATACAATACAATACAACGCAACGCAACGCAACGCAACGCAACACAACACAACACAACACAACGCAACACAATACAACGCATCGCAATGCATACGACACGACACGACTTGACACGACACGACTTGATTTGATACGATACAATACAGTACAGTACAGTACGGTACGGTACGGTACGGTACGGTACGGTACAGTACAGTACAGTACAGTACAGTACAGTACAGTACAGTACAGTACAGTACAACACAGCACAGTAGAGTAAGTTTATTTCCAGACTGCTCTTACACAACATATCAAAACCAAATATAATTTATTACACTAAATAGAAATGTATGAAGATTGCACAGGTGATAGTCATTGAGACCCAAACAAACAATACTGGTAGTCATTGTTATTTCACTCTCTGGCTCGCTTCCTCTCCTTACAATTATTTTCATTTTGTTAATGGCCGAATTCTTGTGTAGGTTTTGATATACAGAAGTTGGCACTTAGGATCGAATGAAGTATGCCGGCTTTTCGAGTAGATAAGTCTGAGATCATGAAAGTCTACCGCAGCTTACGTACGTGTAGATGAAAACGGGGTGGCCAAAAAGAAATTCATTTAATTTCGAAGCTCAGAATCTTCAATAATGCAGATCTTATGCGACTGAAATCTGGCAAATGTTACCTTTTACTTGTTGCTGGAAATGCTATCACTTCACTCAGAACCTATGTCCATAAGTTCCCAGGTCCACCATGCCAAAAACCATCCCAACGAACATATTTTTGTATCGGTGGTTGAAACCAGATCTGTTCTTTCCGGCGTGTCTTCCCATATTCAAGTTACAAGTTCATTTATTTAGACGTAAGCCAACCTCATACATTGTAATGTCACATCAATACAAAGAAATAACTGAAAAAAGAAAAGAACAACAACAAAAAGTCAACAAAAAAAAAATATATACATAACCCTCACTAAATGACATTTAGTCATTGACATATTATCTGTCTCTTTCTCTTTCTCCCTGTCTCACTCTCCCACTAACTTTCTCTCTCACGATCTTACATAATTTATACTCTCTCTCTCTCTCTCTCTCTCTCTCTCTCTCTCTCTCTCTCACTCACGCACTCACGCACCTCATCTAATGTTGACAGTTACAACTTTCACAACATCCCTCTAGATTAAACACATCTATGGAACAGGAAACCAACAACCCTCCCCACCTTCCTGCCAGAAAGGGAACTAACACTTGTGTCACTGGCAACTGTTCGTATTCGCTTATAATGTGACAGAATCCTTTTGCTACGTTTTTTAGCTCTTTATCATTACTTGAATTTAAAAGAGTTAATAATCTAACCATATCATTTGTACGACTCGCTGCGGGGTTGACGCCTCAGCTTTTCCACTCCTTCATTAGCTTTCACTTCCTCGAAGACATCAGAATCTGTCGTATCTTGCTTGAGCGTGCCCCTAATCTGCGTATAGCTGCCAACTCTATATTATTTTAAATATCTAGGTACTATGATTATGTCATAGCTGAAAATATGACTAACATGAATAGAATGCCCAGTCTGCATTAAATACAGTGTGCCTGGTTTGCCATATATTTTTTGTGCTTTTGTTTTTCATTTTGCTATGACATAGGCAAAGCATATAGGAACATCAGTGAAACTTGCAACAACGTACGTAAAATCTTATTCGACATTTTAGAAAAATAATAAACTAATTCTTGAAGTTATGTGACTTAGAATTAGAATTTTTTTTTTGTTTTTTGTATTTGACCATCCGTATAGAGCAGTGAGACGATAGCTGGAATGACGTTATCATAGTACACCTTTAATATTCCCTAAAACTTTTACTAAAACTCTGCCTTGTTTCAGGTAACGTATTTGTCAAAGAAAATAAGTGAAGTAGTTGGAAGCCACTTGAAATAAAAGCCATGATTATGTCTTTGTAGTACCTCAGGATTCAATAGTACCTCAGGATTCAATAGTACCTCAGGATTCAATAGTACCCAGGATTCAATAGTACCTCAGGATTCAATAGTACCTCAGGATTCAATATTACCTCAGGATTCAATATTACCTCGGGATTCAATAGTACCTCGGGATTCAATATTACCTCAGGATTCAATAGTACCTCGGGATTCAATAGTAGTTATAACGGTGTGCTTTAAAGTGTAGCAACAGCTGCAAGAAATTATTGATTATTATTCTGTTTGTCGCATTGCATTGACAACGAAAGCACCAGTGAAACGGTACACGTAAATTTGAAAATATGGCCGAATCTTACTCCATAATCCAACTCAATCAAGAACAGATTGTCTAAGCTGGACTCGCATAACCATATTTTTTTGTTTTCTTTATCGAGGAAACATTGAAATGCCCTAGACACTCCAAGCTGAAACGAAGATGCCACTGTGTCCGATTTCAAAGCACTGTATACCTTGAGTAAGATGTGAGAAAACTGCTATGAAATTTATAATCATACTTATGATACTATAATGGAGCTAGAGGGTGAATATGTAAGCATTAAAACCTTTCGTGACTACACGACCACAAAATAAGAAACGTTGTGTACTGTTGTATTATTAAGGATAATTTCCGTGGGCATATTGGTTTTGAGCAAAACGTATTCCTTCATATTTATAATTCATGTTTTTTTTTTTTTTTAATCACAAAAAAGAGACATATTTTCGGCTTTAAGCGTCATGTGGAATGAAACGTATGATCGGAAGTTTCATTCCTGGCGTCACTTCAAGTGAAGCTTGCTGGAAGGAGGATTACAGTGCTATTCCTGTGTTTGCTATCAGTTGTTCAGTAAAGTTGTAACTTAATTCTTTCACAACCTATCCATAATGACGTCACAACTGCTCCGTTTCCCGTTCGTAGGACGGGATCTTTAGCTAGTAAATTATAATTTTCCATGACCTTTCATGCAAATTTTTCCTTTCCGTTACTTGTAATATATGACAATATCTTGTATAGTCCAAGTACCGGCTCGTGCAACGTGGACTTGGTAAAATAAAACTTGTTAAACCTTGTTTTGTGTATAGTATGTGCAGGATAGGGAGCCTATCACAATAGACTGGGCCTGTGTTGATCAAATCTTGTTTGTTCATGACGTTGGATCAATCGACTGGCCCACATTCCATTCTTCTTTTACTTTCATACCTGTTCTAGAAACTCCGCTATTGTTATTTCTACGTAAACAAAAGATTACAGAAGCCTAATCCGATTTTCCCCTTTGAGCCAGTAAACTGTTTTCCCCACTGTCACTTATTAAAAATTCCACAATCTCTAAGTCCACTTCAATAGTTTGCAGCGTCCAATGAGCTTATTAAAAATGATGTTTAAAATATAAGTCTTCCATTTCGTTTTCGAGCTACGAACCGATACATCGAAAGTTGTAAACAAGCTAACCAGTTTCCTTAACGACAAATGATCCGCACACAAGGTCACACAAAAACCGAAGTGAATGACCCAAACTTCAGGTTTAATTTACAAATTCAGGAGAGAATGCAAACTAATTCGCAGTTAGGTTCACAAATCTAGGGCTCATTCTCCACAATTTGTCCAAAGGATTGTCCTTCTGAGGAATAGGACAACATGCTATTGTCATCCAATTAGAAGTCTATAACCTACTACATTCTTCTTTTACCTTAGCTTCACCCCATGGCACCTGTTCTAGAAACATCCGCTATTGTTATTTCTACATGAGCAAAACAAACCATTAAACCAGATTTTTCATGTCGCATTGTTATCCTTGGCCTTGAAACAAGTTTTCTTTTACGTATCTGTAATCGTTAAAATCCTGAAACACCTGTTGTAAACAATGACACAGCAAAATCGAATGTGTCAAGTCGGTGCAATTAAATCGAAATGTCTGGTTATTAACACGATTTTGCCACTTTGGTATGAAGTCGGGAATGTTGTTTCAGCTGTTGGCCTTAAAAAGTTTTATACCCCTCATTAACATATCCAGGAATCCCATCCCCCCAAAAAAACTCTCCACACATACTGTTTAAGTCTTCTTCCAAATTTTGACACATCGAAAAAAGCCCCAAGACCTATTAGATTTTGAGAACTTTGGCAGTGAATCAGATTACCTAATATTTTAGGCCTTTTTAACAGGGTAACTTTACCCACCTAGCAACAATCACAAGAATTGTACTAGAATGCCTAAATCTCACCTATTCTGGGTCTGCAAAAGAGGTTTAGTACCTTTCTAAGCTATTGGAATTCAAATCTATCCCCTTTACCCCTATTCCCGTGGCAAATTGTCTGATTTTATAGAGACTATTTAAAATTGCATACCAAAATGCCAGGTATTATTGGCATCTTCATACCTATAGCAGGCTACAAACAAAGCTCGATAATATTGGTGATTAGAATGTAAGTTTGCTTATTATGAAACTGTATCTAGTATCGAGGTAAAGTAATAATGATTCGTAAAATTCGATTTAAATAACAAGGTATGCAACAAGGATTTATTCATGGTTGCCACTGGATTTTTATCAAAATAACACCACACTTTGGATTAAATCTAATGTGCAACATACGAAAAATAAACTGGAAATTCCCTTACTCAGAGAGCGAGGCAATAGAAGATCTTTAAAGAAGATACCTCTGCTAACAAGTGTTTCGCCCTTTAACTTCCTGACACTCTACAGGGGTTGGGCCACACCTGGGTCATGACTCCCAAGTGTCCTTCTGTTGATTTTTTTTTTCCGCCTCGCGATGGATTTGAACCCGCAACCTCCAGTTTCTTAATTTCTTGCTTCATATCATCTCTGCCACCATGAGTCATAGTGAAAGTTGCATTTTAGGTATATTTAAACTTACTGTACAACATTCCACGGTTCGCTACGTTTGGGCTATATCCATGCTGAGCTCTTTTTCGCAGTCTCTGCCAGATTCTTCAGAGAACGTGATCGCGCCCGTCCTCGTATTCCTAGCCACTTGAGTAGGTCATAGACTGACCTGCTCACCATACCTCTTGCCCCTACTTCCATAACCATAACTCTAGCCGCTATTCCTGACATGTGCGACATACGACGTTATACTTCGGCACAGAAGACCTACAAATGGCTTAACTTTACTTTTTAGCATGTAACAGACTCCCGACAGCACCGTGAGAAAGTGCTTGGACAGTGTCCTTACGCCAAATCTCAAACACACACAACGTCTTGTTTCATATCAGAGCCTCAGTGAATCCTCACTGAAGCAGAGAAATCACAAAAAGCCAAAACTGTTTGGAACCCTTTTTCCCCTCTTCCCCTCAGGCGTGGTACCCTATCAGAGGCCAAAGCATTTGTTGTATGTTTTATTTTTCTTAAGGCCCAAGATTTTTGTTAGATCGATCCGCGGTTTCTCTGATGGAACATGTGTGAAGGAAAGTTTGTTTTGAAAACAATTTTAGCGGATAGAGACAAAGTAACGGGGATTTAAACTTGCAAAACTGCCGTATCATACAGAGGAAAAGTACTGAGATGTGGGCATGTTACACTGAAAGGAGAAAACGTATGCTACATGAAAGAGTTTTAAAGCCTGTGTAAAGAAACATGGAAGGATTAGCAATGTTTGAAACGATGTCACGTAGTACATGTAGAGGGCAGACTGGGTTAAGGACAGGCATGCATTATGCAAACATGCACAGACTATCCCGCTTTATCACAACTCTTAGGGAGCATGCAAAAAATTGCGAATAAAAGAGTCACTATTATCTAGTGACACTTTTCTGTTACTTCAAGCAGGCCTGAGTAGAAAATTAAGGTTAAAACAGGCCATCTCTAACACTTTGGAAAATCATTCTCAGGACCGGCCCCCCTCCCCCCTCCCCCTTTAAGAGTTCATGTCATACCAGCAACCTGATTTAGCCAAATAAGCGACTTAAGTCTCATTTTGACTGGCTACAAGTCATAAATCTAACAGCACTCTCATTTAATGTCCACTGTTCCACGCTTAGCAGTTCACCCCTCATAATGACCATACCTGACCAACCCATTCTCTCTCTGCTCTCCTCCCTTCTTCTCTCCTCTCTCCATCAACACTTATCATCATACTATGTCCACTACTTGACGTCACACTGACCAACCCATTCTCTCTTTTCCCTTCTTCTCCCCTCTCTCTATCAACACTTATCATCATACGGAGTCCGCTACTTGACGTCACACTGACCCCTGTTCGGCCGTCAAAACCGACCTTAAGTGAATTAAGTCTCTATAACGACATTTATTCACTCTCTACAATCAAGTACTAATCATATTCGTGCAGCCGACTCCACTTAAACGCAACCCGTTTTTATCCGAACTTCTGCTTAATCACAACATTCGTCAGATACTTGAATGCTCCATTTCCGATTAATAGCTATGGGAGNAAACGAAGCTATGGGGGAACTGCACAGACCTGCAACTGACGACCCAGTTCATGGCTCAAAGCGGTCTGCTAGCATGACCAGGGAGCGCTGAAGTTAAATTAGAAGAAGAAGGACACGGAGAAGAAGAAGAAGAAGAAGAAGAAGAAGAAGAAAAAGAATAAGAAGAAGATGAAGATTAGAAAAAAAGAGAACTTTCATTTTCGAATTCGGATCTTTTGTGGACGTTACCATATGCCACAGGTAGACATGCACTTACATAAAGCAATTCCTGATGTTGCGGTGATGTTGCACGTTACGAACTAGATGCGACATTTACATTTGATTCCAGTTCGTAATATGCAATACCACTTAATACCAGGAAATTAATATCTCATTCGCTTGCTTGCCTCTGCTTTAACGGTCCGTCGGAGCTTGAAATTAAAATAAAGAAATCTAATATACATAAAGTCTTTGAATAGTTGCAGCTTCTTTTACTAAGCAACTTTCTCCATGCTCTCAAAGGGGTTGCAATTAAGTGGATTATATCTCCATTCTTTACCTTAGTGACTGCCCTACTTTTTTCATCCCCTCTGGCCTTCTCCTTCTTCGCCCAGAATTGACCATAACAGAGTGACAAATCAACGCATCTAATATAGACAAAGTCTTTGGATAGTTGCGACTTCCTTTAATAAGCAACTTGCTCTATGCTCTCAAAGGGGTTGCAATTAAGTGGATTATATCTCCATTCTTTATCTTGGTGACTGCCCTACTTTTTTCATCCCCTCTGGCCTTCTCCTTCTTCGCCCAGAATTGACCATAACAGAGTGACAAATCATCGCCTTCCTTCCAACTTTCCTTCTCTACTTATCAACGCTTATCATCATACTGTGTCCACCACTTCACGTCAAAGAGTTCCCCTGTCCGGTCCTTCAGCCTGACCATTGGCGAGGAGCACAAACTCTGGTTTGCAGAATTTAATTCACTCTCTATCATAAAACACTAATCATTCTCCTACAGTCGTCTTCGCTTAACCGCAACCGTTTTAACCACAGCTTCTGCTTAATCACAACGTTCTTCTAATTACAGAATGCTCTATTTTCCATTTAAAGAAGCAAAAAAAAAGAAGAATATTTTTACTTTCACATTCTGATCTCTTCTCTTATGGTATGTAATGTTATGGCAAAAGTAGGCAGCACCTGTCGAATTTCTTGGTATTATGATCAAATTGTACGTTATGAACTAGTTGTAAAATTAGGTATTTTCAGCTCCATCACGTGACCTAGGAAATCTTGATTACACGTTGGTTTGTTTACATGCTCTGCTCATGTATGATTACTCGTCATTTATCAAAATATCCTAGCAATCCCTAGATCACGTGGTGTAACTGACCCTTCTGAAAATACCTCATTCACGTCTCCACGTTTGCAGTCTCGCAGTATGATCTTCACACCAGAAAATGCCACAATGCTTATTCATTTCTCTGCATTAAATATCCCCTGGAGATCTGAACTTAAAAATAAAAGCTCTCTAATATGTAAAAGTCACCGGATAATTGTAACTCCTTTTAATGTCAACTTTTCGCATCTTTCAAGAGGTTGCGATAAATCGGGTGGTATCACCATTCCCATTCTTTACCTTAGGAACTGGACTACTATCCTCAACGCTCATAGCTCTCCCCTCTTCCCCAAATTGACCACTACAGAGTGACCAACCATACAAACCATCGCCTTCCTTCCAACTTTCCTTCTCTACTTATCAACACTTATCATCATGCTGTGTCCACTACTTGACGTCAAAGACTTCCCCTGTCCAGTCCTTCAGGCTTGACCATTAGCGACTGTCACCCACCGACACGTGTTTGCTCTCCACTCACACATACACCTTGACAACACTTCAACACCTTGCGCACACATAACATGACAAGACCGCGTGTTTGTTTATCAGCCGTTGCCAGAAACCGCTAGTCAACATCTTCGAGGAGGGGGTGAGGGCATATTGCTTAGGGTTAGCTGTGAAAAAGGGAATGGATGGTGGAGATTTTGATGCCTGTTATGTTATGTGTTTGTGTTGCGCTGATCCATGCTGATAATATTTTCAACACTTTCTGCCCACGTAATAGACTCAGACATGATCGCCCCAAGTCATTTGTGTCAGTATTAACTTCTCTGTAATTTTTATTGATCTTCGACCTATGGAGCTATTTAGCTTTAAATATGTCCTCAGCTAGGATGTCAGTATATGTGTTTGTACGTATGTATGCAATTTTTTGTTTTCTTTCTTTTTTCCTTTTTTTTTTTTTGGTTGTGTATTTGTCCTTGTCTGTGTATGGTTTGTTCATTGGTGACTGTATGTCCATATATTGTAACATCGTTACAATGGAAATAAAAGTTGTGAATAATTGTGAATTGCATTGCGGGATTGTTTGTTGGCTTTGACTGAATGCACTTAAACATAATGACTGTGTGTGTGGGCTGGGCTTTCAAGAGTGGTTTCGTGAGTGAAGAACGGATAGATCTGCAGATAGATCAGATGATGAGTACATCTTTCCTAAGTATGCCACTCCAACAAAGCATGCTTTCAGTTTAAGCAAAAGGTTAATGTAACAATACAGAGGTTGTGTTTTTAGAGCTTGCTTCCAAATGTTAAAGAGATATCAGTCAATGAAAACAAATACGGACCATAATATTATGAGCGTATCACATTCCTTTGACAATGGAACAGAAGAAAACAGAAGTAATGATTGTTGGAATTGTGACCTGCAATGCCCTAGTTGGTCGCGCATGTATGATTAACTGAGAGTGGAGAAGGGGCTGATATCAGGTGAACACTGAGCCATAATATGTTTGTGTTACAACGCTACATCTTGATAATATTTTAAGATTTCCAACACATCCAACGCGACATGGTCATTCAGTTATTTATGATAGTGAAAAAAATGTACTGATGTGTATTCTATTATGTGTACTCATATGTGCATTAAGAATGTATTTTAGAAAAATAATAAACTAATAATAATGACCAGAACCGGATGGAGGGGTGGGAAGAGTTTTGAAAGGGGAAGGAAGGAGTCTTGAGGTCTAGAATAACTGCGTACATGGACTGTGGCGTGTGTCTGGTGTCACTGAGCTAGATCTAGATCTACGGTGCTTGAATTCCCCCCACACAGTTTACCTTGACATCACGCCAAGACACTTTAGCATACCTACAAAACATGCTCGTCCTGTGTTTGTTTGTCAACCTTGACAGAGTGCACCAATCATGACTCCGGAGAGCATTTGCGGGGAGTCGAGGAGTTAGGAAGTGAAAGGGAGTGTGGATAACGGGGGGAAGGTTCTGAGGAGACCTCCATAGGATTGGGTTGCTCATTTGGTGGTCAATGGTCACTGGACTAGGTTTGTTTTGCTCTTCTCATCTACGTTGACAACTCTCCAACATTCTTCAAGTTCTTACTGGACATAACTCTGTTTGATTTGGGCTTTTGACAGGAGGGGAATTTTCTGGAACCGATATGGAGGAGGGTAGGGTAGAGGGTTTTGAGTAACGAGTCAGCTGAAGTAGTATATTTGATTTCCACTTACCATCAGCCTTAAGAGTATTTCACCCTGGCAAGGTAGTCTAAGTAATGCCGGACAGTGTATATATAATATACAGCGTGACACTCTGAATCAAAACAAACATGACATATTGAAATGAGTAGGAAAAAAGGAAAAAGTTGGAGCGCTTGAGAAAAAGGGGGGAGGGGATCCATAGATAAACCTGGTGGAATCACAGATTTGTGTCAGCCAGTCAAAGTGAAAATCTAGTTCTATTCAATGTAAAGGGGGTCAAATGAGAAAAATGCAGGAAGGGCTCATAATACCCATCTCCATGTAATTTTCAACTATTAACTGTAGGGCAGAGTCTACACCTAGGTTACTTGCAGATTTTCCAGAATTCTAGACTATAATTTCTCACAGACAAAATCATTAATTATGATAAGTTAACATTGTGTCTCTCTCTCCCTTTCATCTTCTCTATTAATAAAACGCTTCAGCCAAATTTGTGTCACAAATTTCTTGAGAACTACGTAATGTAAAAACATGCGGTTTTCACCTAAATTCGTAGAAAAATACACAAAAAGTAACTATACACATCAGTCCTCTTTTTTTTACCCTTTAAAAAAAAAAAGAATGTGTATAGCAACGAAATACAATCTCCGATAGATCTTTTCAATCCGCCCGATTCACCAATCGTCCAACTTTTCACGGAGTCTAATGCATTCGTCTATGATGCCTTTCTGTGCGCTAGGTATTCTTTCGCCGCTGGTGCGTTGCCTGCCTGCCCATTTGTAAAATGGGGTGTTAGTCTTGTAAGTCTATAAATCACAATAAGAGGGTTCATTCTTTTCTCTAGATTAATGCGTTCTTGAATGCGATTTTCTCTGGGTGGACGCTTTTTACGTCACACACCGGCACCGCCCATGATAAACATTTTCCTCCAATCCTTTCAAACATTTCACGGAGANTCATAATACCCATCTCCATGTAATTTTCAACTATTAACTGTAGGGCAGAGTCTACACCTAGATTAGTTGCAGATTTTCTAGACTATAATTCCTCACAGACAAAATCACTGATTATGATAAATTAACATTGTGTCTCTCTCTCCCTTTATCTATATTAATAAAACGCTTCAGCCAAATTTGTGTCACAAATTTCTTGAGAATTACGTAACGTAAAAACATGCGGTTTTCACCTAAATTCGTAGAAAAATACACAAAAACTAACTACACACATCAGTCCTCTTTATTTTGTTTACCCTTTAAAAAAAAGAGAATGTGTATAGCAACGAAATACAATCTCCGATAGATCTTTTCAATCCGCCCGATTCACCAATCGTCCATCCTTTTCACGGAGTCTAATGCATTCGTCTATGATGCCTTTCGGTGCGCTAGGTATTCTTTCGCCGCTGGTGCGTTGCCTGCCTGCCCATTTGTAAAATGGGGTGTTAAGTCTTGTAAGTCTATAAATCACAATAAGAGGGTTCATTCTTTTCTCTAGATTAATGCGTTCTTGAATGCGATTTTCTCTGGGTGGACGCTTTTTACGTCACACACCGGCACCGCCCATGATAAACATTTTCCTCCAATCCTTTCAAACATTTCACGGAGAAAGCAAATTCAGTCGACACAGCTTCATTCCAATCCGCTTTGTGACAACCTTCCCTTAATAACAACGGGTCATCTTTTTTCATAAAACATTTCTTCCTCAATGGAGATAAATCTGAAGCAAGCAGCGTCGCTTAATCGCAACCATTGCTTGATATCACACATTCTTCATGCTCCCGTTGAGTACGGTTAAGCGACACCAACTGTAATTATTTGTTAGTTTTGCCCCAGCGTTCTAGTGGCTTCCTAACCCAGTCAAGGTTCTCTAGAGTGGTCAGTCAATACCATGTCTCCGCTGTGGGGCGCTAGTGGACACACTGACCACTTGACCATTCTGTCACTGAAGAGGGGCAAGACGTTAGACACTTGACTTGAGTGCCTCGCATGAGATTTACGGCGCCGTAACTGTAAAACTATGGTGTTCCAAAGAGGCTATTTTTCACCACACATGATGAGGGGCGCAGATGCTAAATGTAGGCTATCTTCCCTCAAGCAGCTGGCTCATTACATATTATGACTGTATTAAGAGATGTGTAAATAGTATATTGCCGTTTAGAACTCATGAATAGTTCCAAAAGATATAGATATAAATGGCCGCTACTCAGAGGCTTCCTTAAATCTTTGAAAAAAAAACCAAAGGATGATTTTATTCCTGCAATTATAAATTATATAATGACAATTTTGCCGTTCACTCTCCACACGCTACTATCCTAGTCTCTACCCTTATGATGAAAATGTATACTGAATGCAAACGCGGAAAGTCGGATGAAAGCAGTGGGCATCTTTTGAGTAACGAAGATTATGGGCGAAGATTATGGGGGAGGAGAATAGGGATGATACGAAATAACAACTAATAAAATACATCAAAAAGTGTAATATTTCTATGGCTATTTCAGAACGTTGCTGATGGTCCTCATTGGTTGCTGGACGATATTTTACTGGAGTCCATTGGAACGGGGTGGTGGAACTGGAAAGTCTTGGCCAAGTTAAGCTTTTAGAGTGTGTTTGGCTCCATGTTGAAGGTAAGACAACTGTGATAGGTTTGGCAGAGGAGAGATAAAGGAACAAGAGGAAGGGAGAGGGAGAAATGAGTGAGTGAGTGAGTGAGTGAGTGAGTGAGTGAGTGAGTGAGTGAGTGAGTGAGTGAGTGAGTGAGTGAGTGAGTAAGTGCAACAAAGAAAAAAAAAAAGATCTGACTTCAAAATACGAGAAAATTTCTTAAATAAAAAATGTTGTTTTTCCCTCATTAAGAGCCACATTTTGCTTAAAAGTCGTATCGTAAATTACTTTATCATCTTTTCTCCATGTAAGTTTTGACCATTAACCGTATAGGAGAGTCTGCACCTATGGTTAGTAGCAGATTTCCCCGAATTCTGGGCTGGAACTTCTCACAGACAAAATCATGATTTATGATAAGTTAACATTAATTTTGTCTCTCTCTCATTTGTTTTTTTCAGATGTGGCCACTGGAGGCATTGTGTTAGGCTGTTAGCTGCCCTCGCGACTCTTTCATGCCTGGTACATGACGCAAACTGTGATAGAACAAGGCACGAGCATGACACACTGGCCTAGTCAAATCCGACTCAATCGCAGCTTCACGGCAGCATCTGAATAATAACTTATTTCTAGATGTTTATATAGAAACATGATCGACGCCTAAAATGGAAACAAACTATAAATCAATGTTTTAAGTCTTCAGGGCATTTTCAGAACAATATGCATTTATATGGCATTTTTGTGGCCTTCAGAGCTTGTCTGGACCCTTTAGAACCGTCTTACAAGATGCATGAATATCGCTTTTACATTGTAGATATTGGTTTAGTATATTTTATTACATGTCTTGCAGCCGGTCAAAACGGGGCTAAGAACTAAGAACTGAGAGATCAGGCTCTAAAGACGAATAGGATCATCTGATATCAAATTTATCTTTGCATAAACCGAGGGGATATCATTTTTATAGACAAAAACATTGATTTCAAAGGTAAAATAGTTTGTAATTAAGGACAACTACGAACTTTTATGAGGCATATTATTTGAACTTTTAACAATAAAAAACAGTTTTTAAATTATTTTTGTTCTCAGAATTTCTTTCCTTCTCATGGAATGCCGCCCCCCCCCCACCCCACTCCTTATTTCAAACAACTACTGCATCTCTAGTCAACAAGTTTGACAAGTATAATACTGGGTCTTAACATTTTTTTCACCTGATGAAAGCATCAAGCTCCTACGTCAAACCAATAATCTGATTTAGCCAAAAGCGACTTAAACCTCATTTTGATTGGCTTAAGACAAATTATCTGCCATGTTATGAATTTGCTCTCCAAACTTTTGTATAGCAATAACTTTTGCGAAGATAATACCTGCCTGTGAGATGGAAGGATTTCTGACCAACGGATTTTATTCTAATGACGTGACATACCAGAACATTATCAACAGTTAGACTGGCATAAAAGAAAAATTGCTATCACTTCATTATACTTTGATTTATCTCATACATTTTCAATGTTACCAAGCTTTGTGAAAGTCGTTTAAAAAAAAATATAATTTTAGAAATGTTGAGCCATGTAGATTAACTAGGTTTCAGTGTTGTAGTGACGCGAGTACAGAACGCTACCATTTCTTGACTTAAAAATAAAATTTTATTAATTGTTTCCTTGGAGAAAATATTGTTATAGGAGCTTCACTTATTATTGACAGTTAAGGAATCTCGAAACCTAGAACAATATGAGCAACTCTGACCCCATGGCGCACCGTACAAAGAATGTTAGTGAATTTCCAGTGGAACCGAGTGCGATATGGTAACATGTCAACATAACTTTCTATAGGTCATCTTAAACCCATCTTGGAGATATTTGACGTTTAAAAGAAAATTGCAGTTTTTAACATCACCGAACATTATCTGCAGTGTCTATAGATAAAGAACTCATTAAAGTGTTTGATTATCTGCATCTCCAGAAACTTTGACAGTCTTCTCAGAACCTTGAGTATAAGCTACACGTAGGTGCATTTGACTCAAAATTAAGAAGTGCTTGCGACAAAAGGTGGCTTGCAAGTCGATGGTGATCGGTGACGTTAATGAACAATCACTAAAATTTGTGTTAGTTGTGACAAGGGGGTTTATAGTTGGGTCCCCGGCAGCTTAGCTTGGCCAGTTGGCCAGAGACCGTCTAGTGATCAAGAAATTTTGTGTGGGGTATAGCGATAATAGCACAATATCATCTGAATGTTTGTACGCTAGCTAGAACTTCACTCTTTGAAGGGTAAGAGAGTGGGAGGGAGAGAGGTTAAGGGGGGGGGCGCCACCTGAAATCGTCGAGTTGGTCTAAAAATGCCGAAATTGGGTTATTGCTATTTTTAGATACTTTGACATCTTGTGAATCGAAAGCATTGATGGTCGCATGTGAAAGAATCCATTTTACCTCTCAAAAATGCATTTCATTAGGGTCACCCCCCTCAGTTTTCTTGGCTGATTATATGAATTTAGGCTGAAATTGTCTGTTTTGATCGCATATTTTGTCTATACGCAATAAAATTAGACCTATCTTGTTGCATACCGTTGGAAAGGAAATTTTCTCCTTTTACACGGTCAGACTCTCATCGGTTAGCCAATGAAAATGTCAGAACGACGGCATCTCCCGAAAGC
>JAWQUT010000224.1:802466-819075 GCA_033807755.1 Ellobium chinense
CCCTTAGCCACGCTCCTGAAAGCTCCCCGTAGCGAACAAAGCATAGGATCAAATAAGACCTGTTCAAACAGAACAAATCCCTTAATGTCCAATCAGGTCTTGGCCAGCATGTCTGGCGTTGTCTGGTACCAGAATCTCCAGAAGTTGACAAGTGTGAACCTGCCCTTAATATGTCTCAAGATTCGAGTTAGTGATACAGTGCATTAGGCTTAAGCTTGTCTGACAATGATTCAATGAGATCGTTATGTAATTGGGAATTTATAGAAACTTGGGATTTCCCCATTGTGGAGAGGGAGCGAATGTGATTTATTATCTAGGTCAGCAATTTCTTGTGTTGTTTCTTTTCCTCGGGTATTTTTTAAATATTTGTATAATTTAAAGTCATTGAAATTTACAGTTTACTGGAATGCAATTGTATTGTTGTATTTATTGATGATAAAGCAATAATATTATTCCTTAGTGTGATTATTTGTGGTTGGTTGGTTGGTTGGTTGCTTGGTTGGTTGGTTGGTTGGTTGGTTGGCTGGCTGGCTGGTTGTTTGGTTGGTTGCTTGTTTGCTTGCTTGGTCGGTCGGTCGGTCGCTCGGTCAGTCGGTCGGTTGGTTGGTTGGTTGGTTGGTTGATTGGTTGGTTGGTTGGTTGGTTGGTTGGTTGTTGATTGGATGGTTCGATGGTCGGTCACTTGGTTGATTGGCTTGTTATTAAAATACTTGTTTAGTTGTTTTTGTTAACTGGGCGATTAGTCAGTTGACCGGCTTGGCTGGCAGCTGTACCGACTATCTCAAACACTGCTTGATCGATTTCACGTGACGGTATAAGAATGGACGTCACAGTGAATTATGTAATGTTGTAAATGTGTCAACGACTGTTGAGTTTTTTTTATTTCGTTTTATAATCTGACAAATGAATATGTCTGTTTATTGACATTTCGAATGCTCATAATGACTTCTGATATAATAAACTTGGAGAGAACAAAATAAAGTTGCTATACTTTATGTGATATACTTTTAGAATTTTTCTTTCGTTTATCAGGTGTGTTAAAATGCGGTGTGCTGCAAGTTTTGTCTAACTGAATACTGCAAGAATGATTCAGTCATATTATATGGGTATAACTCCGTAAACTCTTAAATGTGCTAGTTTGTGTATAGGGTAAGTGAGTTTTATGATTATTTGAGGTTCAAGATTGTTGAGTTACATTTTATTTTAAAGTTCAGTGACTGGTAGAGAAAATACAACAATTCGTAAATGTACATAAAACAACATCAGAGATAGAAACATATACAGTAAAAGGACATGCAATTGGGAAGCGCAACAGTTTGTTTAAATAAGGGCGAATTTAAATCCCGTTTTAGAATTTTAAAGAGATTATTGCGAAGAATAAAACAAAAAAAAAATGATGACACACTACCTAAATATTATTATATAGAATTACCAATTCGCCCAAAACAGATTTCCTCAGAGTATTTTTAATTTAAGCTTATTTCTTTGTTTTTTTTTCTTTTAAACGAAGAAGTGTATTAAATTTCTGAAACAGGGTTCAATTCTACCTTTTTAAACTTTTCATTCATCGGTTTCGCCAAAGTCTACAGTTTTACTAATTTGCACCATCATTGCCACAGTCAACAAGCAAACAAACGGCTAACAACACCAACACCAACAACAACAACAATAACAAAAACAAGGACAAGAACAACAACAACATCGACGACGACGACAACAACAACAATAACCAACGTCAACGAAAACCACAACAACAACAGCAAATATAGAGACAAAGAAATAATTTAAGATTTCTCTACTGTATCTCCACAACTTTTGAACTAAACCACAAAAATTTTGGTAAAAGCTCAATGACCCGGAAGAATCAAGCAACAAACAAACAAATGCACACAATTNTCATCGGTTTCGCACTACAGTTTTACTAATTTGCACCACCATTGCCACAGTCAACAAGCAAACAAAAGGCCAACAACAACAACAACAACAACAACAACAACAACAACAACAACAACAACACTAACAACAACAACAACAATAAGGACAAGAACAACAACAACAACATCGACGACGACGACAACAACAACAATAACCAACGTCAACGAAAACCACAATAACAACAGCAAATATAGAGACAAAGAAATAATTTAAGATATACTCTACTGTATCTCCACAATTTTGAACTAAACCACAAAAATTTTGGTAAAAGCTCAGTGAACCGAAAAAATCAAGCAACAAACAAACAAATGCACACAATTAAAGAAAAACAAGATAATCGTTTCACTTCTAAAATATAAGTAAATAGTTTTATTTACCAAAATAATTCTTCTCCTCGATACAAAATGTGAAGGTTTCGTTTGAAATATCAATAATTTAAAAGGAGGTATGGAGTAATGCCAGGACATGATATTCTTCATTTTATATTCCACTTAGCACACAACTATACATGACTGGCCTGAACTTTTTAATTATATTTTTTCTATAGCGGTGTTTGGAAATGCTTGAAAGTATACTTTTAACAGCACAGTAAACAGAGAGCTTTTATTTTCAAGTTCGGATCTTGTATGAAACGATAATGGCAGGGGTAGGCATAGTTATATGGACATTTCATGCTGCTGCCATCATGTAATTGTGAAACTCACATCAGAGCCTGGTTCGTAATTCGCAAAGTTCATAATACCAGCAGTGCCATACCTACAGGCTTACCTTTGCCAAAATGTTTTGTGAGAAATTCAAACGAAAAAAACAAAAACTCTCTCATATTTAATAGAAATTGAGTTAAACAACTACACAGTGGTTATCTAAAAGTAGGGTAGGAAAAAAAAGGATTGGAAGAAAAAGATGAAGAAATATAGACAAAGAGAACAGTACAAAGAGATAATTTTATAACAGTATGATAAACCAATATGATACATGTTTATATGCAAACTAATAACAATACTTTGGAGAAATCAGACTAAGATACGACCTACCTCAGCATTTTAAGGACAACAATGATACAAACATATGTATCTGAGTCTTGTTCTGCTTTGGAAGTTCACCCGTTTATCACAGTAATAGCCCCGATGACGCAAACAGAACTTATTGTATTGGACCCATTTTGGGCACCATACTTTTAGGTTCTGCTTTGCAGATATAATTTTTAAAAAAAAAGTTTTTATGTGGTTTCTTTTTGTACATTTTGTTTCATCTACTCGCTTAAAGGAATACAAAAAACCAAAAATCACCGCCACCACCAATAACAGGAACAATAACAACATCGAAAACAACCCAGAAATTTTGACAAGCCCTAACAAAATCAGGACAAAGGCAATAATAATTGCATGAATCTTGTCCTGATCATAGCTGGGCTAATCAAGAATAAATATTGTTTAGTGTTTATGTACAGGTATTGGGCAAAACATTTTAGCTGTTTAATTGGAATTATTTAATAATCATTTCTTCCACTCTCATTCTCCATCCCTTGCTTTCTCTCTTTCTCTCACTTTCTCAATCACTCTCACTCCTCTATCTCGTTGTGCAATCAAACTAATGCATCTCTTACTCTTTTCTTTCTTTCTTTCTTTCTTTCTTTCTTTCTTTCTTTCTTTCTTTCTTTCTTCTCTCTTTCTTTTTTTCTTCTTTCTTTTTATCTTTCATTATGTCTTTCTTGGTTTTTTTCTGCTTCTTTTTTTTTCTTCCCCGAATATATGATAATGATAATAATAATCACACAACATAGAATAAGATGGAGGTATGTTCTTATTTACACGTATGTAGTACTATAGTAACAATATATACACTTCCATAGTGTAATGAAATAATAAACTGGAATACATGAATGGAAGGCAAAGATGAAGGAATAGATTTTGAAACATACACTCATTTGTCATAATATAGAACTGAAAAGATCGCAACAAATAAAAAGTGTACAGACTCACTGCAGAAGAGGGAGAAAGTAGGAGTGTAAATATGAAAAGAAGGAAGGACCAAACTAAAGGTTGGAGGAAAATAAGGAAACAGTACACAAAAAGACACTCTTGATTGTAAAATGAGAAAGGAATTTTTCGAAGCAAACAGAAAAGAAAACAAAACCCATATATAAAAATTCAAATTAAGAGGATTATGATAACTGTAATTTTTTTTTTCACTCGAAGCAAGAAAAGCCGTCACTGCAATAGCCATGAAATGCCTCACACTCTGGCCACGCTCAAGAGAGAAAGAAAACACCTCAAATAGCTGAAAATATATCATGTTTTCTTAGAAAAGGAATCAATACACCCAAAAGGAAGGAATCACTGAAAGAACGGAAGAGCGAGAGAGACGATAGAGAGAGAAAAAAAAATTACGATCAAAGAGAAAAGAGGAGCAAAAACGAAAAAAAAACTCACAGCAATCAATATAGAAAAGAGAAAAAGACACCACACATCTAATAAAATGTTGGTATCCTTACAAAAGTTCAGTCTGTTCATAGAACATTATATTTTACGTACCGGCTTTGGCCATCCAGCCAAAGTCCTTACCGAAGAGTGGTTTGTTTCAAAACTATTGGCGAAGAGTGGTTTGTTCCAAAACAGTTGGCGAGTTCATTTTTGAATACTTCCGAGATTTAATCGATACAATGGCTTTTGAGATGTATGTTCAAACTTAATGCAAACTTACAAAAACTAATGAAGAAATATGAATGGAGGCTCTGTTATGTTTGTAGTAAATGAGCTGAGAGACTATATTAATTTCTAACTATGTCACAGCAGCTAAGTTGACAAAAATGCAAAGCACTGCCTTAACTAGTTCTGATAAACTGCTCTTCGGTTATAACACACTACTAAAATAGGGATAATGATAACGATAATACAGAAATAATAATGATAACAAAATTATTGTAATATAAATATACATTGGGCATGCGAATGACAAAATTTTACTTTTATATACACATCCTTGTTTGGAATTTTGTTTATCACAGTTTTAGCTCTGATGAGGCGTGTCTCAAAGATTGGCAAATCTTTTAACAGGCTGGGGGTATGGATAGGTGGATGGATGGATGGATGGATGGATGGATGGATGGATGGATGGATGGATGGGATGGATGGATGGATGGATGGATGGATGGTAGGATGGATTAAATGCTGACGACATAATAACATGTAATAAATAGAAATAAGAAAACCATAATTTACTATGTTACAATGATATGTATCTATATCTGGACGGATTTCGATACAGGCATTTAAGCGATGACATAAATACTATCGCTTTCGAAGAAAACATAATTTACAAATTCGTATATTATTTACATAATAGTTATAAGTCTTAGGCAGGAATCGTTACTTTAATAGCAAAAAATGAAATGGGAATACTCAGTTCCATACTGGCAAGACCGATATAATGGGACAGTAGTAGGTTCATAGTTACAAATGTAGGCATTGTCTTGTTCGTAACTAGTTTGTGTAACCCTTTATGAAGAATAAAAGGGTATTTTCAGTCAGTGAGCTTTATTGGTTTCCTTTCTATCTAGAATGATTTTCGAAAGCAAATTTGTGGGTTCAAAATGTTCACCAGATTCTTGTAACCACTGAAATGGAGTTATAATTATAACTAAAAAAGAAAACACCCAAAGATGATGGGAGAGCACTCTTTTGCTGAAGTTATTCAAATCATGCATGTAATCTTTGATGTTAAACACGCGTACATCGGACTTACTTGCAGAATTATATAGAATATGGTTTCCATGTTCATCTGTAACAAAATGGTATGATACGTTCCCCCTCCCCAGCTTCACTCCACCTTTCACCGTCCCTCAGTCAACATTTCATCAAAGTAATAATACAAATATCTGTAACAAGAGAATTCGCTCACTCATTTAGAACAAAAGAACAAAAGAATAATAATCCTCTCTTTCCCCCTTTTCCTCCTCCAAATCCCTAATGCCCTAGTGCAGGTCGTTAGTATTCTCTCATTTCTTTTGCATTATGAAACGTTTCCACCGCAAGAAATACAAACAAATAATATAAATATCGTTTATCGATGTGTGGACGGAATCGATAAGGGCTGAATAATATATATTATTATGCTTGAATATACTATGAAAAATAACACTGGCTTATCTAGGTGGGTATGTACATTATCGATGTCTGGACGGAATCGATAAGGGATAAGGTTATATACTTGGATACATCATGATAAATAAGACTGGCTTACTTAAGTAGGAATTTACAAGATCGATGTTTGGACGGAATCGATAAGGGAATGTGCGAAATTATTTCAGTACATAGATACAAAAGCACACACACCTACATAACTGTTCTATTTAAATATATCGATTTCTGGCCGGAATCGATGAAGTTTAGAGAATGAATGGCCTCCTACTTCCTTGGTTATGTACGATAAAATATCTTTTTATTGACATTTACATAAATAGTATGCTATTTACAATCAGATCTTTAGCTTCCAGCAAAACATTTCGGTGGATAAAGGCAGCAATATTTTTCATCCCTTCGTTCGTTTGGAATTTCGTGTGATAATTCTTCTTTAATAGAATTCTTTGTCGTTGAATTCGTAGATAATGTAAACGTTTTAAATAAAGACACACAAGAAAGTTAAAAGAAAGAAGAAAAGCCTCAAAACACCCAGAATTGTATCCGAGAGGAAATTGTGTATCTAGTATCAAGTACTTAAATCCAACTTTGTTTGAACAGTAAACACCCAGCACACAATGAGTACACGTTTCAATATTAAAACTAAAGTAAATTCCCACCACAGCAGATAGAAAACGATATTATGCAAGCACTCGAGAAACAAAAATAGAAAAAAAATGTGAAGAAAATTGTCTTTAAGCAAACCGCTCTTGTATAGTCGCTTTAAAAAAGTTAGTTCACTCATATTTATAGTTTTTAAAAGGTTTCAACACACTTATAATAGAGTTTTGAATATTAGCGAATTATATGCCGATGTGACTGCATGATTGGGTAACAATTTGCTCAGCAACTCTTTGACTATATTTTACAATAAGTGAAATGACACATTTATAGGGTCTTGCAGCTGAGACACGAAAATAAAGGTTGCAGTTCAGTTTTGATGGTAAAGAAAAATGATCAAAATAATGGTTCAGCTGTAAAAATTATTAAATCAGTGTGGAGATATTAAATTTCTGATTCGTTAAATTAGAATATAATACAAGTACAAATTTCATTTTCCTTTTAAGGCTAAACCTGGAGTGAGCTGTTTTCTCATGGTAGAAAGTTTAAAAAAAAAAAAGGTTGTGTTAGAATCAGCAAACAGATAAAGATTTTTAAGAAACAAGCATTATCCCCCTACAGCTTTCTCTATATTAAGCTGTTGTCCTACTATAAATAATGTGAAGCCGGCACACTTTTTATTTCACACCCAATACTGTTAGGTAAGTCTTGGCTTGGTCAAATGTCTTTGACTTCTTTTAATTTGGTGACATTATTAGAGCTGAGCTTATAAAATAAAATCGTGGAAATGAAATAGATGGTTTCAGCCAACTTCAGATCAGTTCTTGTGTGCTAAGATGGTTTAAGGGTAGTCGTGAACATTCTGAAATTGTATAGATCGCTCTTTGCCTTTGAAACGGTCAGTGGGTATAGACGTAACAACTCTCAGTATAACACAGGATGGATTAAAGCCTGGTGAAACTGGTAGGCGATCTTAGGGACTATAACTGCTATATTTCAAATATATTTATGACATTAATCTGTGACTCTCCAATGGCCAGACAGTCTGGGAATAGCTCGAGGGCCATGGTAGAAGGGTAAGTGTGAGGAAAGCTTTGGGCAAACAAAGATACACCCAGATGTATTTTTTTTTCAATGGTCCACAGTGGGGCATGCCCTTAAGGATGCAGAATCGAAGCTGCAGCACTGCCAACCTTGGTCGTTCACCAGAAATAGGCATTTTACAAAGATCAAATCCATCAGGAAAAGGTTTTATGGAATGCGCAAACCAATCACAGGAAGATTCATAGCTGGCTACGGCACTGGCATTTAAAGCCCTCCTTTTCGAGGAAACGGTAGAAGAAATGATCTGTTCTAAGAATATTGAAGCTCCTGTAGGCATGTTCCCAATCTCTGATGAGACTATTTTGTAAGCTCACAATAACAATGTCAGCCAAATCTAATACTTTTTTGGAGTTCGTATTTCAAAATATTATCTTTACATAAAAAAAAAAAATCCCTACACCTTGGGTACCAATACTGCTCGGCAAAATACTGATCAAACCGCTGCTTATGCTGCATAGCCTTATCCAAAATATGCCTCATGTAGCTTGATGGGGTGAGAAAAATAATTCTGGACAATATTTTAACGAAAACAAAAATTAATACCACGACAAAACAAAGGACAAGAATGAACATTATATTATTATGATGTGCAAGTCACCTTAGAACATGGAACATCCATGACGACGAATAAAACATGGTTGGCACTTTTGGAATCAATTCATTCATTCATTCATTCATTCATTCATTCATTCATTCATTCATTCATTCATTCATTCATTCATTCATTCATTCATTCATTCATTCGCTTGTTGATTTGTTCATCCCTTCGTTCGTCGTTCATTTACTCATTCACTTTGTTGGCAGTGAATAGTAGCGAAAATGGACATGATGTTATTCATGAAACTTAAGTAATGTTAGAGGAAAAGGGTAAAGATGTATCCATTATCACATGGCTGTAATCATTGTTGAATATTTCGGTTTGATCTAACTACAGTACTGCACTAATTCCAGGGACATGGCTTCGAGTATAGCTTCAACACTGACCTGGCGACCGTGACCTACTTCTATTCTTGTCACTATCATGGAGACCAGGAGTTTATCAAATTCCTGTAAAGAACCAGACGTCTCGAACGATGTCAGAAAGTGGTTTGTTTCGACACTGATGGGCCTTGTTTTCTTCTTTCTTTGCCTAATTTTTAATGTCGTTATTTCTTCGTTTTTGTTTTGGAATCGTTATCCAGGTTTGCAACAGGAGCTGTCCATGCATTCTACACTACAAGACGAGGCTGCTGCAGACTTGTGCTGGCAGTGGTCGTAGCGACAGTGCTGATGGTTCAGTTGGTTGTTTTCGTTGTTGCTGTGGCAACGTTGTTTACATTTACAGTTGCTATGGCAACTGGTTTCGAATGCTGCACTGGCAGTGACCATAGAGATTCATTTCGTTGTTGATGGTGATGGTGATGGTCTTGATGTAGTCAATGATGATAATGGGGCATGCTGATGGTTGATGAAGGGGTGACTGTAGCAGCGGCGACGATAGTAGCTGTTGATCCAGAGTGGTCTATCGAGAGTGGGTTGAATTCTGTGGTAATGGTGGTGGCCCATGGTCCGAAAAGGGTAATGATGATAATGCCAGATCTGTAAATAGAAAAAAAAAGGATCGAAATGAAAAACACTGAGGCATGCACAGCGACAGTGTACAGTTACTGTGTAAACGTAGAAATGTCTTGCAGTCCATCAAAGAGAGGAATAGTTGTATTATGGCTAAGTCAGATTATTATATTAGTTTGACAGACAGGTTATGTTTACTTTCATAAAGTTGAACAACAAAAACAACAACCACAATACAACAACAACATCAACAACAGCAACAACAACAACAACAACAACAACAACAACAACAACAACAACAACAACAACAACAACAACAACAGCAGCAGCAACAACAACAACAACAACAAAACACGATATTATTCTGGCCCGAGATACAGTTGTTTGACCTGGAAGGGACTCATTCTATGCAAAGGCAACGAACTTCTAAGAAAAGCTGTTAGTTTTGATTATTTCTAACGAAACTTTATGTATTCTTGTAAACATAGACCGAAGCAGATCACCGAATTCATTAAGTCATAGCCATGAACAGACTGTCTATCACAAAGATTAGGCAATATGCATATTGCACTATTTTTGTGCTTGCTGCAACCCAACACATCCCTCAAAATTTGTCTAAGCTTTACAGAGATGTGCAAAACTCACGTGGCATATCAGCTGGAATTGCCCATACTCTTAGTCTATGTCAGATGCGTCACTGTAATCTGGCAAACAGCCCTACTTCTTTTATAGGCTTCTTTTGCCTTTTTATGCTCTATGAAGTCACATGATTTAATGTGTTTGGCACCAGTCCACGAAACTAAAGAAAAAAAACCAAACGATCTAGTGAGACGTAGATCTAGTATAGGTTTACCTAACTGTCCTCAGTGATAATTATCCACCTCTCGCTCTTAACTGGAAAGGTCATATAACATTTTCTGGCAGGTCACTGTTCTAATTTTTTTTTTTGTGTGGACGTCATGTGTTGGCTAGTTAAGAACACCCACCTGCGGATCGTAAAAGTTACTACAAAACATCGTATATGCGAAGAGAAGTATGGTGGCGATACGACTTTTGCGGCTATCACTGCAGCTCTGCGTGCGACAAGAAGAAGCATTCTAGAGATTTTAATTTTAAACTGGAATCTCTTTCGAGGCGTTAAGGTGGAAGAAGGCATAATTATGTATATAGAATTTCCTGGTGTTACGATAATATATTATTGCACCTTCCACACTAGATAATTTGACAAGAAACTTACGTCTTTACCAGCCTCTTTTGCTTTTGTTCTATTCTAGGAGGGCAGCTGTCTGTAATGGTTTTGGCACCAGTCCACGAAACAAACAAATGATCGTTCACTGTATACTGAGACGTAGATCTGGTAAAGGTTTATCTTAATGTCCGCTGTGCCAATTCTCTACCTGCCGCTTTCAGTTCTCGGGGTTATATAAATTGTGTTTGGCTGATCACAGTAGTTTATTTTTTTTTTGTTTTGGACGTTTTTTGTTGGATAGTTAAGAGCACCCAACTGCAGATCGTAAAAGTTACTACAAAATCATCGTATATGCGAAGAGAAGTATGGTGGCGATACGACTTTTGCGGCTATCACTGCAGCTCGGAGTGCGACAAGAAGAAGTGGTAAAGAGATTTTATTTTAAAACTGAAATCTCTCTCAGGCTGTTACTGTATATAAATATGTAGAATTATATAGAAAGACACACGGGGGCCATGATCCATGTGTGGCCCAGCCCCTTTAGAGTGTCAGGAAGTCAAAGGGCCGAAATATTTGTTAGACGGGGGAACCTTCTTCTGAAGATCTTCTGTTGCCTCGCTTTCCGAGTAAGAGAGTTTCCTATTTGCTCTATATAACTATATGATAAATATGGCATATCCTGATGTTAAGATGACATATTATTGCACTTTACAGACTAGATACTTTGGCAAATAGCTCACTTCTTTATCAGCTACTTTTGCCTTTTGCTATCCTAGGAGGTCACGTCCTTAATGGGTTTGGCACCAGTCCACGACATAAACAAACGATCCTCCATAAAATATTGGGGCGTAGATCTAAAATAGGTTTACTTTCATGTCCTCCAGGATAATTCTTCATTTCTTGCTCCTAATCGAGAGGTCGTTAAAACATCTTTGGCAGATTACCGCATTTATTAAGTCATTGTCATGGGCAGACTGTCTTTCACAAGATCAGGCAATTTGCATATTGCACTAATCTTGTGCTTGCTGCAACCCAAGACATCTATAGAAATTTGTCAAAGGTAAGGTTAAGTCACAAAGCCGTTGTTTAAAAGAGAAAAGTCACTATTTCTTTACTCTATCTAATATCTTATTTTCTTCTCCAGATAAACTCACTGAAATGAGATAGGCGAACTGTCTATGGATGTGACAATATTATATATTTTTAATGTTTTGACGTCTTTTGTTGGCCAGCTAAGATCACCCAGCTGCGGGTTGTAGTAGTTCTCGCAAAACCTCGTAAACACAAAGAAATGTTTTGTGACGATACGACAGAATTTTAATATTCTCCTCGGTGACCATTTCTGTGGATGGGACTGCGACAAGAAGAAACGGTAACGAAGGTTTAGGATCAACTTGGAATCGTTTACAATTCATTATACATGCGTATATATAATATTTCCTTGTGTTATGATCAAACTACGCTTTAAAATCTAGAATCAGATGTGAATTTCACATTTAGCTCATAACATGCGGGATAGTCAAAATACAAGAAATTGCTATAAACACATGCCTAACTTTGCCAAAACAGTCCGTAAGAAATCAGAAAGGGAAAATAAAAACTCTCTACTGTCATGAAGCAATGTCATTATAATTACCATAAGAAAGTCATATATTGAAACACATTACATTTATGTAATGTCCCTACAAGCTAGAACATTTTGTGTCTCCTTCATATTTCATCTGAATCCCTAATGATCTAGTGATAAGTCTATACTGTGTGTTAGTTAGGATAAACACAGTGAACTAGTAATACGCCCTTGACCGATAGGGAAGTTTGTGTAAGTCTCTGTAAGGACAAAAACATTCACTGGTTCAAAGATACAAACATATGTGTTTGGAATTACTGTAAATGGAATGAAAGTAAATGAACTGACTCTAAAAACAAATTCGTCTTTGGAAAAAAAAACAACAACATAAAAACAACAAAACAAAGAAAACAAAAAGCATGCACTCTACTGTGCTATAAAGTATAAGTTCGAGATACGCTTTTCTTTTTAGAATGTTTACAACAAGTTAGCGGTTCTAGCCCTCATTATAAGCTCCCTTTATGCAGCTCCAAGTTTATATATGTCTATTAATAGACACGCCCTTTTCTTCCCTTTAAAAACCAGCAACGGAATTTCTAATGAAAGGCGTGAAGGGGAAAGGGTACACAATGACGCTAGGGGTACCCATAAATCAGTAAATCAGCATCAATTTGCATTTGAAATATACAGTATTATACCACAGTCTTAAGATCTTAAGTATGAGCTGACATGGAAATAAAGAACGAGCATGTCTCCCCTGTGTTGGAATGTCTTGCCATGTACACACACATACTAAGTCACCGGGTATGTTTGGATCTCATTTAATGTAGCCGTTCCATATTTTTTAAGATGTTGCTTAAAAGAAAATGTGGACAAATTTAATGAAACAAAACGAATAGAAAAGGCGTTTGGGGGCTGAGAAACATGGAGCTGTACTTTAAGGGTTGGTAAGTTGAAAGACACAATCTGACGAGTTCGGTCCCTTCTGTTTAGAAATAGGAAGAAAAAAAATATTTATTGACAATTTAGAACTTGCGCATCAACGATGGGATCTCTTACCATCGTAATAATTACATCAGTGCATCGGTACTGCATGTACTCTTAGTGGCGTTCAACATGTAGAGTTAACGTAATTCTTACATTAGAAACATTTCATAAGCAACAGCTTTGGGTTTCATAATCTGCAGAGACCTCACATACTTTCTGTTTTCTTTTTCATTTCGTTTGTGGGGGGCTGGGGGTGAGGGTGGCTTTCAAAATTTAATTAATTCTATGTGGTGACTCAGGGTCCCGAATCGAGGTCTTGAGACCTTGTCTGGCTTGAATCAAATTTAGCTGATAGGTATATCCAGCAATGCCCGGACTTTAGGTCCTCAAAGTTCACGCGTTCTATAAGCTCGCAAATATACTGTAATTCTGCTGTAACTTCCAATTTCTTGGGCTCTGAACTTTATACATGTCCATACATGTTTAGCGCCGGCACTGTGTCATGATGAGGGATAATTCAACGAAACGTGGCCTTGCTCAGGGTCAGAATCTGAACGCAAATAAAAATGCAAATTGTGAAACTCTTGCTTGTTTCCTTTTTTATATAAATAAAAAACACGGATGTAAGATCACTTTTCGTTCAATTTTTTAAAAAATTCATGTCATTATAACTGCACACTTCTATTATTCGAATTTCGTTTACGAACTGCATATTAACAGCCTACGCAATTCTAACTGTCGTGAGAAAAGAGCAAAGGTGCTCCAAAATATCTCTCTTTCATAGTCACCAAATGCACTCTCGTGAAAAAGGCATTAAAATAAACAGCAATCTCATCCGTGGGAACCCTTTTTCTTTTTTGTTGTTGTTCATGTGATACCGTTAGACATCGCTCATGTGTGAAAGTATTAACACGGTTATTGCTTTGGCTATTTTACTGAAACGTTATGCCATTAAAGAGATGATCTCGAAGAAGCGGGGGCGTTTTGTTTACCGTTCCGGTCAAACTTTTGCCCGCACCGTTTTCATAAAAAACAACATCGGAATTTGAAAGGGAGGGGTGTCTGGCATTTATGTGGCACGACTCCGTGGCTTTAGCGGTTATTTATTTGTGTGTTGCCTCCCATTACTAAAGAGGTTTTAATCAGTTTCAACTCGATGACTTACAAGGGTTTCGTGTCAAAACGCGGTATCTGCCATCTCGTGACTTTCCACTTTGTAAGCCCATTTAGAGAAAAGACGATGGTTGATCAGGAGCGTGAGACTCTTGTAGGAGTGTAAAAAAGTTGGAAGTAAAAAATTTTTTGCTGTATACTTCAGTATATTTTGGCCCCATTTCTATCCCAGATGCAGGACAAAACAAAAACAAAGAATGTTCCGCTACTAATGCTGAAAGTGGATAAAATGCGTTTTGTCACGAATCTCTTTCGAAAAACTGCCCTTGAACTTTGTTTGAAATACACCTTGTTGCACCGAAATGTAAAAAAAAAGTCATAAGTGCAAAATATCTTATTTGAAGTGCGTGCAAAACTGCCCTTCAAATCACTGGTGTCTATCCCACAAAGAAAGCTATAAATATGTCTTTGCTTTTTGCTAACTATACTGAATAGCGGAAAACCGTTACGATAGACGCAGTCTCAATAAACCCCTTTGTTAAATCATTGAAAATACAGAGATATGGCTTTGACTGGATCATAAACGATGATTCTCTATGCCATTGGCCACCTGCGATGAGGTTGCAAAATAGCGTTAGAATTTGGACGAAGAGTTCTGAATGGCGTGGGAATACAGTTTTGGAATGTCACTGTTTGAATTGCTGTTATTACACAGTCTAGTTTTGTTTTTGTTTGTTTCGTTTTATTTTTGCTGATATAATTTGTGGAACTCTTGCTCTTATTTTACTTGTCCTAGGCTTGGGTTTGTATCATGGTTTGTTTTGTTGCAGATATGGAAAGAAAAATCATTTTTATACACAAAAACATTGATATAAATTTGAGCTTTTATGAGGCATAGTAGTTAAATTATACGATATAAAATTGTTCTTCAATGGCGATTTTCTCAGACTTATTTTCGATTGCATAGAGCGATCCTCTGCCACTTGAAATAACCATACCTTCGGCCAAAATAACATTACGTCAAAGTTTCTTCGCCTAGCAGAATTTCACATATAATACTTTCATACTTTACCAATAACGGACGACCAGCAATGACTATGTTATTGGTTTCATTTGTAATATATTAAATGGGTACATTTTTTTATGTCTATGTATTATGAATGAGATGTATAACATATGATTTTGTAAACCAAATTCCTCCACGGGGTCAGTAAAAGTCCTATATTTCTCTTTCAGGCAGCGTTCTAATTGTGAGTCATACTCAGAAACTGAAGACTTTCAAGTCTAAGGTTTATGTGTTTGAATCGCGAGCTGGGCGGTTTATGTTGTAGTGTCTTTGGGGAAAGACATGTATTTACATGCATGACGTGTATTGTTTTATGTGTATTATGAATCATATAATATATAACATTGTAGCCTATGACATTGTAAAACAATTTCCCTACGGGGTAAATAAAATCGTATTTTCAATTTCATTTTCATTTTCATGTAGCCACAAAACGACGCTGCAGAACAATTACAGTAGATTTCTTTCACGACCTAGTTAGCGTGTTCATGTCTGTGTCCATGGCGAGAAGACGCACCCTAACAATTTTTCCTAATTATTATTTTTGACAGCAGATGTCAAATAGTCCACATAGAAAAAAAAACAACTTTCTGTAAACATTCTATTTTACTTTGACAGCATTCACTCTCGACTCTGACGCTATTCCCCCCCCCCCCCCNNNCCCCCCCACCATTTCGGCACTCACAGCCGATAACGCCAATATAGTAGATCAGCGAACACGTGGCTTGAATAGAACAACAGATCTATGACCGCGCGTCCTCAATGGGACAACAGATCGCTTTCACATACCGTACTACCCACAGCGTCGTTGCGTGGTTACTAGCAATGGAGAGTCGGTCTCTCAATAGCTTGGAAGACTTTGTGTGAATATGAAATTATTATATCGAGACGGTATAGTGTTCAATACTAAAGAATACTTCTCTGAGTAGTTAGCCGAGTTGGTTTATCGCCACTCCAACTTATGCTACTGCCTTTTAAATGTCTAGTAAATCATGACTGTGATTCACGTTTTTGAACATATCGTTTCCTATGGCAAAAGCAACGTCATGATGTCAAGCTTTGAACAAACTGCAGCTAGTGATGCTGCCATTATCAAAGAAAAGATGAGATAAGATAAGATAAGATGAGATAAGGTAAGATAAGATAAACTTTATTCTTACATCTGAAAATTTGGCTTGAGTAAGTGCAGGACAGAGAATACATTAAACAGTGGAATTACAATCATAAAGGTAATCCCATACAGATACAATCGCGCACACCCGAGCTCGCGTGCGCGCGCGCGTGCGCGCACACGCACACACACACACACACACACACACACACACACACACACACACACACACACACACACACACACA
>JAWQUT010000224.1:824303-831803 GCA_033807755.1 Ellobium chinense
GGGGAGGGGCATTGTAGACGTTCACTTCTAAAGAGAGAGGGTTCATAGTTCCGCCTCTGGTGCTGAGATCTGGGGGAGAGGGCGATAGTGTGATTGTAGAATACCGACTTCAATCGCAAGCCCGGCTATGGGATATTTTAAAAGCCACCAAGTTTAAAAATTTAACACATAATAATGTCTGCCTTAGGTCTAGATCTAAATCCAGACAAAAGGGATGGACCCAATTGTTTTTGCATTAGCATCAAGAAAAGATTTATTTTAAAATGTAAACCAAGGGTTTAACAAGGTTTTTTAGGAAAACGGCCAAACCACAAAGTGGTGTATGGGCACACACAATGACAAATGACCTCACTGATTAAACATCAAACAAAACTCCATCAATCAGTATATCAACAAATCACTCAAACCTAACAGCACATCAGTCGAATCGCATGTGAACGTCTCTGTATCATTCCGATATATAGGTGACACTATCTAGACGCTATTATCACAATTTTCTTTTTCCCTGATAGACCTAGTTAAAGGCCACGATAACCTTGGGCAATTTATATCAATAATCTGAAACGAAAACTGTTTAAATAGCCTGGGTTATCAAACCTACGGGGTGATAATGTAGGGACATTTGCACCAAGCTCATTCGCCACTCATGTTATATTTATTATCGTTTCTGAAGACTAATGTGAATGAAACAGTGTCAAAATATGTCTAGATAGCAATGCTGATGTGTCAAAATTTCACCTAATAAATAGCTTTTATGTTCAAATTCGTATCTCTTAGAGAGCACGTTACGGTATTTTCTGATATTACGGTCAATATTGCACAACGAACTAGACATGAAATTCACATGTGATTCTAGACTGTTACCTGCAATGTGATAGTAACAGCAGGGAATGCTGTATGCTCGTGCCTCTTCCATAGCAGTCCGTAAGAGATCAGAGGTTAAAGATAAAAACTCTCTAACATGACGGTGGTCAGTTGTTAGGACTCTGGGTGAAAGTTAGCCATTGACCAGAAACAGTTCCTTTAAATGTTTTGGCACCGACGATGATTCTAGCAGAACCTTACCAGCTAGAAATTCTGGGGACCGGTTTAGAAATTCGAATTTATAAGATACTGTATAAGTTTTTTTCTTCTTTTAGCGAGGTCTGATTTGCGCGATTCGCGAAAGGTCGAAAATGGCTTTTATCGAGGATGTCATTTCCGCGAGCCCCGTATGTCCGTTTTCTCATGTGGGTAGAGACTAGAGAGCATTTTTATTGTAAAGTATTCCGAAGTGACATGCCGGTAAAACATAATTGGCAATCCTTCTTCGTTTTGACGGAGAAACACATTATAATCGATAATGTCCAAGGAGGTATTTTTAACAGCATATGCTTTCCCTGCAGAGTTACTGCCCTCTATATACTTTTGTTTTTTTCATTTAACAGTAATGCGCAATTTCAAAATTTAAAAGAATAATAATTTTATAAGGGCACTGATTTTGGATGCACCGTTAGTACCGTTCAGCATGCAGCAGAGTTACGTAATTCTTACGATGGTAAGAAATTCTAGCGTAAATGAGCAAGCTCTCAATTTTTTTTTTTTTTTACAATGTTTCGGAATATTCCAAGAGATTTTTTTGAAAAATGACTGCTCAAATATTGCACACTTCTACTCGTGTGACACCTTAAGGGTGTGAAGTCTTTTTGCACACTTCTCAATGTATCATGAACTCCCGTTATACAGTGACGGTCTCGCACCTGATGTTATGCCCGCGCCGTTATGAGCTTTCGCGCTACGGTGAACACACACAAAAGACCGCGCGGAGACACGCTAGGCGGGCGGTATGGAACGAGCTGGGTACGTTCAAGTTAAGACGAAAAGCGCAAAACGTTGTGGGGGTTTGCTCGTGCTTATTAAAACGATTAGGCTTGAAAGAGCTGGCTATGCAGTTGACGAAATTTCTTTACATTTACAGAATTTTTTTATCTACCTCGCACAAAGGATAAGTGATAAACATTATAGCTTTCTTTTAATCCGTTCTCTTTCCTCTGCCCATCTGCGCCCCTCCCTTTCTAATTTCGCTCTCATATTTTTCTCAAAAGAGTTCTTTCTTTCTTTCTTTCTTTCTTTCTTTCTTTCTTTCTTTCTTTCTTTCTTTCTCTTTCTTTCTTTCTTTCTTTCTTTCTTTCTTTCTTTCTTTCTTTCCTTCTGTCTGTCTGCCTCTCTGTCTGTTTATCTGTCTGTCTGTCTGTCTGTCTGTCTGTCTCTCTCTCTCCCTCTCTCTCTCTCTCTACTTCTTCCACGAAGGTTCCATACTAATCCCTCTTTACCCCTGTGTCATGTCAATCTACTGTTAAACCAACAGGAACAGTCACACAGGTTAAGGCTTGAAGGTCCGTCTATGTCTAACAACCTTCACCCAGACGCAACTATAAAAATGAATGCAGCACCAGATGCTGTGCTTTATTTTCAAATTCCACAATAAAAAAGAGATAAAAGACTCTGTGAAATCTGTGTAAAATTTGTGCTGTTTGGCTAGATTGCACGGAATATGACACACATACAACGCGAGATGAAATATGAGGCGGGGAAAGGGGAACTACCAAAAAGCCCTACTTTTCTCAGAGACCCATAGGGTCCCATTCCTACCAATAGCCTAGGAGTCCTACATGATATTTCCTCATAGAGAGGGCTTTTGATTTCTGTTTAATTTATGGGTTGTTTGTTGTTTTTTTTTCAGTGCTATGGGCATGGCTTTATGTATAGAGTGGAGCTGTCGTTGTTATCGAAAATCCTAACTTTAGTAGTAATTTAAATAAATAAATAAATAAATTTTATAGCACGTTTTATGAGTCTCACAAGCAGGTTAATCAGTATTACCCTCGAAGGTAAAATCATCCAGGAACTTTCTCAACTCATTTGGGAGCATACATTGCCTTTGCCATTTACAGAAGCTGATCACTGGCATTCTGACAATATATTTCACTGCCTATAGCCAGTTAAAGGACAAGTGAATTGAGGAAAATATGAATGAAATGTGTTCCCAAAGGAATCGAACCCACTACCAATAGATCCATAGCTCAGTGCCTTAACCCTCCGCCCTGACTGAAAAGCATAATAATTTATTGCCTTTGACATTCAAGAAGCTATTCTTGTATTCTGACAATATATTTCACTGCCTATACCCAGGTACCCATTTATCATGTACTGAAGCAAATAGAAAAGAAATGTGTTCCCAAAGGAATCGAACCCATGACCAACAAAATTAATGTTGGCCCAACGCCCTAACCCTCCTCGCACCTTGCCCACACTTAATTTCACCTGGCTGAGTCAGGACATCTTTGTGGCACCAGTAGTGTTTCCAAACAACCACTGAAAGCGTCGCTTTATCTAAAGTCAACAGTAAAATATGACACAGTCGTGATGATGAGCCGTATTGAAGGAAGGGGTGGGGAAATATATTATGAGAGTCTAACGGGATCTATGAGAGGTGAAGACACATATCAAAGTCGTTAAGTTTTTATGAAAGGGGCTGAAGTGCTATGAAAATTGGAGGGAAAGGCATAAGAGTTAGTGATTTTTTTTTCTTCCAAATACACCGTTCATTCAGATATAATGTGTTATTGTAAAACTCATATGCGTTTATTCTCGATATAGACATAATTATATAGCTAGGTGAAACGGGGAAATAGTATCATTAAAATGCCAAAATCGCCTTAACTGGTTTATAAGCGAATTTTCACAATGCCGTTAATGGTTTTGACTTTTTTTTTCTTGATGCAGTAGCCTAAGCTTTCATGCCAACCAATTTCTCAACGCAGACCTTGCATTTCGTCCTTCTTTTTTGTTTCTTGAGAAACATTTTCATTTTATATTAAATTGACGTATTGAGCCCCTAGGACCGATCACGTTCCTGATAAACTTCCTAATTGAAATTTAGATTCAAGCACCAGTTTCGTCGCTGTGCAACGAAATTGACTAAGTGTCGGAGAGAGCGAAAGGAGAAAAACATTTTTGTAGCAAAGCGAAACAAGAGTCAGCGGGTATCTTTACAATTGCACTTTGCGCGGGAGAGTATCGGCACATTTTACTTTCACGTGCCTAGGAGCTCCTCAGACCCTAAATCCGTCCCTGACAACAAAACCTATTATCGGCAATATTATTTTCAAGGTCTGCGAAACATTCTATGTGCGCTGCCAGCGTGACATATCTTGATTAATTCCCTTGTCTATGACCTCACACAAACACTGTGCAAAGTGGGCGGGTCTTAAGCAAAACAAAACATGTTGCAACGCGATAATCTATAATTTGCTGTAGTCTCGATCTAGACTAGCTAAGGTATTGCGCTGTACACTGTATATCACGTATGAGAATAGCTTGTGAGGAAACAAAAAAATGTTTACATAGTATTCATATGTCACTTCAAAATCATGTTCGGGAAATTCCAGAAGAGTGTCACGTCAGTTATACAGTGACAATGATAGTGATCAGTGACAATGAATCTTTATTAGCAGTCCTTTAAAAATGAATACGAGGTACTATGAAAAAGAATACGAGGTACTGCAAACAATGAATCTTTAATAGCAGTTCTTTGAAAACGAATATGAGCCACTACTAACAATGAATCTTTCTTAGCAGTCTTTTGAAAAATAATACGAGGTATAACAAACAATGAATCATTGTTGCACAGTTCTTTGAAAAATAATACAAGATGCTACAATTTTTTTCTTAAATTGGATGGGTGAGAAACTAAAGAACATACATACTCGCATCCCAAATAATTTTTTTTGAAACGTATATATCACTCTCCCCATTTTCCAAACTAATTTTATTAGGAGACATGAGATGTGATTTTTATGAGCTCTTTGATGTGGCATTTCCTTTTGTTCTTTGTGAAGCTTGGGCCAAGAGAAAGTAATTTTATAATATCATGATTTGATTCTAACACATACGGCTGATGAATTTACTTCTAATATTTATTATTTTACCATGATGATATTTGTAAATAGACGCAGACTGGGCACCCCTACCTGTTTGCCCTCGATTTTAAGGGGTTGTCTGTAAAATAAATAAATAAATAAATAAATAAATAAATAAATAAATAAATAAATAAATAAATAAATAAATAAATAAATAAATAAATAAATAACAAATAGTGCTAATTTTCTAATTATTGTAAGTTTGTGCGTTTATAGAATACTTTTGTCTTAAAGAAATTTGGATCTTTAAAGTAGTATTGATTTGAATAGGATTTTCGCTTGTCTGCTAGAAAAGGGCAATTTTTGAAATGCTTTGAATTTTATGGCAATACTCTCGGTTTATATTTAAAATAGAAATTAACTCCTGTTAGAAACAAGAAAAACTGATACTCGCTGTAATGTCAAAGCTTGTTCAGAAATTGCTTTACCGAAGTAACAACTCATGGAGATGCCCTAGAATCTGATTCCGTTATTCTGACAAAAGATGGTTTTTAGCAAATAATATTTCAATCTGCAAATAATGGCTTTATTATAATTTTATTAGTTTTGAGAAGCTTTGTGGTGTTGGACTATTGAAAAGACTCTGAATTATGGAGTAAATGTTGCTTCAAGATCATATCTGTGGAAAAACATTATGCCGAATGGAGCCGTCATAAAAAAAAATATGTTGGCGATTTTATCACCAAAGACGACATAAGGATTTGGTAGAGCGTCTACTTAAATATTCTGTTTAAAAAAAAACATAGAAAAAATTATTTCAATATCGTATAAGATTGTTTTGAATTAGTTTATGAGAGCGCTATCTATTGTGGCTTCCCTAACACTTTGATTATTTGCAGTGATTTTGCTAATTGCTTGCAAAGGACTCATTTAGTCTGCGCTATCCACCAGCATCATGTTGATTAATGTCAAATGCGGCTATCTGAAAGTTTGAGGTATAAAAGATCTATGACTGTCATAACGATTACTTTATAGCACCCTTTTATTAGAATATTCTATCGCCAGTTGTATAAAGATTACATACTTTTTTTTTTGCAATTACACAGAGTCCCCTCTATAACCTTAAGTACTAACTACAAGACGGAGGAAATGAATATGAGAGAATGAGGGCTTAAGAGAAAGGGAATTTAAGGAAGAGAAAGATAGACGAAAGAGAAGAGAAGAGAAGAGAAGGGAAGAGAAGAGAAGAGATGAAGAAGAAAAAGAAGAAGAAGAAGAAGAAGAAGAAGAAGAAGAAGAAGCAGAGAGAGAGAGAAAAAGAAGGAGAACAGGAATAAGCAAGAACAAGAAGAAGAAGAAGAAGAAGAGAGAGAGAAAGTTGTTTTTTTTTTACACTCGTCATTATCTCACTCCAAAGGTGCGTAAAGGGGAACAACTGCAGTCAAGTACTGGCTTTGTAAACAACCGTGAATTACTATCCAGCACAGCCTTAAAATATCCTCCCTGACGGCATAAAGTGTCGTATATCACAAATTTCAAGTTTTGGAGCTAGAAAAACGTATTGCATACAGTATTACTGTTAGCATAAGGAACCCAAATTCCCCAGAAAATCATTGAGTTATTACTTGATGTGGTATATTATGACTTTCAATGCTTTTGTTAGAACTGGTTTGGGAGTTTGAGCACAATAATAGAGGCTATCGCCTGTTGACCTGATTTGTGGATTTCAGCCTTAGGTCTTGTACTTGAACTCGGGTCATATAAATCTACCACAAGCACCTTGTATGAGGTTTGTTTTCACGAAACAAATATTTGATCAATGAAAGCATTTACAGATTTAGCTCCAAATAAGAGTTGTTATTTTTTTCACGTTTTTCTGGAATTTATCGGCGTATCTCAAATATCGTATGATAAGACTTGTTGCAATTTTCCTACGTGGATGTAATTAACCCTTACCATTCATTCGGGTTTGAAATCCTCTTCGGGTTGTCTATGATGTTACGATGTCATCTCAACCACTGTGTCGTGATGGCGTCATTAATTGCTGATGACTTTGAAGGCTGAGAGTCTACCCCGTCAAAGATGTAACTATCCGAAAAGCGGGAAAATCCGAAGATCACAGGACTGCTGGTGCCCAAATTTTGGTGACAAATTTCTTGCGTCAATGAGGTTTTCTTGAAGTTTGCTGTGGGATCCTCTGCAGCCGTATCCAATCATGAGGAGATTTATTCATCCATGATTCATTCCCCGGCTATTTCTGTAGGCCTAGTCGTTTATGAGTAGTAATAATCCAGATCGCTTGTCTTCAAAAGTCAGCATGCGACAGAATAGTCCGTATCCGCTATTATATCGTAATTCGTAAAAAAGAATGTTCTTGCAGCAATATTTTTTCTCTTGTGTTTCTCTGTCCACTTGCAAACAGTACGTAGCAGTGTTTGTCTAAAACTTTAATTCAGTACTACTGTAATCTTTCAGGTCTTTTTTTTTTTTTAAATCAACGTTTCCAAATCTGAAGCTAGTGGTTTAGCGTTTCTCGTCATTTACGAATTGGATTTTTTTTTCTTGCATCGAGATGATGTTTCTTATCGTTACATTTTCA
>JAWQUT010000224.1:836803-852258 GCA_033807755.1 Ellobium chinense
GATGAAATTTCAGCCCAAAAGGTTGGGTGTGATCAAGATTCAAATTTAAGTTTGTAGACAGAGTCTTTTGTGCAGCAGTTTCTATACAACAGTTTGTGCAATGTATGTTAATACGGTTTCATCAGAATACTATTGTGAGCTCACATGAGGAGGTAATGTCTGAATAGGAAGCTTACAAATTTTATCATTATTGTTATGATGTTTGAGAACTTGCGCATTAAAGATGGGATCTCATACCATCGTAAGAAATACCTTACAAATCTGTATGTTAAACACTACTAAGAGTGCATTCAGCACCGATGCACTGATGTATTTCTTACGTTGGTTAGAGATTCCATCGTTAATGCGCAAGCTCTCAAGTCATAACAAACTTTCAGGGAAGAGTTTTAAAATAGCTGCGTATATTATTTTGAAATTTTAAAGTTATTTCACGTTTTCGGAATCGAAATTTACGTCGACTTCTGGAACAAGGAAAAAATAATAGACCATCACCACCACCATTTTTGCCACTACCAATCATAACAGCATCGACAATACGGACATGCTATTGTTAATACCATGAATATCACCACCATTCGCCTCCACCGCCATAAAATATTACTGCCACCACTATCAGTCGCACAGTACAGATACCATCATACCACGCCATGTTTTACAACACCAACCAACACCATAGCCGCTTGCGGTCATCTCTATCTCCAAACATCACCAGGACGCCTCTTACTAGTAACCACGAACACTATACCACCAACACCACCACCACCACCATCATTCGTTCGTGCATACAGGGCATTCTTAGCAAAGAGAAAAGTTTACAATGACAACGTAAGCCATCATCAAAACCATCCTAGATCACACGACAAATCCACACTTTGTTTTGACGATCTGTTTCATCCATTTTCTGCAGTTAACCCAAACCGGAAGCGTTCAACCGTTCCGCTGCAGGCGCCTGCTATCACAAAAATCACACCGCCATGTTGTTTCCGGTCTTTTCATGCGGCCACGTCACCAGACTTCCGCTTGCATCACGTGACCAAACATAATGAACGTAATGGAATTAACTGCCGGTCAGATATTGCTTTATCAGGTATCCTCGCTGCTCGATTGAGATATGAAGTTCAATGGCTTTCTCGCAGAATATAGCGGCTGCAATTGTTTGATCTCTGCAGTTTCACAAAATGGGAGACCACACCCTTTCCTTAGCAAAGGATGTATCAGTCTTGCGGCAAACCAAGATGGCCGTGATTAATGCGGAAGAGAAAGAAAACATGCACTAATTTGCGAGAGGTGTTTGTTATACTTATTTTTTATTTGACTCAGGCAGTAGCAGACACATCACTGTTGATTCTGGCCACATCCTCCTCAGTCAGTCAGTCAGTCAGTCAGTCAGTCAGTATCATGGAGTTAACCGGCATAGTAACATTTAAAGCCTATGGGTATACTATTAAAATAATGAAAATGAAAATAAAAATGAAAACAAAACTTTATTTACACCGTAGGGAAATTGTTTTACAATGTCATACAATGTTATACATCTCATTCACAATACAAAAACACATAACAATACACACCATACATGTAAGTACATAATATTACAAATGAAATACATAACAAAGTCATTGCTGGTCGCTAGCGGTGCAGCGCCCTGGTCCCTCCAGCTCTAAAGCCAGGTACTCATTTACTCCTGAGTCGAATGAGGGAATGGAAGTGAAGTGTCTTTCCCAATGACACTACAACCTAAACAGCCCAGCTCACGCGTTGAACACATAAACCTTTGACTTGCAAGTCTTCAATTTCTGAGTACGACTCACAAACAGCATAGCCACGCTGCCTCCCAAATGGCATAAACAGGATGTGTGTAATGTAATGATACTATAGTACGAGTACTATGAAAGTGAGTATAACAGAATTGTTACTCTGGTACTATGAAAGTGAGTATAGGAGAGCTGTTAATCTGGTACTATGAAAGTGAGTATAACAGAACTGTTACTCTGGTGCTATGAAAGTGAGTAAAACAGAACTATGATCACATGTTCTGTTTGTGTCACTTCGATACTTGTTTATACTCTCTTTATTGTGTTACAGTTCAGATTTCCAACAAGTTAGTTAAACAGAGTTTTTTACATGACTATACTAAGCTAGCTGACGCCCAGTTTTTTTTTAATTGCTTCAGAAACGCAGCCCTGTTTTCCAATCACACGACTCGTTTACCAATAACTATATAAGCATTACTCAACTTAGTCATTCACGCATTCAAGCCTTGGTTTTGCCTCCTGGCAAATGTCGGGATTGTTTGATCTGCCTGGCTGATTCTGAAAGGTTAATTGTCTGGCCTGCGATAAGGACCCGGAGGAAAAAAAAATATTTTCTGAGTATCGATTCAACTGCGAAATTCCGATATCTCGCGATCCTGTCCTCATGACATCAAGACGTTTGAATTCTTCTAATACTGATATAGTACAGAGCGTGGGTCTACACTCAAAAACAGAACGGTGGACAACAAAAGAATTACGTTTTTTTAGTCCCTGTGGCGTAGCGGTAAAGAAACTTGTCAGTCTCTAGGCAAGCATATGTGGCTGAAAACTAAGGCGGAAGAGCGAGAAAATAGTGCACTGACTTGTGACATGTGTTTCCTATAGATATATCGCTGCCTCATTCATTAGCATGCACACCATCATTGTTTCTCGCAACATCCTTCTCGGACACAACGCCGTTGATATGACGTTCCACTAACAAATTTGAAATCGTAGATGGTTGCCGTCATGTTGCTGAACTTTCTCTTCCGGTGATGGCAAAAGATGTCACATTTCTAACAAACCTCTAGTAGGTGTGCACCCTTCCTCACTGCGACTGTATCGACATTTTAGTCCTCATTAGCGACAAGTATCAAAACTAACACTGTTCTCTGGCCTAAGGCGAATCAAAATCGAAATAGACTGGACAATTTCGATCCTTTGAGCATGAAGATTGAAAATCGCGATACATGAAAGTCTTCGCCCTCCACTCTAGCGGTGATGGAATAACTGTTGTTAGGATCAACCGGTTTGTTAGGATTTCACAATTAGTTTCCGAAAGGTTTGTTTGATTTTGAAATTGAAGTGTGAAAATTTGCAAACTAATCAATGACTGTGCGCTCATTTAGTTTAGAAAGTGTGTTTGCTTTGCTTGTTCGTGCACGGGTGTTTGAGTGTATGCATGTGTGGTGAGTGTGTGGAGGTGTTTTTTTGGGGGGAGGGGAGGGGGTATGGGGTGGGTGCGTGAGTGCTTATGTGCTTGTGTGTAGGTGTGAGAGAGAATGTACGCCTGAGAGATCGAGGGAGAGAAATGGAAGAAGGAAGGAAAGGGTGAGGAGAGAGAGTGGAGGAGAGAGATAATAATGTAAAGTAAACAACAACCTAATGATTTAGGCCGAGACGCCTATAACCTCCTCCCCCCCCCCNCGGCCCTTTCGTTGCTTCATGTTTTTCTTACTATGTTTTCTTCATTTATTTTACTGTTTTCCCTTCGCTTCCTTTCGCTCTTATTTATGCTTGCCGTTCCTTGTTTCAGTCTCTGCTATCTCCCTTCTCTCTCTCTCCTCTCTCTCTCTCCCCTTCTTCTTTTTTTTTTCAAAATTCCTGTCGTCCCGAATTTCAGTGCGCCTAGTGATACCCTGAGTCTGTGTGGCCTTACTCCTAGCCACGCCCATTGCTGATACGCCCCTGCTTCCACTCCCACTCTTTACTCCCACGCCCACTCCATATTCCACGATCGGACGCATCTGTTGTCCTTACACGCCAGTTTCCGACAGCAGAAGCGCAGTGATAAATTTCTGTAAGTGTTCTCTTGTCTCTAACAGACTTACGATGTTTCTACAGTTGACCAAGAACAAACAAAGTGATGCATCATCGAGCACTTCAAGAATTACTTTTCTTTTCATTATAATGTCAACCCTGCTTATTCACAATCCCCTCACTCAAAATTTTCATTTTATCGCAAATCTGGTGTTTCTCAGAAACTGTTGCAAAAAAAGTGTAGAGACTGCAGACGGGTGTAAATAGTGGAAACTGATCCCGTCATAGAAATGAAATAAAACAGTTTAATTAAATAATCACTAAAAATCTTATGGTACAGTCCCCAAGCTTTCAAACCAACAGGTCTTCTTCACACTCTCTCTCTTCAGGGGTAATTAAACTGTTTTATTTCAGAAACTGTTGTCAAATCTGTCATTTCTAATTTCTGTATAAGCCAAACAGAATCAGGGCTGCTTAATGAAATCTACGGAGATTTTGATCGTTTTGTCTTGAGCAAGCCTTGGTGCGCAACTTTGATGCAACTGTCTTTAGGTTTGACATAGAAGTTTGCACGCGAAAGTGCAGAATGGTGCATTGATTTATTACCCAAGTCACTCAACCAAAGCGGTCCACCCTCCCCCCTTCCCCACCCCGACAGGCTGTATAAGCCTCATTTCACCTTGTCTGTTTAATTCCAACTAATTTTATATAACTGAATTTGAAACTCACAGAGTCCTCTATTCTTCCAATGTAGCTTATTGCGCATTACTGTGAAGCCCAAATTACGTTTCAAATTCAGTATATTTTGAATGCAAAATTGCCTGCCAGAGTTCAAAATAGGATTTTGTTGTTTTTTGCCCTTTTGCTTTTGTGGGTGGTGATCTTAAGGAAACTTTATCTCAAAATATAGCTGCAAATTTGCTACCAAATTTCTGACATGCTCCCAGTACACTTCAATACAAACATGTACAGAGGTATTCAATATTTGTGTCTAATGAAAAATGTTTTGTGGAACCAAGGAATGGGGCTAGCTCTCAAAGTAATATACGAAGAATTTAATTTAGAACAACACCATGCCTTTGTAGTTTTATCCACTAATGGGTCATGAATATATGTATAGCGTCTGGTGGCGATGTAAACATTGAATTTTGATATAATGTTTGTTTTTTTTTGAAGATCACAACAACAACAAAAAAAGAACAACCACAATTTAGCACTGCGCCATTTTGCATTCAAAATGTATTGAATTTGAAAAGGGTAATGTGCACCACAGTAATGCACAAAAATCTGCAATGGAAGAGTAGCGTATCCTCTTAAGGGTGTTGAGCTGTAGTTACGAGAACTTCCCAGCTATCTGACATACTTGCTTGAATAATAGAACAACGTTGTTAGTTTTACATTAAATACTATGTGTAAAGCATCGTATCTCAGTGAAATACGTGAGCGGAGTTACTACACTTTATGCCACGACTTTCAACATCAAAGAGAAAACTCAACCCATTGTAGTTTGTATTCATTACATACAATTTCGTTGTTTACCAGATGCATTTCGGCGATACAAGTGTTTAGTAATCGATTACACCCATGTTCGAGAAATGATCCCGTGGTGCAGAAAACGTTACTGTACCATTCTTTTAGAACCATGACATATGAATAACGTAATCGATTACCGGCCAATTTAAAATATTGCAATATTATTCGATTACTTAAAAAACTGACGTTTCCTAGCAGCATTTCATCAATAACCAACACAAAAGAACATAGAGCGTCCGGGATACATTAGTGGCAAAAAAACAACCTGTTATCGATAACTTCGATTTTGCTGTTCTAAGCTCCGACTCAGGGCAACTCACATCTTTTAAGTCATGATCACTGACTCTAATGAATAGAGAACTTAGGAAAAATGGCTTTTATGTTGCTGCATGTGTTGTTATCATTGTTAATGAAAAGGCAAACATTCATTCGTGCTTTTAAATTCATCAATGTGTATGCCATTCAACGACTGGTCGTTTCCATTGTACCGTTATCTAAAGTGCTCTTTAAAACCTTGACAAGTGTATAGTAAGATTTTGTCTGTATGATGAGTCTGGCCATACGATAGCATATGGAACTGAGGTGGGCGGTCTTTGACATGTATGTATTACTTTTCTCTGGCCTCAGCTTTTCCCAAACGCATTCAGTTCTTTCTCTCTCTCTCTCTCTCTCTCTTCTCTCCTCTCCCTCCTCCCTCCCTCGCAGCTCTTTCCTTTTTGTTTGAATTTTCTGTGTGTCTGTGTCTGTGTCTGAGAGTCTGTCTGTCTGTCTGTCTGTCTGCTTGCCTATCTATCTCTCTGTCTACCTGTCGGTCAGCCAGCCTGTCTGTCTGTCTGTGTCTGTCTATCTGTCTGTCTGTTTCTCTCTCTCTCTCTCTCTCTCTCTCTATCTCTCTCTCTGCAATATGAGCGATCAGGGGTGATCAAGAGGTATCGGATGTATTAATAAAAAATGCAACTATAGACTTCATAACAAATACACAAGGCTTCATACTGTACCTCCCACCTAATCCACCTCCCTCTGCCCACCCGCCCCCGCTCACAGTCAATCTATCACGTGTGATTAAACCACAGGCCAAAATTCCATTTAAATTTGGTGGGAGGTACTCCCAAAACACACCCATTTAACAGAAATTTGTTTTATCTTAAATATTGCAAAAACAGCATGACTGAATATTATTTTTGATCTCATTTTATGAAAGCAATACTAGGCATTTAAATAAACTGTGAAAGGTTCGTTTGGTGTTTTTTTTCAGTATATCTGGAACCATGTGTAGCGTTCTCCAGAAAGACGTCACTGACGAGAGTAAACATGTTTAAAAAAAAATCTCTTGAAGCTGTCTTCCTATAATACATTATTTCTAGTTTTACCCATTATCGATTTCCGTCTTTTTTAAAATTTTTATTTGTTTATTTAGTGGNTTATATTTGGAGGCGTGTGCTGAATTCTCGTTTGAAAAGTCGTGTCTTTTTGTGATACAGAAGCCCACAATGAACTAGCCTACTAAATAGCATACCATTAAATAACGCCTTTGTCATTTGAAGATTTTTTTTTCTTTTGCCGTATAATGCTCTGACAGTAACCATTAGCGAGAGGCAGACAAGTTTGTTTAAGAGTTTTGACAAAGTTTATCATTTGGCGATCAAATTATGAAAAATGATCCGCATTTATCAGCCCAAAGAATATCAGCATATTATCAACCTTTAATATCAGTCTTTATAAGCTTCAAGTTTGTTCAGCGTCAAACGCTGCCTTTCGGTTAAATGAATATTCTTTTTAAAGGGAACAATGGAGCATGATTGGCCTCAAGTGGGTCGATTTTTTTTTTTTTTTGCTTGCAGGTCATTAATCACTAGGGCAATTTCAGGGAAATGGCGCATAAAGGAAAGTTTCTGGATATTTCAGGGTTAGAGGAAAGGATATAAAATATGAGAGTTTTTTTTTTGGTCTTGTTTTGAAAGGGGGGAAGGGGATATATATTATACTGCTGAACAAGTCCTTTTGAATTTTATGATCCCAGGTAGAAAGCTAGAATTCAAGAGTTGCCATACCTGAGACGAAGTGTTTTACTTTATTGATCAATAACAACAACAACAACAACAACAACAACAACCACAATAACAACCACAACAACAACAACAACAACATCAACAACAACAACATCAAAACAAAACAAAACAAAATACCAAACCCAAAGATAAAGGTACATTTTGAAATATCAAAAAGATCTGCGTATAGTTCCCCTAATTTTAAATAAACGTCTGCTTGAATACTACACTTTTAGACAAAATGATTTAATAAATAATAATAATTACTAACTCAACAGATTGGTACTGGGTGTTCTCAGTCTTAGATAATCTGATACGCAACACGACTCCGCAACCGTGGAATTATCCGCACAGTATTTGCTTTCACAACAGAGAAGACAAATGAGTGTGTGGAGAAGGTGTGTGATTTTGATATTGCTGATAGTAGAGTAGTTATGAACAAATACAAAAGCTGAGTGAAAAATGGGTGCGTTAGGGGCAGGGCATATCACAGGTCATTTTCTTTGATACTGTGAGAATAAGTTTTAACAGTGTGCCCGCCATATTCTCAGAGAGATATTGACGGGCAAGATCGTCTCTGAGTATCGATACTTTCGATTCTGAGCATTTTTTTAATATGTTGGTGTCATGACTCTAGTGGTGAAATTTCAATTTCTTTTTCCGCTACTGTTAATATCAATTTTTAAAATAATGTATTAAGCGTTAGTACATATGTCAGGAAAAAAAAAAGACAACAACAAAAAACTTTCATTTTCATAGGGGAAATTGGTTTACAATACATCATTTCAAAATACAAACACAAAGAACAGAACACAGCATGCATATTGTTACAAATGAAACACGCAGCAAAATCATTGCTGGTTGCCTGCAGTTCGATATGATAATAATATTTTAAAAAATCGATGTAGGTGAGAAAGTCTTTAAGAGGAAAGAAAGGATAAAATGAAAAAACAGAAAAGAAGAGAGCATTTAGGAAGATACACACAAAGCTTTTGATGCCAGACTTCAAAATCAAAAGACCTGGAACCACAACCAAAAATAGGGCACTTCACGGTCTTTGGATTAGGCGTTTTCAAATATTTACGCTAATCCTTGAATTGCAAAACAAAGCGACTCTGCATATAATTAAAGACAATGTTGAAACGGAGACCCAGATAAAAGATATACAACAAGATTTTCAGGATGAAGTGGATTAAAAGATCACATGAAGGGTGCCCAGTCCTTGGAAGTCCTTCAGCGGTGTAATATCCTAAGCGATCTGTCTCCGTTTTTAACACTTCGCTCTCGACATTTCGTCGCCTAGGTGCAATCTTGTTGTTCTCGCAACAAATCTTGGACTCTTTGTTGTTGATGTTGCTTTGTGGCCACACTCGATTCTGCTTGATCGCAGTCCGATTAATCCCATCTTCATGTTAATAGCAACATACTGATTATAACAAGTATGCGGTCTCTTGCGATCTACCTCAGCTTCTAACACTGAATTTGTTCTCGATATTTCGTTGCCTAGGAGCAATCTTGTTGCTCTAGCAACAAATCTTGGACTCTTTGTTGTTGATGTTGCTTTGTGGCTACACTGGACTCTTTGCTTGATCACAGTTCGCTTAATGCCAGTTTTCTCTCAATAGCAAAATACTGATTATAGCAACATGCCGTCCATAGCGCTTTGTTCTCTACATTATGTCGACTATGTGCAATCCTATTGTTGTAGCAACAAATCTTTAACTCTTTCTTGTTGCTGCTTTGTAGCTTCAGCTTCAGCTGCAATCTTCTCCGGTTGATCGTATTTCGCTTAATCCCATCTTCCTCTCAATGGCAATATACTGATTATAACAAGTATGCGGTCCTTCAGCCACTGGATGTCCGATCTGCCTCCGTTTCTAGCAGTTTGTTGTTCCAACAACAAATCTTAGACAATTTCGCTGTTTGATAGCTTGCGCATTAACGATGGGATCTCTTACCATGCATTTTAGTCACATTACAACAATCTGATTACACGCTCAGGTTTGATCCTATTGAGTTTATAGAGAAAAGCAGCTCCGAAGAAACTACTCGTACCAATTCATTTTTTGAACGAAACAAAAAAGAAGAAAATCTTCTCCATGTAGAGGTTTGTGCTCTCGGGTTGTCCTGACCAAACCGCGTGATCACTTTCTACTGAAATGAACACTGGCAGTTTTGAATAGCTAAACAAAAAACTTTAGACGTCAATTGATTCTATATTTCGTAACTCATTCCTCTAACCATTTTCAAGAATTTGAACCCAGGCAGCTTAAACAAAATAAAAAACTCGTCAGACACTTAAAAATCTACTGACTCTAGATATTTCCTGACCCTCCCTTCAAGGCATATCTCGTCTGTACTTAACTGAACTGTAAAAAGAAAAGGAAAACTAAAGCCCCCACTTGAGTCTTAGATCAAGACATAATGTAATGCAAGCCACTCATACACAAACCTCGTTCACACCCCCCTCTCAACAGCTTTAGAATGTGCCTTAGCCATCTTTGTCTTGCAATTTTTCATGCGGCGAAAACTTGACAATTTTGACAGCATCATCAGCACGGGGACCCCATTATAAGTAAATAATCATAACGCCCAGTGGGACGCTATGCTCGGTATCCTGGAATGCAACAGGGTGTTTTACCGTTACTGTTATCTTTACTGTAAAGACCCTAATAGTCAACCAAGGGATGGAAAACTCTTGGCATCTCTTCGATATTTATGCTGAGGCAATGTTGAGTTCTGCGATCTTTTTGTTTGGTTTTGTTTTGAATTAGCAGCCATTTTGTTTTCGCTTTATTTAAAAAAAAGCGTCAGAGTGTTGTCTTAATAATTAGTAGACAGTTTTTATTACAAAGGTCGTATCTTTTATGGACCATTGTGGTAGAGGTATGCGTGCATATACACGATGTTTCCTGGTATTCTGTGGCCGCATGCATAATCCTTGCGTTAATTTGCGTATTGAGTAACTACAGTGAAAACTACTAATATATTGGGGGTTTCCCGTGGTTACCGCAGTGCGTTAGCTAACGTAAAGAATAGGCATACGGCTACTGATCATGTTGCACTTACGAACTAGCTTCAGATATCAAGTTCACATCTAGTTCGTAACGTGCAATCCGGTTGTAACAACAGGAAATGCCATATGCGCATGTGTACCGCTTCCCTAACAGACCGGCAGTCAGAACTTCAGTTTAAAAGCTCACTAGTTATAAATTAAACGAAGGAGATGTCCTAAAGAATGAATTCTTGTAAAAAGTTTTCTTGTTGCCTATATTTATTTGCTTCAAATCCATTTTATGATCGTCAGAATTGAGGATCCCGCTAGCAGGATTCGAAGCCAAAAAATATCTCACCAAGAGGTACGTTCTACTAATTAGCCACCGTAATGGCTGTCGTCCACGACAATAGACGTAAGACAACTTGCGCATTAACGATGGGATCTCTTACCATCATAAGGATTACATAAACTCTGCGTGTAGAACGCTACTAAGTGCGCATTCAGCAGCGGTGTACTTAGTCAGATATTTTTTTTTTCAGATTTCAGTTTTATTTCCACTGTAACAATGTTACAAGATATGGACATAAGCTACTATCGGACATACAGACGCAGACAAAAGGACAAACAACCAGACAAATGAACAGACAATAAACAAAAAAACAGACTAATATAATTCTTACGATGGTAAAGGATCCCATCGTTAATGCGCAAGCTCTTAATACATTATCTAGAAGTATAGTTATCAATGCGCTGGTGTACAGTACATCCATTTTGTTTGAACTCAAGACACTGTTTGCACCGTGGGTGAGAGGGACACATTTTCACTCTTCGCACTGTCACGAGGTGACAGCAGGGGGGAGAACTTAACAAATACAGCTATTATCATTAAAAACCTATTATCATTTTTCCCATTGTCAGAACTCCCATTATCCGTCTTTTGGCATGATAGATATGATAATACATTTTTTTTTAACCTTAAGCCCATGCGACACATGCTATCTTAATGGTGTGTTCTTTGATTTGAAAGTTGCGCACTGAGGGTGCGTTTGAAAGTAGTTATGCAACTCATTGAAATGCAGAAATTTTTTTTTTAAAAACTGAAGTATTGCCTGACATGATTGGCTACAGGCAGGGGGGCTTAGTCCGTTGTTTTTTTTTTGTTTTTTTTCGATCTTGATAATATTTTCCTCCGAAGTTCAGGGTATAGCCTGAGAAACTATAATAGCAACAAGAATTTAATACCACTGGAGTGAATGCTGAGCTATTGAATTACGGTAGTTCATTTGCTTCTTCATTCAGGCCGTTTTGTTTAAAAGAACATGTTTTTTTGATGCTGGTTTTGTCGAAGAAATAAGACACAGGCCTCACAATAGACATCTGAATTTTATTTGGGGTCTTATCGGAAATTTCATACATTCGCCTTAATGTTATTTTGGATAATTGTTTATTACTTTGTTTGTTTGTTTCGTCTACTTAAGTGGAACAGTCGTGACATTGTTGGTCAACAATGGCTGATTTTCTTTTAAGTTTGCATAGCTTAGAATTTTCGGGGAAATGTTCATCTGAGATAGCTTTACCTGTAAGTACTGTGCCCCTGTTGGTTGGTTGGTAGGTCTGTTGGTTGGTCGGGCGCTTGGTAGGTTGATCTGTCGACTGGTTGTATTTGTAGCGGGATCTAAACTCTCTCAGCCAAGGGCAAGTTATTATTGATGTTCTTCATTCGAAGCAATTATTTTTGGATTGTTTTGAAGTCTACAAACAAAGCAACCACTCTGGAGGTTGATTGGAGATGGAGGGAGGGGGGATGGGGATAGAAATACTTAAACCAACCAACCAACCAACCAACCAACCAACCAACTACTATTATACCAACCACTACTACTACTGCTAATACTGCTTTGTTTCACTATGACTACTACTACCGCTACCACAATCGCTATTATTAACATTACCATGTTATTATAATTACTACTACTATTACTACTACTACCACTACTGCCACTACTACTGTTACTATTACTACTACCACCATCACTACTACCACCACTACTACTACCACCATCACTACTACCACCACTACTACTGCTACTATTACTGCTACTACCACCAACACTACTACCACTACTACCACTACTACTACTACTACTACCACTACTGCTACTACTACTACCACTACTGCTACTACTACTGCTACTATTACTACTACCACCAACATTACTACCACTACTACTACTACTACTACTACTACAACTACCACTACTACTATTACCATTAATACTACTACTATCACCACTACTACTACTACTACTATTTCTACTACTACTGCTACTACTGCTACTATTACTCTACTACTACTTCTACTACTACTACTACTACTACTGCAACTACTTCTACTACCACCGCCACCACCACCACCACTACTACTACTACTACTACTACTACAACTACCACTACTACTACTACTACCATTACTACTACTACTATCACCACTACTACTACTACTATTTCTACTGCTACTACTGCTACTATTACTCTACTACTACTTCTACTACTACTACTACTACTACTATTACTACTACTACTACTACTGCTACTATTACTCTACTACTACTTCTACTACTACTACTACTACTACTGCAACTACTTCTACTACCACCGCCACCACCACCACCACTACTACTACTACTACTACTACTACAACTACCACTACTACTACTACTACCATTACTACTACTACTATCACCACTACTACTACTACTATTTCTACTGCTACTACTGCTACTATTACTCTACTACTACTTCTACTACTACTACTACTACTACTATTACTACTACTACTACTACTGCTACTATTACTCTACTACTACTTCTACTACTACTACTACTACTACTGCAACTACTTCTACTACCACCGCCACCACCACCACCACTACTACTACTACTAATACTATTACTACTACCACCACCACCACTCTACTGCTAGTTACTACTACTGTTACACTACCACTGCTGTCACGACTAACCCATGTCTTCCTGTGGAAACATAAACTCAACACAAACGCTTCTCCGAACAACCCAAAGGGTAGCCGTTCATTATGCAGACCTCCATGTTTCACCTTATCTGTTCAAGCTTACTTAAAACTTCATATTGTATATTTGCCTTAGTCCTCCTACATGTTTTCCTCTGTGCGTTCCAGTCTTTCATGTGCCATTTTTGTTGAGGGCGTGGGTGGTATATTTAATGCGTGGTCTAAACACGATATGGGTAAATGCTGTTTACAGATTAAGTATGTTAGAGTGGCGTTTAAATAAAATGACTCTTGAGGGAATCGAAATTCCCAGCTCAGCTCAATTCTGTTTTGAAAAAAAGAAAAACAATATATAAATGCGTTTCTGAATACACTAACAGCTTACTCATTTCGCAATGAAAGTGTATTTACTGACTTTGGAAAAGCAGTCTTTTCTAACAACTCTACTAGCGTACCTTCTTTTTCAACGAAAGTGAATTTAGGAAAGGCAGTCTTTTCTGAATACACTACCAGCGTAAATCATTTTGTCAACTGAAGTGGATTTAGAAAAGCAGTTTTTTTTTCTGAATATGCTACCAGCTTTACTTCTTTTTCAACAAACGTGATTTTACTGACTTTGGAAAAGAAGTCTTTTCTGAATACACTACCAGCTTAATTCCGTTTTGTAACGAAAGTGAATTTACTGACTTTAGAAAAGCAGTCTTTTCTAACAACTCTACCAGCGTAGCTTCTATTTCAACGAAAGTGAATTTACTGACTTTGGAAAAACAGTCTTTTCTGAACACTACCACCTTAACTTATCTTTTCAACTAACGTGAATTTACTGACTTTTTGGAAAGCAGTCTTTTCTAACTACATTACATGCTTAACTCCCTTTTCAACTGGAGCGAATATACCCACTTTGGAAACGTACTCTTTTCAGAATATACTACCAGTCTAACTCATTTTTCACAGAAAGTGAATTTACTGACTTAAGAAAGGCTGTCTTTTCTGAATGCACTACGAGCTTAGTCCCTTTTCCAACGAAAGTGACTTTAGGAGAAACAGTCTTTTGCGAATACACTACCAACTTAACTCAGTTTTCAATGAAAGTGAATTTACTTACTGTGGAAAAAAATAGTCTTTCCTAAATGCACTACCAGCCGAACTAAACGAATGTAAATTTACTGACTTTGGACATGGAGTCTTCTCTGAAGACACTACCGGTTTAAATAATTTTGCAACGAAAGTAATTGTAGGAAAATCAGTTGTTTTTTTTTTTTTTTCTGAATACACTGTACTACCAGTAACTCCTTTTTCAACAGAAGTGAATTTAGGAAAATCAGTCTTTTCTGAATACATTAGCAGCCTAACTCATTTTCCAACGAAAGTGAATTTACTGATTTTGGGGAAAAAAAAGGGCAGTCTTTTCTGATAACACTACCAGCTTAATTTCATTTTCAACTAAAGCGAATTTACACACTTTGGAAAAGTACTATTTCCTGAATACACTACCATCATAACTCTTTTGTCAACGAAACTCAATTTACTGATTTTGAAAAAGCAGTGTTTTTCTGGAAATACTACAAGCCTAACTTATTTTTGAGACTGGGCTCGCATTCCTCTTTCTAGACGATTAGGAAAACAAGAGTACAGAAGTACCACCTGGACCACATAAATTAAAGTCAATACGCACGAAATATCTCAGAATGCGTCTCTGAATTCAATCGAGACTATGTTTTGGAATCAATACCACTGAAGAAGCATATTCTTTATATTTACGACTGCTTTGTTGCTCTAGTTATAGCCTATACAAACAATTTAGCCAGTGGAAGAAAACGCACCATTTCACAGAGTGAAAGCCCATCTTTAATGTTAAGATCGTATTTTTATTTCGATCAGAAGAAGAAAAATCGTTTTGTGAAAGAAGTTATAGGCTTTAAATCAGTACTCGTCATTCGTCGCTTAAAAGCAATAATATCCTGCAATAATAAATATCTTTCATGAATGAAATTCGAATGCTTTGCGCTTGTGAAGGCATGATGTGGGTTGGTAGAAGTCTATACCGCAGGAGACGAGGGGATTTTTGGGGGGG
>JAWQUT010000224.1:852333-865780 GCA_033807755.1 Ellobium chinense
GTGTGTGTGTGTGTGTGTGTGTGTGTGTGTGTGTGTGTGTGTGTGTGTGTGTTGGGGGACAAACTGACAACACAGCTGTTTTCTCTTTCCTCCCCTCGCCCCTCTATTTCATTTCTCAATGAAGAAAAAAAAAAAACAACCAAAGAGGATCGTCTAAGCCACTCTATAAGTAAAAAGATTTCAAAACCCAAGTCAATCGATTCTGGGGGGCACAATGAATCCGCAGCTTCCAAAAAGTTCTATACAAATTTATGTCTAAATTCACTCCTATTGGCTGCGGTATTCTCACAGAAATGAATGAACCAAGATGATTTATTCCGGATCGTTCCTCTTCCATGTCTTTTGAAACCCCACATTTTTTTCCATGGGACAGTCAAAGGGATATTGAACATTGGAAAATTTATAGCCAAGCCGTTAGCGCGATCGCTATAATATAGTCTATTCTACTGACGAATGAAACGATATGAGATTCAAGCAGCTGTTTTTCAGAGCAAGCACATACATGCTGCCACTAGGGGTGCAGTGCTTTGGTCCACGTGCGATCTAAACATACACAACCTTGATCCTAGTGTACTTAAAGGCTTGGGTAAACTTGGGTTATATCAGGAGTTTGAATGTTCTGTAGGCTGCTTCACTTTATGATGTTAACTGCAGATTCATCAAACATGCAAAGCAATATAGATTTTGGAAAGTATTCTTTCAGCTATTATGATCGTTTGTTAGCTATCTTTGTGTTGATTTACTTTTCTACAGATGTTTTGATTTCCTTTTCTACTGGTGTTTTGATTTCCTTTTCTATCGCTATTTTAATTTACGACTAGTATTCTGATTTATTTGTCTATCGCTGTATTGATTTACTTTAATATCGCTGTTTTGATTCACGTTTCTGTCGCTGTTTTGATGTACTTTTCTGCTACAAATTTGATTTATCTGATTATATTGTATGTATGGCTGGCTAATTTTATTTCTATCGCTATTTTGTTCAAATCCCCAGCAAAGTACTTATATTTCAACCAAATTCGACTAAATTGACAGTTTTGACTCTGCTACATCTTTTTGTTTCATTGCATGATTTTGTAAGATCGAGAATAATAATATGAAGTTTGAGACTCATTCATAGCAATGTTCACTGAGGTCATAAGTACAGAAGAACTGTAATTCCTGGAAATATAAAATGAAACTTCAACTTTCCGCACTCTGCTTCATTGAACTTGCATTAGTGCTAAAGTGCACTGATTACCTTCCAGTTTTGAAACGTCTTTCGACCAAGTGAATGCATGGTTTAAAATATGCAAGAGGGCGTTTCTACGAATGGTTGCAGAACATAATATAAAGAGGTATAATTGCCAGAAAGACCTCAGCAATAAACCACCCTGTATTTTTTAAAACAGTCTTGAGATCTAACTATGTAGAATGAATCAAACCAGGATTCACCATAGAAGTCAGTTCAGATTAAGTTCAGTTCACTAAAGGAAATAGCCCTAAGATCAGGTTTAGCTCAGTTCTTTCAAAACTGAGTAGTTTTGCAGTTCAGTTCCTCTTAGTTTTGAAATATGACATTCGGTTCTGAGTCTCGAGGTAGATGTGAACTGAACTGAAATTTATAATTAAAAATCAGAACAAGCACCCCAAATAGCTACAGTTCAAATCCAGATCAGTTCGTTCAAAGTAGCTATTAGGCTCAGATAAAATTCCAGTGAACTGAACTTAAGTCCACGAACATGCGTTCATCTCAGTTCTGCCCAGATCTGGATCAAACAAGCAAAGAAGGTTTAAATCTTGTGAACGCTCTCATAATAGACTGTAGATAAACAGAGGCTCGGTAACAAGTGTTTGTTTGACATCAGATTTATGAAATGTATAACGAATTTCATAAATCTGATATCAAACAAACAGGAGTCTCAGATCCTTTTTGTCATATAAACTGTAACTGAAACAAAAATGTATTTTTAATCTCGTAGATTCGTCACCTCAAAGGGTCCTCGCCTTGTTTGTGAGACGCATCACTCACAACTGACCTGAATAAACCATATTGTCACACGATACGAAGTAGATCCACACAGGTGACAATCTTCGGTAAAACTCTGGTTTACTTTAGGGTTAAATACAGGATTAGGCGCAGGGTTAAGAAATATTAGGCACCCTTGCGACAGTCCCTAGATAAAATTGCTTAGCTTTCTCTTTCCCAACGCAGCCCTTAACACGGAACTATGTGGGCAAGCGCAGGTGCTCTGTTTCGAAAAGCCTACCTATGTGATCTCATCTAGATCTGGGAGCTGCCACATATTTTGACTGTAGGCTCTACATTGTCCAGGCTTGATAGTGATTATATAGCAATTTTGTTGTCAATTTTCCCGAAGTGCAGATCTACTTGCTCATTCATGTTTATTTACTGCGGCGAAATTAGGCTACATGCAAGACATGTTCATTAGTCTTGCAGTTTCAAATCGATGCATTTGTAAGAGGGTCAAGGATCAAAATTATGCATTAGTGTTTCGTCAAAAACGTTATTACACTTTTTTTATATGATAAAGTAGTTTATTAACTTGAAGAGGTCGTTAACAGTTGGCTCTATGATTTTAGAAGTAAACGCCAACTCAGAGTTTAGGATTTTGAAACCAAAACCTAACTGAGGGTTTGGGAATTTGGAACCGAAAGCTAAGTCAGTGTCTAGGAATTTGGAGCCCAAAGCCGTGTCAGGATCCAGAAGTTTGGAACAAGAAGTCAAGCAAGGCTCTAGAAGCTTGGAACGAAAAGCCAACTCAGGATTTAGGAATTTGGAACCAAAAGCCAATTCGAGACCTAAAATATTGGAACTAAAAAGTCAATTCAGAATCGAGTAGTTTGTACGGTAACGTCAATTCATACATTACAGTACATACAGAGACTCAAAATTTTACAGAGTCCGAAATTTCCAGTTGAAACCTGACCCCGGTTGGCCTTACCATAACCTCTTAGACTTTTGGTCTGCCTCGCCCTCCTCAAGAGAGACAATGGTAAACACTTGATAGTAGACTAATACCAAAACACAGAAAATGGACGCCAGGGTAAAAGGGCCTCTGAATGCGTAGGAAAGACAGATTGTTACGGGAGAGTGTCATTGTGACGTAGAGAGAAATGGTCTGACACGGGCTTTTAAAAAGCAGAACTTCAGGAACTCGAATTTCAAGGGACGCACTCAGAAATCAGACTTTGTAAAATAAATTTGAATACAGAACTGTAGAACATGGAAGCAGAGCTTTGGAACGAGGAGGCGAGAATTTCGATTAGAGGAGGGTTGAGATCGTGAATACTGTATTAGGCTATTAACATCACTTTGTCACTAAAAGAAAGAAGTTTTTGGTTTGGTTTTTTTTTATTGGCTTCTCTTTCTATCCTCAAAATGTACACACAATTTTAAACTTAAATTACTTCCCATCACCATCAACACCATCACCACCACCTTTACCATTATCACCACCACAATATCATCACAAATATCACCACCACCACCACAACCACCAAAAACAACAGCAAAAACATTAACAACAAATGAGTATGAAAGAGGAATTTAAAGGAAAAAAAATTACTACGGTCGAGGGTAGAGTTAGTAATAGTGAAGATAAAAAAAAAAAAAAAATGGANAAAAAAAAAAAAAAAATGGATATATCTTGAAATTTGCTAAAGCTTTGCATATTTTTTTTTTTTGGCTTAGTTGATGAGTTATTAAATGATATTCAGTACATATTCTGCAATTTCGCACCAGATTTGTAGTATTAATCGTTTTGCCCCTGTATATGATGTAAAAAAACAATGCCTTTTACGTCGCGTAAAATATGAAGACAATGTGTCTTGTAAATGCTCCAAAGCTATTCATAGATCTGTCAAATATATTTTCGTTTAAGAATGAATCATGAATTTTAAACTACACTACAATAACATACTGCTTAAGGTCCCTTTTCTCCTGCCTTTGCTAACTTTTAAGGGTGGATTCCAAGTTTTTATAGCAAGCAGTTTTTATTGAGGATACGTTGTACTAGTCAAGTGTTGAGTGTTGACTAACTATAATTTATTGTAGTCTTTAGTAGGGTTATAGGGCTAGGGATAGGGGTCAAAGGGGAGCGGGTGAGAGGTCGAGGTGTGTTAAGGACAAGGAAGTACAGAGAATATGGACATTGAACAATTTTGATGGCATGCACAAGTGAAAGGGCAATACTTGTTAAGACAGACGAGGCAGAGCTTCTTTTGTTTGGCACCAATGGTTTTTCCTTCTTTGGGCCCTATAAATGAACTGTGATATTCTACAAATATTACAGCGATTTCGGAATTTTCTTTCCATGGAGGTTAAAGTACTTCCTTTGTCCTATGTTTTAGTAAGAAGAAAAAGGGGATTAACAGCCCACATTTTTCACAAATCTCTTTCAAAGATGGGCACTTCTCCATCTGATTTTTTTCTGTTTGACAGGTTTTGACCGCGCGCTAATACATATGCCTGTCACACGTTATTTTTACATGTCTAAGACTCAGACTGCACTTGACATCTTTAAACTGGATGCCTTATCTAGATAAAAGTCTTTTACATAATATATTTACATACTGACATTTGCTGGCAAGACCCACCCCCCCCCCTGAAAAAAACAACTAAAAACAGTGGAAATTTATCTATTGGCGGATTAATATTGATTTGGCCTATTAAAAAATACACCGAAGCCATTTCGAGAAAGCCATGCTACAAAAATGGACAAAAGACAGGCAGGCACGCAGACAAGGGAAAGACAGAGCAAAACAACAAATATACAGAGAGAGGTAAAAATATGTACCTGACCAAAAAAAAACAACAAAAAGGCACAAACAGAAAGACGATAGGATTAAAGAGGGGAAGGACGAAAGGCAGATCGATATGCAAATAGACTGACACAAGAGACTGTCATATATCATCTATAGCTACATGAAACTAAAGCTACCTGTTGTTCACCTCGAACAACAGTGCCATTCCAAAAGTCATAGTGTCCTAATATTTTTATTTTATTTTAAAAAGTGCTTTTACCTATTTAACAAAAGAGAAGGGAAGTTTGCAACAATAGGTAGTCAATGAAACACAGTAGTATTATTAAGCCAAAAAAAAAAATTCATGAAACTGCGTAACACGGTGAACACGCCAGCTTGTGTATCTGTCCACGAACACCACGTCTTGCTAGCCAGTGAGAGAATGTGATCGTTCAAATCGGGTAACGAGACTGCTGGTGAATCACGCAGCTATGGTGTTTAAATATCAAATGTTGGGAGAGATCATTTCGAATTATTCTTGCTTTCTTTTTTCACTTTTGAACTTCTAACCCAGGATCCAGCCGCTCGCAAAACACTCGAAAGTCACAAAGACAAAAAGAACACGTCTTTTGTGAATTTTTGGCTGTTTATTCGCGGTGTGCTCAATGTCACAGATTTAAACTTGTGATATTATTCTATAGATAAAATGCTTAGGTACACACATATTTGCCAAATGTATGCCGGGTCAACCTGCGTGCAGGAAGGCAGAAGAAACAGGAAGGAAGTGATATGAAACGAATGCGAGTATAGTAGATGAGAAAGTCAGAGAAAAAAGAAGAAAGAAATAAAGGAAAGAGAAAAAAGAGAAAGAGAAAGATGAGAAAAGAAAGAAAGAATGAAAGAAAGAGAGAGAAAGACAATAAAGAAAGAAAGAAAAAGACAGAGAGCGACAAGGTAGTCAGAACAGTGAAATTCAAGACCTTACAAGTAGCGTAACGGCGTATAAGAAATTTAAGAGCGTTGTCGAAACAGGCACTTGAAAATTTATGTCGCCGATACAGAACCCTCTCCAAGACCCTCGTGTCACCAAGCGGTATGCCCTTTACCGAAAAGAGAAGCTTGTAAAATTTTATAGTAGGTGCGGTGGGGTGTCATTTTGTAGATTCTTCCTCAGTTTGGAGATAAACACCGTTAATTCTATGATTTTTATGTATGTGAGTTGAGGGAAGGAATTTGGAGTAGATGGAGAATCAGTTGGGTATCAGCTCTAGAAACAAAATTTAGATTATGCAGAACCTCTGTGGCTGGAAATTCAGGGAGCCAGCTATGAAATTTAAGCTGGGATAATATTTTAATCGTATTAAGAGATAGGTATGATCTGTAATATTTGCAAGGTTCGTTGATCACAGAAAAAAAAAGAGGTCAAACAATGTTTAAACACACATGGGGCATGTTTTTGCTAGATGTATGTGTATTAACACCTAAATAATTGAAATTTGCAGCCGTTACAGACAATATTCCTCTGCTTAGGTGTATCAGATTACAACTTTGTAAGATCTCAGTTTTCGAAGTTTTTAAACTCTGAATTTTAAGTGAACTTTTGATTAGGCAACTCATTTACTTGAGAACTGCAACACTCAGCTATTTCGATCTCTGTATAAAAACATTAATGTGACTGTAAAGCTGTGTGTGTGTGTGTGTATGTGTGTGTGTGTGTGTGTGTGTGTGTGTGTGTGTGTGTGTGTGTGTGTGTGTGTGTGTGTGTGTGTGTGTGTGTGNGAGAGAGAGAGAGAGAGAGAGAGAGGAGGGAGGGGAGGTTATGAATGAATTGTTAAGAACATTATTATTGTTTGCTCATTAACAACAAGTCGTTGTCTGAGCTGAACAAATATACTGTTATTGTTATTGTTATTGTTATTGTTATTGCTTTGCTGAGCCGATATCTTTGCACTCTAGACAGACCTACTGGTGCTCTTAAGTCTTAAGTTGTAAATGTTGAAGGGGCAGTCTGGGACCCATAGGCTGCAGCCACTTGTTTAGACCACAGGATATGATAGATAATATTTATTATTAGTATCAATTATTATTACTAATATCTATTATTATCAACATCTATTATTACTATTAACATCTATTATTCAGAGAAATACGGTAGTACTGATCTTACATAGTGTTCGCAGTATGTACTGTCCAGTTATGAAGATGCCAATTTTTTTTTCCTACTTTTGGCTATGTACGGTTTTACACTCCTCATTAACTTATCAAAGGTTCCCATGCCAAAACAGTTACCACACATATTGTTGAACTCTTCTTTCAGTGTTGGATGATAAGAACAATGCACCTAGACCAATCAGATTTTGAGAACTTTGGCAGTGAATCAGGCTATCTAGTACTTTGGGTCTTTTCATACAGTAAATAGGGTAACTTTACCCACCTAGCTACAACCACACACTTTACACTTGAGTGGCCATATCCCATCTATTCTGAGTACAAAGGTACGAGCGTACTTGCACCAATTTATGCCTTTGAAATTCAAATCAAAACCCTCTCCCCCTTCCAATGGCCAATTTTCTGATTTTGTAGGGACTACTTAAAATTGCGTACCAAAATGCCGGGTACTACTGGCACCTTCATACCTCGACTCTTCTCAGCCTGTCATGTCGACAAGAGTTTTCAATCTTGATAACATCTGACTCCTGTCCAAATTTAGGGTCACTGATCCTTCAATTCCGTTCACCACCATAAAGTGAATTAAAAACGTGTTGAAACCTTCCTTCTATTTGCAAGAGGTTACTACCTCATCAAATTTCCAACCTTTTTTTTTTGGTAGTTAAAACTTAATTGTGACAGATTCTAGAACGTAAGAAATTATTCTCTCCTATATACCTCATCCCCCTTTCCCGCCTGAATTCGCCATTGTGTCTGGCTTTAAGGGAAGTAATACACCTTCCAAAGGGACGGAATGCAAGACACCATACAAATCAATGCCCTGTTAATAGTAAGTGGAATGATACCTGAGCACATTTTTTATAGGAGGTTCAAGTGGGCCATTATAAGGGATAAGACGATCGTTTTACTGCAGATTTCGAGCTATTATCCCACCCTTGGCTGGCAAAGCAATATTTTAAACTGAAGAGCGTGCAGCGATCTTGTAAGTCTTTCACCTGTCGAATTATTATTAAAGGTACACCATGAGTCATACTCCACTAGATAAGACAACAAGCTCGACGAGTTGGTCATGAACATTTCGTGTCTTGTGACCTGTTGTCAATAGAACTACTGTTGTTTTTTTTTTTGTTTTTGATTTTTTAGAGAATCTAATTTTTGCGACCCATATGACGGTTTTCTCAAGCGGATATAAATCTGGTGTATGCCAAAGTGGCATTACAAGACTGTAATATAATACTTATATAATGATTATAACAATACCTATTATTTTGGCAAGCCATTTTCGCTTTGATCGAAAAACTGATGAGGTATACTATAATTAATAATGTCCAAATAACGAGAGGTTGTAACTAGAGGAAAAAATAGCGTTTGCTTTTCCCTTGGCGTTTCATTGCCGTCTATACTTAAAAAAAACCAAAAACAACTGGTAATAAGCACTTTGAAAATATTTGAACGGAATCTTTTTTTCGCTGGAAGTAATTTTCGAAAGTGAAACTCAACTCGCAAAATTTAAGAAAACCACGTTGACAGTAATCTCAAGGGACTCTTGTGATAAATGCGATGTCGATATTCATCAGGCAAATATAGCAAAACCTCATGGACCAATTTCATTGGGACGACTCAGAAATTTGAACCTAAGAAGTTTTCATGGGTAACTGAATGTAAAAATATATTGCAGGGGACCCTGATTTGTCATAAGTAAGCTAGGAATTTGAGTATGTTAGGTTCTAGGTCACGAAGGCCTATAGGTTGCAGGAGCCTATTATGTCAAAAACATTTGGACTATCAGAATCAATAAAAGCAGAGTATAAAAGTGTAGATTAACATGACACCACATCGCAGAAGTGGTGAAATTCAGTTCTGAATTTGTAGCAAAAACATTGTTGTGGGCAGTGTTTCCCAATGGCTTCAGCGGATTTTATTTGTGCAAGCCCGTGGTCTGCAAAAGAAGACCAATTTTTTTAACCCGTTTCATCTAAAGTAAAATTGTGAAAATCTAAATAAAGGACCTCCACTGTAAACAGGATATAATTTGAGCACAGTGCTGGCACCAGCTCTGCAGACTAGACTTGGCCGTCTCGGAATATTCCAATGGTTCGAGGAATAATATTTATTAAATGGCTCAAAGAGGCTGTTATAATTTGGTTCCTGTAACTTATATCACTGTACTATCTAAGACACACCAGTAAAATATGGGTTAGCATTCACCATATCTCAGTTCCAGCACTGAAGTGTCACGAGGTGGAGCTTATCGCTGCAGTCAGAGATTTGGATCCTGTGATGTTTACATGATCACTCCACGTTTTTTTTTAAAATTTGCATTTCCTGGAAAAGGTTCTAATCCAAGTATAAGTTAGTATGCTTAATAGAGAAGGCAACTTGTAAAGATTTTCTGCTTCAGATTTTTTTTTCCATTGCAACAATCGTCACAAAATATGGACATATTATTATATATACCATTAAGCGTTGTCTGCATTAAGCAGACAAATGGACAAAAAAGTAGACAAATAAGCAATCTGAAAATGGGCAAACAAGCAGAAACATGAACAGACAATCAGACAGACGAGTAGACATGTCAACCTCCCACTAAGAGATATATCTAAGCTTACAGAGATCAAAGACATAATTCAATACCGTTGCAAAAGAAACACAAAAAATATTGCTGATTGTAATGGTTGCAGGAGCCCAGTTTGGAATTCATGTATTATTTGGAAGTAATTTTTATAAATGTACGACCACACCATACGTCACCAGTAGGTTTTTGACACCTTTTAGAGGAGAAATCAGTCATTGTGTAAAATTAATCCACTAATGTATAAAATCCCCCTATTTTTGGGGTCCTGACAGCTAGTGTCAAGGTGTAGAAATATGTAAAATTACCTGTAATCTAAATAAAAATCCAGTATTAAAGTTTCAGGTACAATCTGAGCCTTCTATTTAGATGAAAATATAAAGTGTGTAGGCCTATGTATTCGCACGCCGTCAAAACCAGCCAAATGAACAATTGGGGACCAAATCAGAATTTTTCGGTGACCTTTTTCGAAAGGCATTAAAAATTTGTGAATATTTTGGGCGTTCACCTCATTTTTTCTTCCCGTTAAAAGATTGGGCAAAAGAAGTACTTTAACCTCCGTGGAAGAAATTTCCCGAAATCACAGTGGTATATTATGTAGAATTACACAAAATGTTAAAAGGGTCAAAACGAAAAAAAACCAATAGGTGTCAAAGATCAGTAAAACTCAAGGCCGCTAACTGCTAACAAGCCTTGTCGAGTATTTACCGATCCAGCTGGATACTTAGGACAGATCAGGCAGTCAAAATCAGCTGACTTGAAATTTTAAGAACCCTCTAAAAACCACAGGATCACGATCTCCTATTGTTGGAGGTTTGGTTGTGCCGTTCAGAGTGTCTGTCTATGAGAGTAGCTAGGCACACCCAACTGTGGGAACACTGTATGTAAATAAATGGTGATTGATTTCAGCTCTTCACGATGACAAGCTGGGGGCTCGAATTAAGTTCCACCTTTGGCTTAGGCACCATGGATTTTGGTGTCTAGAAATCTGGGATGGGGTGCAGGGTTGGGGCTGTAATGGTAGCGTAGGGCAAATGAATTTTTTTAAAGGGTTGTAGGTTATTTTGCCTTCTTTTCCTCTTGTACCCCCCTCCCCCCTTATGAAATTACTCAAATATTTTCACTTTAGACGTGGGCGGTGCTGATTTGCCTAAAATCTGATTCGAAAAGGGGATTAAAGCAGTGACAGAAAAAAAAGTGTAAATCGATTTGTTTTATTTTGCGTTTTTGAGGAGGAAGAAAGTGGGAACTACTTCCAACAGGCAAACATTTTGCAGCATACAAAGATTTAACATGAACACAGACTCTCTATTGCTTTGTTGTCAAAATCAGAAGTCCCTATATTGTTAATGTTCGTTGCTTTGACATGGCAATCCCATTCGTGGAATGGTGAACAATATTATGCTATTGTTGTGTTCAAGAGGTGATAGATGATGAAGGGTTGGGATGACATTTATTGAATCTTCTAATACTCCACTCCACCCTCCCCTTTTCTGTGTATCGGTCAGGCAGGCACGGACACACACACACACACACACACACACACACACACACACATCCATCTAATTTCGCCTATAAACTGGATTACAACTGTGTGTGCAAAACAAGAAGCTTAACTCTTACAAAACAAGGGCACATAATATATTCGCATTTAAGGGTGGGGTTCTTTTATCTCCTGCGTTTTGTGCATAATCTTTTCAAAAGTTTTTAGTCATGTACCGTTAAATTTTTATTACGGCCGTTCTCCACCAAATCCCGCACTGTTTTAATGCTACAAGATAAAAGCACTTTCAATAAATCCGCTACGTCCTCCAGATCAAATTTTTTTTTATGATTGATGGCAAACAAAGCTGCTTTCTTTTTTCGGCGGTGGCCACCAACAAAGCAAACTATGAAGGGCTGTCATAATATAGCTACGAAATAAGGTTACTGTCAACGTCGCTTAATCGCAACGTCTCGGGAGCCTACATTAAAAACTGCAATTAAAAGGGGTTGCGATTATCCAGTGATTCTGATTAAAAATATGCCACTTTGGTTTTTACGAAATGTTGCGACTAAGCGGAAGTTGCAGTTATCCGATTTGTGGTTAAGTGGAGTAGACCGTAATAGAATATTCAGTCTACAAGTTGCAAAGGCAAACACACACATTAGTTTCTTACGGCCTCGAATCCCGTGCACTCAAGAAAATGCATTAGTATGAATAATAATAATGGTAATAATGATAATCACCATCATCATCATCATCATCATCATCATCATCATCATTATGATAAAAATTCATTTAATATATTGCGACTTTTCCCCTGGTCCCTCACAATGGGCCCTATACGTTTTATAGGTATTCACACATAGACGCGTATTTATAAGAATACGAGTATATCCTATGTAAATAAACATTCCGTAACAACAATGCCAGAGAGTATAATCTACTCATAAACCGTATCATGTCAATAATGCAAGCTGACTGTCACACATACACATTTTAATTTTTTTTTCCATAAAAGGCATATGAATTAATAAGCGAGAATGCACTACATTGTACAATACTGGAAATGCATGTAATGGCCACATTCTGTCAGAATATTCAAGGGGTACTGGGGAAGTTAACAGACAGACAGACAGACAGACAGACAGACAGACAGACAGACAGACAGACAGACAGACAGACAGACAGAGATACACACACACACACACACACACACACATATACATACACACATACACACAAACGCACATACAAGCATACACACACACATATACACACAGATATACACACACATACACACAGATACACATACACACATAAACACACACACACACACACACACACACACACACACACACACACACATACGCATTCTCCTTGTAATGCCCTGATCCTGAATTTCATATCCTCTGTACCAGATTTTATTCATCAACATAAACCTCCCAGCAACTCGAAACTGAAGACTGCACTTCTCGCTCCTGTCCATCCTTTCCACCCTCCGCACCTCTTCTGAAAATCGTGTACCTGATGTCCTGCAATATAATATAGTAACCAACAGCTTTCCTTCCGCAAACGAAACTTCCGGAATAGTCAAGACTTATCTTGCAGGCTCTGAAACGGTGCTTTAAAATAAGTTGAGAGCTTGAGCATTAACGACGGGATATCTTACCATAATAAGAATTACATTAGTGCATCGGTGCTGAAAAGGTATCTTTAGTAGCTTTCAACATGCAGAGTTAATGTAATTCTTACGACTGTAAGAGAGCTTATCGTTAATGCGCAAGCTCTCAAGTGTCTGCAGTTTGATTTTCTCACTCCCATTTCGATGCCTCTCAAGGTCTTTGACATGCAAACATCCATGAGCAATTAGCTATTCGCACAATATTATCGATGATTAGATATCACACACACTATTAGAAAAGAGCTATTTACACAACCATGAGATTTCTGTCTATTACCCTGCCGAGGGTCTGTGCACAGATACCGCACTGTCTGAAAGGTACCCTTTCTTCTACCAAGCCCCTATCACGATTTACCAACATCACCTCTTGAATAACAGGGCGACTCACTCTCAGTGCGGTTGACACAAGATCACTGAGATAACGGTAGAAGCTTGTTTGCTTCGTAAAAGGCTTTTTAACGGCGTCTCTAAAAGCCCTTCAAGTGCCGCGTGTGCAAACGTTTTACTGACTTCTCTGCACCATGAGGTGGAAGATTTTGGAGCACAACGCACTAAATCCAATATCTTCATGGTAAGGTTGCCTATATTCGGATCTTGAGTGAGTGCGGACAAAACACAGAAAAATACCTAAATTCTAAAACTTACTACAATCCAAGGATACAGAAGTATTAGAAGGAGTCCGTAAACTAATAATAATAATCATCATAATAAAGCCCTTTAGATAGTAGGAATTGATTTCGATTCTTTGTCTCTCTCTCTCTCTCTCTCTCTCTCTCTCTCTCTCTCTCTCTCT
>JAWQUT010000224.1:880260-894127 GCA_033807755.1 Ellobium chinense
TTTCCAAAAGCTATAAAGCCAGGTACTCATTTACACCTGAGTCGAGCGGGGAAAGGTAATGGAAGCATCTTTCCCACGGACACCACAATGTAAACCGCCCAGCCTACGAGTCGTACACACAAACCTTAGAGTTGACACTCTTCAGTTTCTGAGTGCGACTCGCAAACCACAAGGCCACGCTTTGTTGGCAGTGTAATTAGGTGGGGGAAAGGCACCACAGGTCCTGAAGAATTTGAAAACAGCTGCCAAAGAAGCTTCGAAAGGTCTTTGACTGCCTCGCAGAATAAGCAATGGAATATCGCTCAACAGGCAAATTAGGTGTTTCGCATTTCAGTGTTGCGAAAGCTTGTGAAGAATTTCAAATCTGAGAGGTCACTGCACTATAGATGTGTGACTGTAATAGTTGCCATTGCTGGGAGTGTCCTCAACGTTGTCTGAACTTGTTGGAAAAGTCTGTACTGTTTGTCTGTTTGGCTGTTGTTTGTTTGTTTGGCTGTCTTTGTTGCGGATATGAAAGAGGTGTGTGTGTGTGTGTGTGTGTGTGTGTGTGTGTGTGTGTGTGTGTGTGTGTGTGTGTGTGTGTGCGCGAGCGCGAGCGCCACATTTTGCCTGTTGATTGAGTATGCTGATTGTAAAAATCATATTAGGTGCTGTACAAATTGTATATTGTAACGAATTTGTAAGTCGTTATGTGAATGGTCAGACAGCCACACAGAAATGAACTATCTAATTATTAACTCTTCCAAGATGTTTTTGTTACTGGTCAGCTAAGGAGGTCTTCGTGGAGTGTTAAGTTACACACACTCTCTGTTTCACTATAATATAAAATGTTGTGAATAAAGGTAAAAAATAACAAATAATGATAATGGTAAAGTGCATTCATACAACGCTTCACACCCCCCCCCCCNTCCGAAGAGCTCGCTAGAAGCGCATTAGAGGCACATGCACATATACTCAAACTCAGTTATACACATCTCCACCAAAAACAAGCTAAACCACACAGCATAATGCACAAAACACATATACATGCACTCATATTCACTCACACGTACACATGCAGCACCTGTATGTGAGTACATTCAAAGAGAAGAAGTCTCAAGCTCAAAGGGAGTATGGCTAAATTTAATTGCCTAAAAGTAGCTATGGATTCCCCGGAGTAAGTTTCGCTAAATTGGCAGAGTACATGTAGACTAGATGAAAAGTAAAGATTCTTTCTTACCCACGAATATCTCTCTCACTCATCTTCACAACGAAGAGTATGGATAACTTAAGCCCTCACGAATGCCTCCGATAGTAGTAAAAAGTGCAGCTCGTTTATATGCTTGTCTGTTCACATGAAACAAAATCAGTAGTATCAAAGTGTTGCTATGAGGAAAATTAGAGAATACATAAAGTATCAACGTACACTGAGCTTCCGGTTCCGGCTCTCTAAGTGAGGGCCATCTTTTTTGAGCTGTGGGAATTTCGATGTTTTTTGTGGTTTTCTCACTTCATAAAGGTATTTGTATTGTGCTTTAAGGTTAGCTTTGAAAAGTTCTGGTTCCCCATGTTCTGGAGATGTTTAAATATGAAAATAATAAAACAACACAAAAGTACCCCCAAGCCCCTGAAAGAGCTCAGTAATTGTGAATCCCTAGTGGAATAGGGGCGACCTGTGAAAAATATATTTGGAGGGGTGAAGGAGGGCACTGTATGTCTCATAGAGCCCAGTATGTTCGCTATCTGATTCTCTGAATTTAAGGGCCCTCGTTGATCGAATCCTTGTTTGAACAAGAAATACCAAAAGGTGCAAAACGCGTCCAGGCTTGTTTTGCGCCAACCTTTCACTGGAACAACAGATTGGCTTTGGTAAGGCAAAACAAAAAAAAAACCAAAATTAAACAAGACAAAAACTCCTCTGTCTCTCGAAGACGGAACTTAATGCCGAACGTAGCTTATATCCTGGAGTTTATTGCTGCGTCTGTGACAGTTTGCTATACCAACAACATTTTCAGGGTGCGTCTTTGGAAAAGGGAATGAAGGAGATCGAAGTGGAAGCAGAGATTGGAAGAAAAGCAAAACAGAAGAGAGAAGAATAATTAATCAGAAGAAGATGGGCAACATCACAGAAAGCAAGAAATACTCGCTCCCTATTTCTCTTCTCAAACATCGACACAAACTTGGTTAAATGTTTGAAGGTTCATATCGTAAAGACTTCTTTAAATCATTTCCTCTCGAACCACGTGAACGTCCCGAGATGGCTAAGACTAGTCTGAAGGCCTAAAGCCACCACTGTGCTCTAAGATAATATGCTGTTTACTAGGCTAATAATGTCTCGTGTAAAATCATAGCCTGAATGTGTATGCGCGCCCTCCATTTTCTTTCTTTTTGTATGTGTGTTTTGGGCCTCTGTATGTTTTGCTCGTCGTATTTTTATTGCTTTGCTTTATCTGTATCGTTTGCTCATATGTATACTATGTAAGTATATCTGAGCTAATGAAGATATTGTATTGTGTTGTACTATACTGTACTGTACTGCACTGCACTGCACTGCACTGCACTGCACTGCACTGTACTGTACCGTACCGTACCTTACCTTACCGTACCGTACCGTACCGTACCGTACCGTACCGTACCGTACCGTATTGTATTGTATTGTATTGTATTGTATTGTATTGTATTGTATTGTATTGTATTGTATTGAAGTGTATTGTATTGAAGTGTATTGTATTGAAGTGTATTGTATTGTATTGAAGTGTATTGTACTGTATTGTATTGTATTGTATTGTATTGTATTGTATTGTATTGTATTGTATTGTATTGTACTGTACAGATGGGGTCCGACTTTTAGTGTTTTTTTTTTTAGTTTAAATTTAGATAAAAAAATGTAGCTTTCATTTGCAGACCATAGGCCTACATAAATGAAATCCGGTGAAGCCAACGGGAATAACTTCCGCAATCATTTCATCTTGTAACAAGTGCAGGACTGCATTTCATTGTTTTTGCGATGTGGTTCCAGATTATACGACTACTTCTACATAATCTGTTCAAAGGACAGAGTTAGTTTTCTGCTTTTAGTGTCTCTAAAAGGTTTTGGATTTGGGCCAGTTAGGCTCCTGTCAATTTTAAACCCATTTTGTAAGGCAGATTTTCTAGAAGAATCAGGATACGTGCGTCGACATGCCCTAGTATGATCACAGTATTAGGGCGGAACAATTCTCAATGATTGATCATTGCGCGCGAAAGATAAACAGCAATCACCTCTTACGCACCTGGCATATTGCCTCTCTCGTGGTGCGAAACCGGTGCGAGAATTAGCCTCTCACATAACGAACGCACTGCCTCAAGTGTCACTTCGGAGGTTTAAAAACTCGAAAATTTTCGACCACTGGATTTCTAACCAATCCATCTTACTGATACAATCTGATTCGTGGTGATTCGTTTTCGTTCTGCCATGCGTTTGTTTGCACTTCAGGAATATAGGCCTTGCATGTTACTGTCCTCAACAGCCTAACAGCGCTTGCAAGTGTGTGAGAGGTGCTGTAAATCCATGTTTTATAAATGCCAGGTTACAACAAGGGGCCACTGACAGTATGCTTCAGCCTCTACTCTAAATGCAATTGCCCAAAGCCATTATCTGATCTGCATCGTCACGCGAGATATAGGCCTAACTGGCAATGGAAAGTCATCGAGAATATAGGGCCTTTCTGTCGTAAAGCTGTAGGTACTACTGGATCTCCTCTCTCTCTCTTTCTCTCTCTATCTCCCCCCCCCCCCCCCCNTCTCTTTCTCAATATTTTTCTTCTTCTTTCTTTCCTCATTTTTTTTCAAGCCGTATTCGTCCTTCTTATTTCAGAATTTCGGTAATTCCAGATTGCAAAGTGTCAGTTTGACAGTGTAATTGAAACCGTACACGCCTCTCTCTCTCTCTCTATCCTTCTCTTGCCCGACACACCTCTCCCTCACACCGCATTGTTAAAATACGTCTTTACATTTTTATATATATTAGTTTCCGTTTGTTTGTTGGGCCCAAGGCCAACCACATAACAATATAGACAGCAATATGGACATTCAGAAAGAATGAACAAAAAATGGAATGACACCTCACGAAAGGTCTTACTGTATTTTAACACCTCTCTTCACTTGTGACCACTACTACCACCACCACCACCACCAACAACAACAACAACAACAACATCGCCACCACCACCATCACCACTACCACCACCACCAACAACAACGACAACATCGCCACCACCACCACCACCACTACCACCACCACCGTCACCACCAACAACACCAACATCAACAACAACAACAACAACAACAACAACAACAACAACACCACTGTCACCACCACCACCACCTATTTAACAATGCAACTGAATTATCTCTATTCCCCCCTCCCCCATCCCGTGTCGTTAAATAGGCCTACTGTCTTACACTTTTATATGTGTGAGTTTTAGTTTGTTTGTTTGGTACGAGGCCCAACCCCATAACAAAATAATATACAACAATTCAGAAGAAAATGGAAAAAAAAGAAAGAAACAAAATGTTTTGACACCTTATGAAAGCTCCAGTGTATGTAAAGACCTCTCTTCACCTGAGAACAGCAACACCACCACCAAAACCACCAATACCACCACCACCAGCACCATCACCAACAACAACAACAACAACAACAACAACAACAACAACAAACAACAACAACACTAAGAATTCCCCTTCCCATATTTTTTTTTTTATCTCGGCTCTTTTCAATTGCCAATACCTCTTAACCTGCCAAATATCAACCACGGTGTCAATCCAGGGTTACAAAAGGAACAGCCGTTATAACAGAGATGGTTACAATTTTCATTAAGACCGCATATTGTGATTACGGATTATTTGAAGGCTTTATCGCTTATCCTAAGGAATGCACATAGGTGAAAAAAATAACGAAAAGACAAAGACCCATATAACGGTTTTCCCCAATACATGCAGGATGTCTTCTCTCCCCTTCTCTCCTTATCACTAGAAGAAAGATAGGGGAACTTATTATAGACTTCTATTTCGGGTAATAACTGCGGTGTCTATTCTATTCTATTCTATTCTATTCTATTCTATTCTATTCTATTCTATTCTCCATGCACTCCACTCCACTGCATCCCACTCAACACTCCATTACGCTCCGCTCCACTCTACTCTACTCTACTCTACTCTACTCTACTCTACTCTACTCTACTCTATATTCTACTCAACTCAACTCTACTCTACTCTACTTTACTCTACTCTATATTCTACTCAACTCTATGCTACTCTACTCTATCTACTCTACTCTACTCTACTCTACTCTATATTCTACTGTACTGTACTGTACTGTACTGTACTGTACTGTACTGTACTGTACTGTACTGTACTGTACTGTACTGTACTGTACTGTACTGTACTGTACTGTACTCTACTCTACTCTACTCTACTCTACTCTACTCTACTCTACTCTACTCTACTCTACTCTACTCTAATAATAACAAAATACGATTTAGTTAAAGTCAGCATGTACATTTTCTTAGAAACTGAACTGACCTTAATTGGTGTTTCTGTTTTCGACATGCACTACAATGGGTTGAGTTTTATCCAGACAAACACGACTAGGCATGTCTTGCAACCAGTCAAAATGAGGTTGAAGTCGCTATGGTGCTAAAATGAAGTTATTGGTATAAGTAAATGCCTTAAGTTTTTAATTTGGCTGGATAAAAGTAACAAGCAAAATATAAAAAGCAAAGAGCATTATTCTGATCCCAAATGTAGTTCTTACAAGTGACCTCCCATTTGTCTTTAAAAGTAATGTCTTTGATGTAAAACAATGACTTTCCCCTCAGTCTCTGAAACAAATAATAATTTGATAACCTTCAGAGCCTGACATATCTTAGTTCTTGGTTTAGCGTAGCGATATATGCTTCGTTTTGATTGACTGCAAGACACATTATGTCCCCAAGAGGGACTATCTCTCGGCTTTGTCTCCCCTTGTAAGAAATGGCAAAAAAGGAACAAAAATTCCTAGTGACATTTTTGTTGTGCAAAGCTGGCATTTGATATTGGATCCCCTCTTTATTGTAATTCCGTAATTTTTATTGTATGAACGACTTACACATGCCTTTGTTTTTCTGTTTTTGTTTTTTTTGTTCGCTTCAATTATTTCTTTATCTCAGTAAGACAACATTGGCTCTGGTTTTTCCTGGATATTATTCCTTCTTCCTTTCCTTTTCCCCTTCTACTTCTTCCATGCCTTTCTTTGTCTTTCTTTCTTTCTTTCTTTCTTTCTTTCTTTCTTTTGGCTTTGCTTTCTGGGTTTTTCTACTTCTTTTCTCCTCCTTTTCCTTTGTTTTGGTTTTTTTCTCATCTTTAAAAAAAATAAAAAATTCTTTTCCGATTTCATTCTCACCTCGTACTTTTTCTCTTCTGCAATGTTCAACATTTCTTTCCTTCCTCCTAGCTTTCCTTCCAAAAACCATCCTCCCTTCCTCCCTTCCTCCCTCCCTCCCTCCCTTCCTTCCTTCCTTCCTTCCTTCCTTCCTTCCTTCCTTCCTTCCTTCCTTCTTTCTTCCTCCCCTTGTTAATCTATTCCCTCATTCATACATAGACGCACCTGATTCTGTCCACGCTTAAACCCCACATCTGCAAATCCAAACCACTTCTAACAACGGGCTCAAGTGCGTGAATGCAATCAGCGCACGACATCTGATACGGTTGTGATGGTCATCACAAGGTCAACTCAAGGTCATCCGAAGGTCATACTCGTCACCTGGCTCGTGCAGTCGGCACGGAAGCCACCACAAGCGTATCCGGTGACAGGGACACTCGTCATGGGTGATTACGTCACAACAAGCGCAGAGGAGCCATCATTTTCAAGAGGTTAAAGGTGAGAGGTCGTAATTTCAGAAAGACCAAGGGAGAAGACTGCTGAGGATTAGTAAGTAAACAGAGTGGAGAGTTGGGCGAAAAAGATCAAAGACAGTCTACAAGCGTGGACGACGGATCTGACTAGATGAAAAAAAACACTGATGATGGTTTTTGCATAGATGCAGACAGGCGTAGATTGATCAGAATTACTTGGAACAAGCCATGGCGTTGCTCGTTTTATGTTCAGACAGGCAAAAATGTGCTAGTGAAATTCTAGACTATTGTCAGTTTACTAAGAATACCATAGCCGGACGGTGTATATTGGGGTAGTTAATGCTGACGATTAACTCTCAGTCCGGGGTGCGAGGGCGCTTTCTTTTTCTCTAAGTCTCTCTCTCCCTCATTCTTACTCGAACAAAAACTTTACTCTTGTCTCTATTCTTCTATCTCCTCCTCTCTTCCTAAGTGTCATACTCTCTCTGTTTCTTCTCCTCCAATAACAGAAATAGCCATATACCAAACTTTACTGAATACATATTTACTATTTATCTTTATTCTTCCCTCTCCTTAATCTCTCTAAGTCCCACTAAATCCATCTTGCCATTTCTTCTCTGACAAACAAAATCACCCATACAAGACTACAGAATGATTATACTATTGTCTTTTCTTTGTATGTATTGTTCAGTCCCTTCTCTCTCTCTCTCTCTCTCTCTCTCTCTCTCTCTCTCTCTCTCTCTACTTTTTTCCCTTTCTCACTCTGCCTCTCTCCTTCTCTCACTCTTATCTTACAAACAACAAGACCTTAATAAGGCATCTTATCTTACAAAAAAAAAAAAAGACTTCCTTAAGACTGTTTATAAAAATCACTGATCATATTATTCTTCACTTGTTTGTATTTTCCTCCCTACCTCTCTCTCTCCCCTCTCTCTCTCCCTCTCTCTCTCTCTCTCCTTCCCTCTCTCCCAGTCAACAATAGAAGTCCCGAGTGCTCAAGTACCTGCTGTCACAACTCATAATAAGGATCTTAAAGCCTTACTCAGCGGTGATCGACTTTTGGCTGGCGGAGCTAAAGGGTTCTATCTGTTAGCGCTGAATAGCTTCAAGCTTTGGTTCCGGAATCGTGCTCATATACTGGGGACAGGCATGCTTCCAGATCTCTGTACGGTCTTTTGTTTGTTTGTTTGTTTGATTATTTTTTTTTTTTTGCTCTGCAGTTTTTTTCGTTCTGTCATCTGCCCTTATCTGTCCATTTGTTTGTCTGTTTCTATATCTCCTTGCTTGTCTGCGGTTTATGTCTGTCGAAATGCTGTCTGTCTGTTAATCCATCCATCCATCCATCCATCCATCCATCCATCCATCCATCCATCCATCCATCCATCCGTCCGTCCGTCCGTCCGTCCGTCTGTCCGTCTGTCCGTCCGCCATCCATCCATCCATCCATCCATCCATCCATCCATCCATCCATCCATTCCATCCATCCATCCATCCATCCATCCATCCATCCACCCACCTACTGCCCATTGATCCATTTGTCTGTTTATATGATCTTTGTCGCCATCGATCTGCCATTTGCCCATCTACACGTCTTTCTTCTGATCTGTGCTACTTGAGCTAATTTCAAAACCATCACATTGCACTATAGATGGATTTTTTATTTCAGTCTTTCAAGAGTTTTCGTGCTTGGCCACTTACCTCTGCGACAAAATGACTCTCAAAATGACATCACTATTTTGCTTACTTCCTTCTAAACTTCTGTCCTAATGCTGGGCAGGGGCGTAGTCGGTATGTTTCCTCATGCTGATTCTTCTGACAAAATGGTAGGGACCTTAGCTCCAGCTATTTGGTGGCGACCCTGGTTTCACCTATTACTGTTACGAATGCAGCCAACTTGCTTTCAAATAGTCCTTGTTACGTCAGGATTTTCAAACGTTCATGTCTCCAAATTATAATGAGCTCTTTCCTACGCACAGGGGCGCAATAACAGTGGCCAAAAGGTTATGGCGTTGGACTCAGAATCAAAAGGTCGTGGGTTCGATTCCCGACATGACCATGTTGTAAGTGTCTTGGGAAAGCATTTCATTCACATGCTTCTGAACTCGTGCAAAACTTGACATGTTAGACTTGGGGTTAGAGAGGAATTTGCCCTATACTAATGGTAACAAACGCAAAACCCATTGCGTTGATAAAACATCAATATACGAAACCGGATGATAGCTATCTCATTATAATCCATACCTAACATTACAAAGTGTCCAATGTAAGACATCTAAAAATACAAATCTCTTTTGGCGAAAAAAATTCCTTTTGAGTGATTCATAATATATTAAAAGCTATATATTATATACGGAACAATACTGTTTATTTCAAACCATTGTTAACAGTCCTGGGCGAGATTTTCCCCAGATAACACCCTTTTGCTCTGAAGGCTCAAATTTCTGCCAGCGAAAGCGAAAATTTACGGCGATTTGAAGAGACGTGAGCCATCGCCACCGTTAGATGTTTGCCCGTTGCGCATGCGTGATCGCTTGAAGTAGTTCTGCTTCGGTTGCTATCAACAATCGCGGCCACAAAAATCTGGGGATCATGGTGGGGATCCACTAAGTCGGTTCCGGGTTGCCATCGATAGCAGTAGTTTTTGATTTGATATCCCACTGACAAAAGAGTGACCTGAAAGATCGCTGAGAATAAAAGTGGACAAATTGGGTGAGGTGGGCGAAATGAGAATCAAATTATTATGAATGGTACTCGAATATTGATTTAGTTTATTTGATATTAGTATATAATCGATAATGTTGACTGAGTCGATTACGGTTAATCACAAATTATCGAGAGCGTATAAAATGTTGCAATAAATAACTGGTTCTCCTTATTTCTTGACCTATATAGTAATAACATAAAAATGAAATAAAATTTCTCCCGAGGGCTACACTTTTTACAACGCCATACAGTGATATATTTTTTGATCATGGTGAAATATATGTACATGTAACACCACTACATTAAAAATCAAATCTATAACAGAATCATTGCCAGTCATCGTATATCAGCACTCTAGCCATCGCCCATCCCCCACCCTCCACCCTCCACCACCCCACCCGTCCCACTCGAAAGCCAGATACTCATACATAACTCAGTCGAATTGGAAAATATGAGTAAAGTGTCCTTCTCACCGCACAAGGTAAGCCGCCCGCCCGGAGAGCTGAACCCACAACCCCGGACTTGACAGTCTTCAGTTCGCAAAAACTGGTCCCAAAGCCGCATGGCCACGCTGTCTCCTGCTGAATGAAAAATACAACTAATGATGTTATTTTGAGAGAAAATTGTTGCAGTAAAGCGAACTGTGACAAAGAGAAGTTTAAATAAGCATATTTATTACAGGATCTGAATCATAACGCCTCAAAAATCATGAACACTGGGAGACAATAACGGAAATGACTGTTTGCATTTACAGGGTCAGAATTTTCATTTAAAAAGACCAAGAACCATAATTTGATGGTTACGCCATATTATTGTTTACGGGAACCGCAAAGCGTTTTTCTGGGAATCACCATTTTCTAATATTAAGTTAAAATCTTGGAAAAGGAATCCACTTCCTTTTATAGAATGATTTATATAAATAGAGAGATAACGTTTGGAATATGCAATTTTCAAAAATAGATACATTAACTCCAACATGCGTGCGCAAACTATGATTTTTTTTCTTTTGTCTTAATCTCTCTTCCACGTGCTATCTCCCTGCCAACACGATCGTTGAACGTTGATTGTTTTATTTATGACAATATTTATAGTCCCCTACAGGGGGTGCCTCACCCCCNCCCCCCCCCCTCGTAAGCTTCTAAAACTCCAAACATAATTTCTCTACATAAGAAACGGCAGGGTTTTTTTTTTTGTACAGGATGATTATGGCATAAAATGTCAGAATATTTCAGAACATTGATGCCTGCTTTAATATACAGAATTGTGAGTATTCATAACTATTAAACGTCACTCTGTCAATGTTTCCAAGAAACTTCAGTTATGTTGAATAGGTCATTTTCCTAAAATTAACTCTCTTGAATCCGTTAGGTGGCGCCCCTGTCGCTTAAGTAGGCGTATACTTCATATCTTTTACTCTCTCTCCACGATAACATTAACCCTCAAAGACCCATTGTGCCTTATGTGGCACATGAGCTTGGTGTTTCCATAACAAGTGACATGTAGACATGACTCCTCAAAGAACCAAAGTACAATGGCACATATATTACTACATAACAATAAATAGTCTATACAAACAGCATAAAAATTATGTCGGAGAAATCTAAACCTTTTACTCAAAACATCTAAAAGAACCGGCTGTGTCACTGTAGTAACATTACTACTCTTGGGACTTACAGGGTTAAATATTAACAGCATGTCTATTGCTTAGGGTTTCCAAGGGGTACTTGGTCCTATCATTCAAACTTAGGCATCTCACACCTGGCTGAGAAATGCAAATCATTCCTTTGTAATTAGTATGCGTAAAGAGCAATACCTGCGACCACCACCGGCTGACGACGGTAACTTGTGTAGGAGATATTTTGTTCTTTATCTTTGTTAAATTCAATGACAGGACCAAGTACCCCTTGGAAACCCTAGGCAATAGACATGCTGTTAATATTTAACCCTGTAAGTCCCAAGAGTAGTAATGTTACTACAGTGACACAGCCGGTTCTTTTAGATGTTTTGAGTAAATGGTTAGATCTTTCGGACATAATTTTTATACTTTTTGTATAGACTATTTATTGTTATGTAGTAATATATGTGCCATTGTACTTTGGTTCTTTGAGGAGTCATGTCAACATGTCACTTGTTATGGAAACACCAAGCTCATGTGCCACATAAGGCACAATGGGTCTTTGAGGGTTAATGTTACAGTTGTTACAATAATGTTACCCAATGTTACAATTTAGCTGGCATGCCTACGAAAATACTAGAAAATTGTTTATGATTTATCAGAGAATATTTATTGTAAATCTCGGTCAACAGTTTGTTAACAATTAGTTATTAGATTTACAAAACCAAAAAAAACCCAGAAAATGGGCAGAAAGCCTTTTTCTCTCAGTGTGTGGTTCAAGATTTACCGTTCTTTACATTCAAGGAAAATGCTCCAGTTACTCTCTCGCGATTTGATTAATCTTGATAGAGCGAGCTTGTCTGAGCTTTCCTAAAAACGAAATCTTGTCACTCTATCGTTTATACAGTATCGACACCTAATAGATGTCCCCATCGAAATTTCAAAGCCATCGATTCTGCCCGTATAACTGAAACCGGACTCCATCCGTTATTGGTCAAAATCGGCTCGAAATGGTGTTTTAACACGATAATCTCCACATCTACATTCTTACCAGGTACCCTGGGGTGCAGAGCGCGGAGTATGGCGATCACTGGACATGGGGGCGCAGTGATTTACAGATATGCACTGGTGCGCACTGGTGCGAAACTTGAACAAGCTCTTTAAGTGCTGCCACGGTCATAATGATGGGTCATAAAAGTGGTATTCGCTTCAAGAGGTGCAAAGAATGGGCAGTGGTGGGCGGGGCACGGACTAATAATGCTCCTAAGAAGTAGAGTCAGCTCCGCTTAATCGTAACTCTTTGGATACTTCGAAACGTATGAGAATAACAGGAGATAATATGATCACTCAGTGTGCTGTATATGGAAACAAAGTTTTTTGTAGTGGGGAAAATGTTGCAATTATGTGGAAGTTGCGATTATCAAGAATTGCTATTAAGCAGAGTTGACTGTATCTAGCTCAGTGTGTGTGATATCATAGGGCGATTTCTATGACGAAGCCTGGATGCTAATTTCTTATCACGCTTCATCAAGCTCATATAGAGGATCTGTAATGGATGTTTATTTGATATCAAGTTTATGAAATGAATTATACATTTAATGTATTCACGAGCCTCTGGCGAGCGAATACGATAAATGTATAACGAATTTCATAAATATGATATCAAACAAACACGAGTTTCAGATCCTCTTTAGCATATAAACTCTAACAAAAATATGAACTTTTTATCAGAAAACGACCCTATCGTGGCCTTCGCTTTGTTTGAGACACAACACTCACAACTGAACCTCACAGTTGCGCTACACAAAGTAGATCCAAACAGCTGACAATCATCGATGAAACTTTAGCCCACAGAAACACTGCTTGCAATCATGTATATATNCTAATTTCTTATCACGCTTCATCAAGCTCATATAGAGGATCTGTAATGGATGTTTATTTGATATCAAGTTTATGAAATGAATTATACATTTAATGTATTCACGAGCCTCTGGCGAGCGAATACGATAAATGTATAACGAATTTCATAAATATGATATCAAACAAACACGAGTTTCAGATCTTCTTTAGCATATAAACTCTAACTAACAACAAAATGAACTTTTTATCGTGAAAACGACCCTGCCGTGACCCTCGCTTTGTTTGAGACACATCAATCACATCTGAACCTCACAGTTGCGCTACACGAAGTAGATCCAAACAGCTAACAATCATCGATGAAAGTTTAGACCACAGAAACACTGTTTGCAATCATATCTATATTATAAGACTGGATCGGGGGCGTGGCATGCTCCCTTCCTAACGCATAACCTTCAAAACCGCTGTTTGTAAAATTCGGCTGAAAACGTCAACGTGTACAATATCCGATACAGAATGTTTAGCATCACTGTCTGCTTACGGAAATTGCAAGATTTGATTAATCAATTTACAAAGTTTGTGCCGCATTTTTCTCTTTGTCTTTGTTTCCGGCATTCATTCTGTCATTTCGTCGACTCCAAATAAAACTTTAAAATTTCGTACCGGAAAGACATTGCGTTTCGTTTGCCACTGGAAATTTGAACGCACACGCCAACACCACATCGACGAAACAAAATAACCTCTAGCGGATGACGTTATCCAAATTTGCTTACGCGGGAATATTCATCATAGCGGGAATCACAGCTGCTGTAATGCTTCGGGTGAAGAGGATGGAAA
>JAWQUT010000224.1:896074-913574 GCA_033807755.1 Ellobium chinense
GGGGGGGGGGGGGATATAATAACGATACAAAACTCTACATTTGTGTTCAGAGAAAAAAAAACAGAAACATGAAATATCATAGTAATATAAACAACTCAAATCATCAAAGAATGACTCAGGAGGCGACTGTGACATGAGAGTTGCGAAAAGTGTAGCCTTGTTTGTATTACCTAATGCAAGTATACTCAACCATTTCAGAAAAGTGGAAAATGAACGGGAATGTAAGTAGGGACTTTATTCGTATTTTCAAACCGTGGCCGTGTGTTTCACCATATATATGGCACTGGATAGGTGAAGGGGGAAGGGTGGGGGGTACGGTCTAAGCCGGTTGACTTTGTGGGCTACGTCGAATACCTTTGACGGACGATAATTTTGACCCGTGGGACACAGGTTGGGCATCCTCGATCTCATGCATTGGTAGAAATATAACATTGAAATGAAACCATACTTTTATGAGTATACCTTCCCCGGCAACGTATAAATAATGTATCAAAAGTGAAAATAGTTTTAAAAAAAACTAAAACAAGAACGCATTAACAGAGAAGCATGTTTGAAGCTAATGAGAAAACATGAAAAAGGATGCAACGAAAACATCTTCGGAGGCACATATGTCGTTATGACACGAACTAAATAATGTTTCTCCTCCTCCTCCTCTTCCTTCTTTTCATCTTCCTCCTTCTCCTACTTCTTCTTCTTGTTCTTCTTCTTCTTCTCATCTTCCTCCTCCTCCTTCTTCTTCTTTTCATCTTCCTCCTTCTCCTTCTTCTTCTTTTTCTTCTTCTTCTTCTATCTTCCTCCTCCTCCTCCTCCTTCTTCGTCCTCTTCTTCTTCTTCTTCCTCTTCTTCTCATCTTCCTCCTTATCCTTCTTCTTCTTTTTCTTCTTCTTCTACAGTACCACACAAGGTGGTATAATCATGCTTTGTGTTACTGAGTCTGTGAGCGAGAACACTAATAACTGCATGAAAATATTACACTGATTGCCATTCCATGACAAGATGACAACTACCTAGCAAAACTCACGACGTCAGTATCACATCCTTCTCAGCTTAACCATTGCACCATCTTCATCTTTTTGATCATTGTCATTGAAATTGAATATGATTCTGCCCAGGTTTGACACAAAACTGTTAGGAAAATATACAATGGGTTTTTTTTATTTTTTAAATTGTCTACATCATCATCGTTATTATCATTATTTGCAAAACATTCATCTGCACTGGATATAAATAAGTAAAGAAAGAAAACTATAACAATTTAACAAATATAATACACAAATTTTCGGACAAGAGCTCTTGTTCAGATGCAGAAAATCAATCATCATCATCATCATCATTTGGAACACACTAAAAAAGGTTGAAAGTTTTGTGCAATCAGCGAAGGATTTAAGAAATATACTTTAATACTTAAGATGAATTTATATAATAATATAAAATAATTTCGATTTTTTAAATAAAAAAAATGTGATTCTTCATCAGGTTAAATATAAAATGAAATCATCATCATCATCATCACCATCATTACCATCATCATCATCATCATCATCATCATTACCATCATCATCATCATCATCATCATCATTTTCAAAAATATAAACACTCTCAGTACTGTGGCATGAAAAATTTAATAAAAGTTCCACATTTTCGGATCAGTGTCCTTCTTCAGGGAACATAACATAAAATAATGAATAAGAAAGATCACACGAACACACATCACGGTCAGGGGGAGCATCACCATCACCATCATCATCATCACCATTACATGTGTGACTGTGGGTCTGTCTGGTTGTCCAGATACTTTCTAATGACGTTTAGTATAAAGCTCAATGTAGCTGAATCACTCACGCTCATAGCTTCTTAGAAATCAAAATTTGCCATTCGCTACTTCACCCTGAAGGGATTTAACACTCTTCTGTAGGGACATCTAAGAACGAGATTATTGAAATAGTTACGAGAATTGTTCTACTATACTATACAAGTCACAGTTGATACCTTGACTCATATCCTTGATACTAAAAGGATTTTCAATACCACCGCGGTATAATGTAACTCTTCATTAGTAACGGTAGATAACCTCTTATCCGTTTTAACGAATATTTGTGAAGTGTCTTCTCATACCATCATCAAAGGTAGCCCTTGAAGTAAGCTCCCTTTTATTCCTCTCTGTACCGGTGCGTTTCGTTTCTTTTATTAAAATTTTTATTTCCTGGGATGACAAAGGGGGTACTCTTGAACCCAGAGACATTCTTGTCACTTATGTGCACCCTTAAGATAGGATTCAGAGAGTATTATTGCATTTCCTGAAGTGGTGAAGTAACAGTGAAAAGTAACGGGGAAACGGTTAAGGGGTGATAGTGAGTGGTAAAATCGTACTAAAAAGAACACGTGTGAAGTACTTTCGCACCCTTGGTGCGTAAGAAAGCTGAGAAACAAGGATGATATTACGCACCTTAAAATGGTGCAGTACACGATATAAGTATATCCTTGGTACTTTAGGTGTAGAAAAGTACTCGTCTTAAAAGGTAAGTGACTAGACTAAGATGTCTAGTATCAAAAGCAAAAGACATATTAACCCCTTGATCCCCAGAGCAGTAATGTTCACTGCTTTAACACCCCGTTTCGTTTAATAGCCCGCTCCGTTTGTGATATCCTATGTTTTTGTCAATAAAAAAGGACTGTTAGCATCCCGGCTATAACTTTTTTTCCGCCTAAGATCCCGATCGCACTGGCTGCTGTGATGTTTTCTTCCTTGCTTTCCCTTTGAAATTGCTCATTTCCGTTGTAATCAAAATGAAAAATGTCCATTGAAGTCTCCATAAGGGTTTAATTGCGATTATCCCTGTTAGATTTCGCATACATGAATGTGTCATATTGTAACAAGGAACAGAAAAGTCATCCGCACTGACATTATAATATAGCTCTTCCAGTCTGGACATAATTGTGATGCGTTTTCAAAATCTGTTCTACTTCATCTGCCTCTCTACTCTGGATCATAGAATAAGATCCCGCACCGGTTAAGACCCCTCTCTTCTCGTCTCCTGAGCAACGGAATAAATAGCAATACTAATAATAAAGTGCATTTGTATAGCGCTTTATCACTGGAGAACTCGAAGCGTTTTATAGTCACATACAACTTACTCAATACAAAGCCAATCTTCACAAACAAGCAAGCTTACACACACAACATATGCACACAAACCCATACATACTCATATTCACTAACATGTAAAGAAGCAGTATCAGTATGTGTTTGCAATCAGAGCAAAAGTGTCAGGTCAGAGGGAGCATGGATTCCAACCTCAAATGAGCTAAATTTCTCCTGAGCCTGAGGTCTTGACAGAAATACTGAAAGAACAGACCGAAATCATCATAAAATCATGCCTCTCTAAGTTTATAGTCAGTATATAAATTTTTATACAGAGATTTATTTTAATTTTGACGTTTGGATCTCTCACGGACTGTTATAGCAACGATAAGCATGGTTGTGGTACTCTCATTTCTCGGCCTACAATCATAATAAATTAAATGTTACAAACTAGACGTGTCATTCAAATCTGATTCTAGTTGGGAACGTGCAAAATACAGAAGAATCTTCATCTAAAGTATGCCTCAGTGCATGGAAAAGATATACTCATTATTGAAGTATACTTAATATTGAAGCCCACCTGAATAATGAATTGACAGAGCAATAGTGAATTTTTACGGGTGAAATTCATACCTTGCTCTCCAGGCATGAAGCGTCTCGGGTCCAGCCTCCTGCTGGCTGCGTGACCATTGTTGCGGATAAAGAAAGGTGTACCTGTTGTCTGCCAGCGGTCAGCTGACACTGGCCTGCAAAATTCGATCGTAGCGCCCAGTGAACAGCATGGAGATGAGTGTATATTCTGTTGTGGCATTCAGATGTAGCGAACGGAGGTTAATAACAAGGCATTTTTATTGAATGAGTACTTAATATTGAGATTCCACTGTAGACGTTAGACCTTAGCGATCTTGCTCCCATTTATATAATGGGGAGTTGGTCTTGTATTCAATAAGTTGGGTCAATAATGCAATGTTTAGTTACCTTTAAAATTTAAAGGGATTTCGGATAACGTTATCGGAATATTTGTACGGGGTCAGAAACTTATGAAGGTAACACTTAACTTGTATGGGGAACTACGGGTAAATAGGAAACTCTCTTACTAGGAGAGCGAGTAAGCAGATCTTCAGCAGAAGATGCCCCCTTCTAACAAGAGTTTCGGCCCTTTGACTTCTTAACACTCTAAAGGGAGCTGGGCCACATTTGGGTCATGACTCCCAAGTGTCCATCTGATTTTTTTTTGCCTCGAGGGGAGCGGTAGGGGTGGGTCTGAACCTGCAACTTTCAGTTTATTAATTCCTTGCTTCACGTCCTCTCTGCCACCGTGAAGCCATAACGAAAATTGCAGTTTAGGTATATTCAAATATTCCTATAATGTTTGTGGTATGTTTATACTGATAAAAGGGTCATAATGTGGTACTTCATTTATGTGAAATAACACGTATCACGTCAGCCGGGGGGCGATATGTTTACAGATGGCCCTGTCTTGTGCGTCATATCTAGCCGTTATTCATCCACCACTGTAAACATGCATTATAGCTCATTATAGTGCGAATAGCGGTTTCCTTTTGTAGAGAAGGTTGTTTTTTAAAGACGCTTCAAGAACCGGGACTCCTTCAGAACCATTGAAATACCACGGGGTGATTACAAAATTCCTTATGTCCCCATTTCATTCCAGACATTGAAAAGGCAAAATTGAAATGTGTCAAAACGAAATGCAAGTGTAGACACGAAAGTCTTTGGGAAACGGGCCACTGCAATACCGTTTCCCATTCACGGACTTTCCATGAGAGAATTTCTATGAATGCGCAAGAAGATTTTTTTTTCTATAATACAGCGAGGTTAACAAATTCCTGACCTGAAAGGTCTGCCATATTTTGTGACTCAGGGTTCACTTGAGTGCGGTATGAATTCTACAACATTGAAACATAAAGGAGCTCTTTTGACCAAATATTCACGATAATGATGATACAAACTAGTCTCATACCCTAGTCCTAGGCAGTTGATTTGGACATACATGTACACTGAAAGCACCTGGTGTGCTTCGTATTGGAATGTTTTGTAATTTGTCGATATTTCGTAAGGTTTTACCTCTAATCATTTTTTAAAGCCTGCGCATTAAAGGTGAGATCTTTTACCATCGTAAGAACTGTATTAATGCACTGGTGTTGAATGCATCCTTAAAAGCGTTCAACATGCGGATTTACTTGAGAGCTTGCGCATTAACGATGGGATCTCTCATCATTGTAGGAAATGTATTACTGCATCGATCACGAATGATATAAAGAGTGGATGGAGATTAAAGTCCTTGTGAGGATAAAGAATCACTGCGGAGAAGATTGGTGCCTGTGCACTGTAACATACACATTGCTATGATTAAAATTGTTAGTTACATATACAAGATGGACGGCAAGTGTGAGCTTTACTTCTGTATTTCTTGCAACTTGGAAGCACATTATATATAGGCAGTGGAAGATATTGTCAGAATGCTAGTGATCAGAGCCTATAAATGGCAGCGGCACTGTATGCTCCCCAGGGAGTCGAGAAAGTCATAGTGTGATCAGGCATGCTGGGGTAATAATAATGTGAAGTCGCATGAGCGGGCATTTTTAGCCTGGCTATAAGACTTAGAAACCGCATTATTATTATTATTATTATTATTATTAGTTGACCGCCCTCATATCGCCAAGCACAGTCTATACAATAATAATAAAACTTGTTAAAACTAGACTAGTTAAATTTGTTAAACAGCCAGCAACAGGATCAAGACTGAGGCAGCCAATAGCAGCGTTACGGTGACTTGTCGGAAAACCAACAACAAGGGTGGTCATGGTATCAGACTCTCAGAGCATGGAAAGTGACTTTATCCAGCATCTGGAGTCCTCCTGGTTGAATGGCCTTACATGGATTTACTGTCCTGGAGATGTAAGCGTCAAAGGAAAGGAGAAGGCTGACGCATCCTGGTAGGAGGAGTCATGATTGACTGCGGGCTTAAACTGCACAGAGGGGAAATACTCGCCGCCATTAATGACCATCTCCAGGGTGAGGAACCGCAGTATGGCGAACGAGGAGTGGTTGGATTCAGCCTCTGGAATGTTCAAGAAGCACCAGGCAGGCAAAGTTGATGGCAAGAAGAAGAAATAGAAGAAGGAGGAGGAGGAGAAGAAGAAGAAGAAGAAGAAAAGAAGAAGAAGAAGAAAAGAAGAAGAAGAAGAAAAAGAAGAAGGAGGAGGAGAAGGAGGAAAAGGAGAAGAAGAAGAAGAAGAGGAGAAGGAAGAAGAAGAGAAGGAAGAAGATGAAGAAGAAGGAGTAGGAGGTGAAAAGGAGAAGGGGAAGAAGAAGAGGAAGAAAAAGAAGAAGAAAAATGTTGAATCAGCACTTGAGGGGAACAGCCATCCTTCACAGGATGCGCCATCTGCTGTGGTGGACGGAGAATACATGGAGTTTACCAACATGTCATTATATCGATCTCGCACTCACATAATCAGATAATCCGCTTAATCACATTTCCTTATTAATTGCAACATTTTGCTCAAATGACACAAAATTAATAGTAATTAATGATAATAATAACTTCTGTATATCTATGTCTCTTCAAAGTTGTGAATAACAGGAGTTGATTGTGAGCATTTGGGGAGAGTGTCAGAGTTACTGATGAACTCTTGGCTTTGTCGTTGAAGTTTAGAGAACAATATACAGGCGGTAGGAATACAAAGATTAAATTACTGTTATCAAAACTTGCTAAGTCACTATGCTGTAGCGATAACATGTCTAACTTGCAAGTTGATGGCTCAAGATTCCATTCCCAGTTTTTTGTTTTTTTTTCTGAAGTTAGGCAAGTTTCGGAATCTCTTTTCAAAACTGATCTGTCACAATGATAATGTAAAGTCCATACTTTCCAGATAAGATTTGTTCATTTTCACCTTCTATAGAGAAACTATGTCTTCCCACTGGGTTACGTAAAGAGATTTTTTTTTTTTTTTAGGCTGTGCAATTTCTCCAATGACAAGATTTATTTGTATTTGTTACCTCTTTCCCTCCCCACAAACGTGTCCAGAATATACGATTCCCACACCTCGCTTCACCCTTGCACCGGTTAACGTTTGCCCTACTTTGATCCTTTGGCGCGCACATCATGAATACTGCCACTTCTTTGGTGATAACGAACGGCAGAGAAGTAAACGTAAAAACGGATTATCGTTCTTCGCAATGACGACGAAAGCAAGTCGTGGATTTTACACTCTAACAAAAGAACAGTGGAGGATCTTTGGAAACAGGGTTATATCCATAAGAAAGAGAACTTTATAAACAAGGTTTGGATCTTTATTTTCCCAAACTTTCGACCTTCTGTTGGTCTTCTTTGGGGATATAATGACATAGCAGACTGAACAAGTACTAATCTCGATTTAAGACACACACACACACACACACACACACACACACACACACACACACACACACACACACTCACATACAAACACGCTACGGCTCACAAGCTGTATTTAAAATCAAGAGGGATTCACACCAATAACGAACGCAAGATTTTACATTGCTGGCTGGTTTTGCTTGATCAGATGGATGGATGGATGGATGGATGGATGGATGGATGAACCGAAGGAGGGACGGGACAGACGTAAGATGGAAGGATAAATGGACATGGTAAGAGACCAGCCATTGCTTCGTTCATAAAGATGTATCGAAATTCTTTCGTCGACATACTGGACCAGCGTCGAATGTCTGAATGTAACAGTGGGTTATTCCGAGTACGTCATTATCAGGGCCTCATTGGTATCGAATCCATCCTTGCGTATGAAGATGTGATAGAAATAAGGTATCGTGTCTCCAAGACATAAAATTAATCAGAATTACTTAATGACAATAATACATTTTCACGTTAGTAAGAATAGACGTCTAGACTGATTTGACTTTTTGCTCAGCCTACGGAAAGCATCGTGCGTTCTAGATAGTTTACATTATGTACTTTACTATGCGAACTTCTGGCTACTAAGTGTATTTCGCGATTTCCAAGTCACGTTCAAGCCACGATTTTGTAATCGGTGAATCTGAATTTCATGAAAATCCATTTCTGGAGTCGAGTCAGTATTACCATGTCTTTTCTCACTGCAGAAAAAAAGGCAAATAGCAGCAAAGGAACACTAAATCAGAGGCGCAGCATATGATAGTAGGGAAACATCAGAAGGGGAAGGGCCTGGATCCTCTCAAAGGTTTTTGTCCACAAAGGCATTGCAAATCTAAGCCGACTTCACCCCCCCCTCCCCACCTATCAATCCCCGCCCGAAAAAACTATAAGGTAGTTGCTCCACAACTAATGTGTCCTCCAATGGCCGTATGCATAATCCTTACGTTAGTTAACGCACTGTGGTAACCACGGGAAACTTCCAAAACATTTATTAGTAGTGTTCACTGTAGTTATCGCAATACCTTCATTAACGTATGGATTATGCATACGGCCACAGGTGCCCCTCTTTCTAATCATTAAAGGGAGGTTAAACCTTTTATCTGAGATTGCGTTGCGAAATACTTTGGTGCGTAACACGTCATCGCAATAATAACTGCGGTGATATTTTTAGGAAAAATTGCACATCAAAATACTTTAAAAAACAGTGCATTTTTAAATTATGTACTAACTTTCACTTGTGTCAAAATTTTGTGCAGTGGTTTTTACGGTACAAGAATGTAATTTGGGTGGATCAGTTCTTTGTCAGTTTCTTTGATTTTGTACTAACAAGTTTTTAACAAGTTTTAACAAATTTTATTGTACATGCCCAGGCCGTGCTTAATGAAATGAGGGCGGTCAACATTAAACGTAGCATGAACTTACTAAAAGGCATGAAATCTATGTATAAAAAAAAATGAGGTGATATATTTTTCCCCTTTTATCACTTGATTATTTTTTATTAGTGGATTTAATTTGCTTTAATACGAAACCAAAGAAACTGACGAAGGATTAAGAATGTTCTTGCGAAATGTTATAACCGTACCTTAAAAAGTTTGGGTTAAAACTTGCTAAAACTTGCCACAATTAAATAAGTAGTAGGTGAAAAAAATACAATGTTTAGCACATTGATCTGCAATTTTTCATACAAATTTCACCCCACTTGTGCTGACATGTTATGCACCAAAGTATGTGCAATGCAATCTCATTGATAGGATTTAACCTCTTTAACCTCCCTTGAAGTGTCACCAAGCCACGCCACTGCATTAATTGTTCAAGACGGGAATTCACCAGCGCAGTATCCATAAACATCCAGACACTTCAAGACCAATATTGATGTGGCAGATCACAACCTTTTACATGTTGATTGCGTCGATCATGTGAAAGTGACTTTTCGCTGGGTTTTCCCCGCGTATTCTCCACTTGTGACCACCATGAAAAGGCGTGGCTGTGGGGTTAAGGAATGTTAATAAAGACCTAAAGGTCGTGGGTTCGATCTTCGCGTTGGTCTGGTTTTTTTTTCCTTTTGAATTCATTTCATTGTAATGTTTTTTTCCGTTTGCAGGGTGCAACAAGGAATGATAACTATTATCTTGATACTGATTGCTTTTACGTGATAGTATGACGAAATATTGTTTTTTTTGTTGTTTTTTTTTAGAGGGGGGAGAGGACGGAGAGACTTATTTGTGTGTTTGTATGTAAATGTTATACATGTGTATGTGTGTGTGTGTGGGGCATGTATGTGTGTTTGTGTGAGGGAGTGTGTTTTTCATGAGTGTATAGGGACGCTTGTACGGATTATAAAGACAGTCAGATAAACTGATGAACTGAGAGGCAGTGAGAGATATATTAACAGACTATGAAAAGAAAGTAATAATAATATCATCAATAATAAAAATAACAACAATAATAATAATGTAGTTTATTAGTCTCGTATCCAGGCTGATGCCTGCTAATGCGACTTCACACTATTATTATTCCGGCAGGCCTGATCACTCTAGGACTTTCTAAACTCCCTGGGGCATACATTGCCCCTGCCATTTATAGGCGCTGATCATGATCACTAATATTCTGACAATATCTTTCACTGCCTATAGCTAGGTACCCATTTTACAGACAGGTAGACTGAAAAAATTATTAATAAAATGCTTTCCCAAGGCACTTACAACATGACTATGGTCAGGAATCGAACCCACAACCTTAAGATCTCGAGTCCGACGCCGTAACCATTCGGCCACGCTGCCCCACAAAGAAAACAGTCAGACAATTTAATTTGGGTGCACAGTGGTAAGTCGTAAAAAGACTGACAAAAAAGCTGGTAGCAGCAGTGTTTGCCACTAGTAGGGATTTTACTCTAAAGTTGGATAAAATGACATTATGTTGGTGACCGGTTAAAATCATGAAATGTGGTTTGAAGTAGGAAAAAATGTCTGGCCTTTTTCACTAAAATGACATAAAATACCAGAACATGTTCTATTACATTTTTTTAAAAATTATATTTTTAATTTGTTTTGTAAATAAAAGAAACTATGAACTTTTTTACTGACATGAAAAATGATGCAGATTTTTGCCTACACATGCATATTGTACAGGCAAATATAGGTGTACTTTCGATTTGAGGACGTACATTTATGGGACAACATATATATCGGCGTCGTTGTCCTGTAGCTTGCTCTTCCCACACTCCCTGGGCCGAGACATAAAGGTCCAAGTGGGCAGATAATGATATGATGTGAAAATGTAGCAATTTAAATTTACTTTTTTTTTTTTCAGTTACGTATACTTTTGGGGCATAAAGTGTGAAATGAAAGCTGGGTAAAACCACCATCACTAGAGGGTAAAATCACCTTCACTGTAGGGTAAAAACCATCCTCACTGACTGGCAAAAGCGAATGACAGACACATGGACGAGCAGTCACGAGGTTAGATTGACAAGCAGGGTGTCAGATAAACAGCTCATTCGAGAAATAGAAATAGAAAAAGAAATAGAAACAAAAATAGAAATAGAAATAGAAATAGAAATGGAACTAGAACTAGAACTAGAAATAGAAATACAAATGGAAATGGAAATTGAAATAGAAATAAAAATAGAAATAGAAATGAAAATAGAAATAGAAATGGAAATAAGCTGACATGACTACAACTTCACACATGAAGACATGAAATGGGAACTCTAACAGAAATGAAAATCATCCCAAGTAACCCCCANNNNCCCCAACCGCACCCACTCCCTCACCCTTTGGCCAAATAAACAAAAAGAGTGCATCACAAAAACAGCACATTAACATGATCGACACATCCTCAAAAGTACGTTCCGCCCTGCCATATTTACACCATCATGATATACAGCTATTTAACACGCATCTAGTGACAAATATATGGCTCCATATACCGTTATTCGACGATAAAAATTGCGCATTCTATAAAATAATATAACACTCGAGGAGCGATGTAGAGTTTATGGCTGCTTTAGCTACCAAGTATATTCCTCTTATACACCAACACACTCTTGACCCTGCACATGTCATTGACGAATATGTATTTCCTAAGGAAAAGGGTAAAAGAGCACTCAGTAGAGCGTATAGTTCCGCCATGGATAAACAGTCCTTGACATCTATAAATCAAAATGAAATCGAACCAAATCAGCCTTTATTTATTCCGAGGCAATATTTTTTACGATGCCATAAAATGTTGAACATTTCATCCTCACTTTCTCTCTTTTTCACTGACTCGCGGCATCTATCTATCTATCTATCTATCTATCTATCTATCTATCTATCTATCTATCTATCTATCTGTCTGTCTGTCTGTCTGTCTGTCTATCTATCTATCTATCTATCTATCCAGCTAGTCAGCTACTAACCACTATTTATTACCTACCTACGTACCTGTCTTTCTGTCTGCCTCTGTGTTTGTGTGTATGTGTGTATGTGTGTGTGGCTATGTGTTTGTGTTGATTTTTTTCTCCTTTATCCTTCACCATTTTCTTTCGAACACAACCAAACGGACACGCGTACACACCATATTCAGACTTACCTCCTGGTCACCCTAAAAAAATATTCTCCAATCTTCCCTTCATTTTTTTTCCCACTCACACTTTTACACATACCCGTAACACCACAACGGCCATTAAGTTGCCAGGCGACCAAAAGATGCGGCGCGCATCAAAAAACATGAAATGGCCATAAGAAACGAAACGCATGAAGTCGTTACCAGAATGAAATAGATATAATTTAAGATGTATTGCGTTACAATGCAAATAAAATAGCTTGTATCACTCCGTGTTTCTTGACTATGCATATTGACTTGAGGAGATTTTATCGCTCTTTAGTGATAATTTAGTGCGATGTGTAAATATATCGTTAACATTCTTATCTTTTCTCTCTATTGCTTGCCTGTGTATTTGTTAATAGGCGGTTGAAATTTAGAGAAATGATGTCTAAACAAAGTTTGCAAGTTTGCTACCCACTATGGTGTAGATTTATGGTTACAGACCTGTAATGGGTTGGACCCTTTTTCCTCTATGGGTTATATTAACATTTTGAGCTGCCCTCTGAACCCAAAGTTTTAGCTTTCACCCAGACCCATATCAGATTCAAGCTTATTATGTTTCCCAAATTTTAAGACTGGGTCAACCCTAGCAAGCCCGTTCAAATTTTGAGCTTGGTAGCTATTTGTAAACAGAGCATATATTTTTTCACTGGTCAATGCCAAACCCCTCCTCTTCCGCCTGAGCACATCCTTGACCTGGCAGTTCCAGCCCAGGGCTAAATAGTGCTTGGTAAAATAAAATAAAATGGACACAGTTTCCCATGATATCAAAATGTCCCCCCTGGAGCTCTTATTACTGGAGGAAGCAGGGCATGCCAAAAGAGGAACCAATAGTGAAAGTAGACTTACAGGCCTATAACCTTATGTAATTGATGGATGAAGGCGTGTTCTTAAGAGTTAGGGGCGGGCTGAACGCTTGGGTTATGGCCAATAATCGAAGTGAGGGCAATAGAGACAACACATGCATATGAAAGCTATGTTCGCCAGTGCTGATATCAAGGGGATCAATAGAAGGATGTGTTTTGACATATGGCACTGCACAGAACTCAAGATGAATCTGAAAGGTCTGGCAAATTTCGTAAGCGATATCCTAGGAATCTCTGGTGGTTGGTTTGAAGTTAGGGATGGCGGTAAGGTTAAGAATAAAAAAAACAAACAAAAAAACCATACGTGAGACAGTTGCTAGACATTGTCATTAACTAGGAGGTTTCTCATGTGTACACTNACCCAGACCCATACCAGATTGAAGCTTATTATGTTTCCCAAATTTTAAGACTGGGCCAACCCTAGCAAGCCCGTTCAAATTTTGAGCTTGGTTGCTATTTGTAAACAGAGCCTATATTTTTTCACTGGTCAACGCCAAACCCCTCCTCTTCCGCCTGAGCACATCCTTGACCTGGCAGTTCCAGCCCAGGGCTAAATAGTGCTTGGCAAAATAAAGTAAAATGGACACAGTTTCCCATGATATCAAAATGTCCCCCCTGGAGCTCTTATTACTGGAAGCAGGGCATGCCAAAAGAGGAACCAATAGTGAAAGTAGACTTACAGGCCTATAACCTTATGTAATTGATGGATGAAGGCGTGTTCTTAAGAGTTAGGGGCGGGCTGAACGCTTGGGTTATGACCAATAATCGAAGTGAAGGCAATAGAGACAATATATGCAAAATGAAAGCTATGTTCGCCAGTGCTGATATCAAGGGAATCGATAGAAAGATGTGTTTTGACATATGGCACTGCACTGAACTCAAGATGAATCTGAAAATTCTGGCAAATTTCGTAAGCGATATCCTAGGAATCTCTGGTGGTTGGTTTGAAGTTAGGGATAGCGGTAAGGTTAAGAATAAAAAAAACAAACAAAAAAACCATACGTGAGACAGTTGCTAGACATTGTCATTGACTAGGAGGTCTCTCATGTGTACACTCTTTTTTTTTGTTCTAATCTTGCCCTAACCCTAAACCAAGCCAGTGCAGGAGTGTCCTATGATATTGATTATGAGTGAAGTCAAATAATCAGATGTTCGAAATACCAGTATCAGGCTGCACCGGTATGCTTGAAGTCAAGATTTTAGTTTTATGTATGAATTAATGCCAATATCATGGAACTTTCCCAGGGCCTGTGATGAAGTTACGGGCAGCGGTTCAAAGTCCTGGCAAATTTCGTAAACAAAGTCGAGAAACTGACACACCCTCAAATTTACGCACGCTGATAGGCAGAAAAAATAGCGTGCCGTGTGCATATGCAGTCGTCTATTGGCTGATCAGAGATGGGTTATGTGTATAAATAAATAATTAATTAAATAAATAAATAAATAAATAAATAAATAACGTCGTAGATAGATAAATAAATAAATACAAAATACAAATGAATAAACCAATAATAAATAAATACATATAATTATTATATATAGAGAGAGAAAGAGAGTGAGCGAGAGACAGAGAGCGACAGAGAAAGAGAGAGAGAGAGAGAAAGAGAGAGAGAGAGAGAGAGAGAGAGAGAGAGAGAGAGAGAGANAGAGAGAGAGAGAGAGAGATTGAAGCAAGACTACGATTTTTGCTTGATCCTGTCTTTCTCCCCATTACACCTCTTTCCTCTCCACCAACCTCCCCCTCCCTCAACACGACCCCAGTCCAAACCACCAGTACTAGATCCGACTATGTCATATCATTTTATATTGTCGCAGACAATATATGATAAGTATGCAAACTGCGAAGATAAGTTAATAATTGTTATCTCTTATCAATGTGCAAGAGACCGCAAAGAATAATTTAGTATGAAGGGTGACAGCGTGAGAATCTAAGCGGAGTTTCTTCGAAGTACCTGATCACTTTGAGCAAAAGACAAATGAACCAAAGTTGGCCATCTTGGAACGCTTCTATGGTTTGAGGCGGAAATTTTATTACATAGCCCAAATAGGCTTTAACTTTGACTCCTGCATCTTAAATAGCCAGTTTTGATAGAATTATTGTAAGCAACTGGAGTGATGCTGCAAGCGCCCACTGTGTCTTGCGCTAATGGCATATCATAAGGTTATTACCGCGGCCCTCTCTTCTTCAACCTTTCTCTTAGTCTTGCCAATACAACAGAAGGAAAAAAGTGAATAATTAGCTGATATCATTAGCTTATAAATGAACCTCTTCTCTACGTTATGATTGTTTAGGCACTGATGGTGATATACCGAAATTCGCCCATCTAGTACTACTCAGAAGCTGAAAACGGTCAAGTCTAAGGTTTGTGTGTTCAACGCTCTGGCCGAGCGGTTTACACTGCAGTGTCTTTGGAAAGAAACTTCACTTTCCATTCCTTACTCGACTCAGATGTAACTGAGTACCAAGCTTTCGAAATGGGGACACCAGGGCACTGCAATGCAGGCGACCAACAATGACTTTGTAATGCATGTCATTTGTAATATTATATGTTCACATATATGATGTATATTGTTTTATGTGGTTGTTTAATGAATGAGATGTATAAGATTGTATGACACTGTAAACCAGTTTCCTTACGAGGTAAGTGAAATTAGTATTTTCGTTTTCAATTCTTTTTCATTTTCATTTTTCATATTGCCGTCAGTGCTTACAAAAACGTGACGAAGCAAAGGGGTTAAATTATAAGCTAATGTCCTGAGCTAATTATTGAAATAAAGTGTCCAGAATGGACACAAAACTTTTTGATGTATATATTTAATTTATTAAAAATAATCAACATTTCGTTAAACACGCTAGTATTGGCTAATTGAAGAAAGTTTTTTCCAACACTCGGTAAATGCACTTTCGTTGAAAAAAGAGTTGATGGTGTATTCAAAGATGCATCTCTGTGTAGATTCATTCAAAACCTAACTGAGCTCAGAATCTCCATTCCTTCAAATTATACGTCATTTAGCAGTTAGTTAAAATATATATGTGAAGAGCAGTTACCTAACTGTCATTTTCTTTTGTTCTGAGATCACATACGGAGTTTTGGAAAAACACTTTTCAATTATTCAGTTCTTTTCAATTGCTCCAAAAACAAAAGAAAGAGCAAGACACTGTTGGTAAGGATAATGAAGTGTATGTATGTCATGGATAGGGAAAGTATTAGATAATGTATTCTTTCTTCCCTTTCTACTTCCGGAAGAAACTCTGAATGAGACTCACACCCTTAATCAGAACTCATACTTACTAATACAACCCAAACTCTTCCCCTAACCCTGCCTCCTATCCAGGACCCCACCGTTAACCCTAACCCTTCGAGACAGAGGCATCCGTCGAGGCTGCTCTCTGAGCCATCTGTCTATCGAGACAGGAGCATTAGTTGTGAGTCTCATTCGGAATTCCTTCCCTACTTCCCCTCCTTCTTTCCTACTTCTTTCCCTTCGCTCTTCGTTCCCTCTCTGATCGTCATTTCAATTTTGCTGTTTCTTTTTTTCACAGAGCTATTGGAGATTACTGACTGGTTAATCTTTCCGATCAAAGTCTTTTAACCCGTGGCCTTTGCCTCACCAATCTTTCGCCTTTTTGAATCCCTCTTGGCTTAATTCAGAACTAATCCACCTGTTCCAAAGGCGAGAAAAAAAAATTTCATTACAAAAAGCGATGAAAACACGCTTAAAGGCTTTTACGACTAGTCTAAGCCCCATAAATGGAAATCGTCTCAAAACTGGGTCAACATCTAGCCAATCATTAGCTGCGTCAGTCGTCAAGTCTAGACATGCTGTGTGAGAAAATGCAAGTCGGAACGGAAGAGTGTTATCTTGTGACACCTTGTCGTGCTAAACAGGAATATCTTTATTATTTGTTTATATAGACAATCGCGCATTTTATATTTTCTTGAGTTTGCCTGGTATCAGGATTTTGCCTTAGTCCATTCGTTAACAAGTAACTTGTTGTGTACAAGGTAACCACATTTGGCTCTCTCGGAGCCAAACAAGATTTTTGGCTCTTTAAAAACCTGTTAGCCCCAAATAACTGACTGGCTCTGTGTCTTTTTTTTTCTTTTTGGCTCTAACTGACTTCAGGTTAAAATTGACTCATTACTGTACCAAAAACAGAACTTATTCTTCTCTCAAACTGATTTTTCAAGAATTGAGCCTGTGTAATAATTTCCCGATATTCACAAATCAACAAATGAGCTCTTTCCATTTAACAATCATATCTTATTATAATTCTTTAATGTATATATAGTAATGTTTAAGATAATAATAACATCCACGCATATCCCGTACATAAACATCTCATAATAAATTGCTTGCTTCAAGTTAAATCCTGGCCCCATCAGGCCCATCTGGACATTGTTTAGCTTTTTTTCCTATGCAATTTGGCTCCGGCTTGAAAAAAAAAATCTCTGCCAACCCTGGTTGAGTATAAAGCAGGAAGCTTCCAGGTTTGAATTGCCTCACCTCTGAATGAGAAGTAGAGCAAGGTAACTGATCCAGACAGGA
>JAWQUT010000224.1:918574-919668 GCA_033807755.1 Ellobium chinense
TCTTTCACCGTCTTTCAAAATGGTTGAAATAATGAGAGAAGCTCTATACCATCTCTGAGTCTCTTGCTCCCTCTTCTCCTTCCTCCCTTTCTCTTTCTTTCTTTCTCTCTCCCTCTCGCTCGCGCGCTGTCTCCGAGTCTTCCACTATGATTGGAATAATAAAACAGACTCTATACTTTCTCCCACTCCCCCGCTCCCTCTCTCTGGAAACACCCTCCCGTTAGTTTAATGAACTTGCTCTCTTTCATATTTCCTCCTTATCTCTCACATTTTGTTCTGCAACCTCTCTCTCTCTCTCTCTCTCTCTCTCTCTCTCCCACCCTCTCTCTCACCCTCTCTCTCTCCCGTTATCTAAAATAAACAAGAAAACAAAAATCTCATGTAATACTCAATCCCCTTTCTTTCTTCCTTTCGACTCTATCTCTCTCTCTTTCTTCCTCTCTCTCTCTCTCTCTCACCCTCTCTCTCTCCCGTTATCTAAAATAAACAAGAAAACAAAAATCTCATGTAATACTCAATCCCCTTTCTTTCTTCCTTTCGACTCTATCTCTCTCTCTTTCTTCCTCTCTCTCTCTCTCTCTCTCTCTCACCCTCTCTCTCTCCCGTTATCTATAATAATCAAGAAAACAAAAGTCTCATGTAATACTCAATACCATTTCTTTCTTCCTTTCGACTCTATCTCTCTCTCTTTCTTCCTCTCTCTCTCTCTCTCTCTCTCACCCTCTCTCTCTCCCGTTATCTAAAATAATCAAGAAAACAAAAATCTCATGTAATACTCAATCCCCCTTCTTTCTTCCTTTCGACTCTATCTCTCTCTCTTTCTTCCTCTCTCTCTCTCTCTCACCCTCTCTCTCTCCCGTTATCTAAAATAAACAAAGAAAACAAAAATCTCATGTAATACTCAATACCATTTCTTTCTTCCTTTCGACTCTATCTCTCTCTCTTTCTTCCTCTCTCTCTCTCTCTCTCACCCTCTCTCTCTCCCGTTATCTAAAATAAACAAAGAAAACACAAATCTCATGTAATACTCAATACCATTTCTTTCTTCCTTTCGACTCTATCTCTCTCTCTTTCTTCCTCTCTCTCTCTCTCTC
>JAWQUT010000224.1:941326-943826 GCA_033807755.1 Ellobium chinense
ATGCTTGATAGAAAGGAGGTTGGTGGGTATTCACACAATGATGAAGCGCTAAGGGACAACACAGATGGGTCAAAGCTGAGAATTGGTTCCAGATGGTGGATACCAGCGAGTACATTTTATATAGGTATGAAGACGCCAATCTTTTTTTTTTTGCACTGTTGGCTATATTAGGTTTTACACCTCTCATTAACTTATCTAGGGGTCCCAGGCCAAAATAGTTTTCCAAACATGTTGTTTAGCTCTTCCTCCAAATTTTCACACAAAGAAAACTGCCCCCAGTGACAACTTAGGCAGTGAAGCAGGCTACCTAATATTTTAAGCCTTTTCACTTAGTAAACAGGGTAACTTACCCACCTAGCAACAACCACAAATTTTATACTTAAGTGGCTAAACCTCACCTATTCTGAGTCTACAGATGTATTTGCACCCATCTAACCCTTTGAAATTAATATCCAAACCCTTTTCCCCCCTCCCCATAGCCAGTTTTCTGATTTTATAAGGACTTTTTAAAATTGCATATTTTTATGCCAGGTGCTGTTAGCATCCTCGTACCTGTAGGCCACATGTACAGAATGGGTCGGGAAGGGAGGGAGGCAGGGTTCCGGGCCGGTTCCCAAACCCTTTTATTCTCCACACGATAGAGAGAAAGTAAATGTGATTGGGAAGAACAAAGAAATGACTTTTTATTATTTTTTTTCATACTACATTTATACACATTTAAATAAGCACACAATTTTCTTTGTTACCTCTGCCAAAGAGATTTATGTTGTCATACTACGAGATCTATCTCAAAAGTAAAATTTATTAATTAATTAACGTGAGAACAAATAATACAGTGGAACCTTGATATTTAGTACTAATTTAAAAAGCTGTTGTGTATTAATAAATTTCGCATACACGGATTCATTATTACTCCATCATTTCCTTATTCAAGTGGACCTTGATAGTAATTATACCTCGATAATAACTACGTTTTTTCCATATATTAAGGCGTACTTCAAATCGAGGTTCTACTATTTTATAAAGCAACGCTTGTAACGTTAGGCAGGCGAGTCGTCCATGCATCACCACTCTTAAGACCATTAAATCCAAGTTTCTCTTCCCTAGTAATTTATCCTTTCACTGTCTTCTCAAATAGTGTCTCAGGTTTTAAGATCAGATTCAAGTATTAATCAGTTCTTAAGTACATTTTAAAGATCCAAACCGTTCCCCTTACACATGTGTTAATCTTGCACGTGTTTCTACGCCACCTTTTCATCAATGTCTAACGGACCTGCCGTTTCTTGACCATCGTCTGTATCATGATCAGACCTCGTAACTGTACCTAGAAGGTAAAAAAGACATACTGGCATTTTTATTGCTTTATGGACGTCTTTTCAGGCTTCCAATGGCCTTTCGATCTGATCACCATATTAACACCTGGTTTTGCCCGTGATCACCTCCTCCTCCCGCCCCCTCCCCTCACGCCCTCTCACAGCTGGACCTTTCTTTCTGCAAGCTCTAAGAATCTCATTTCTTATTCCCTACAGACTTCAGCAATATCAACACTGAATCTTAATTCTCTTTGACGTGAACAATTCCGTTTTATTTCGGCTCTTTTTCCAGGTCTTAGGTTCTGTCCCTTTGCTTTCCTTTGTGGGGGTCACGCCCTGCAAATACGGAGGCATTCTAGACGAACATCAAAAATCAATTTAGCTGCCATATTGGTTGGAGGGCTACACGTAACCTCGAAACCAGATGACCGGTGCGGTATTGTTGTTTAGATCAAGTGTCATGTTTTGGGTTAGAGGCTACGGCAGGTTAATGGGGGATATTATGGGAGAATTAAATGCAGGTATTGGACCTTCGGATTCATTCATTCATTCATTCATTCATTCATTCATTCATTCATTCATTCATTCACTCAATCAATCAATCATTGATGAGAAGAAAAATGCTCTGAGACCGATGACTACCTTCTTTTTCATTGTTTTCTTCCTGATATCGCTGGCTCTATCATTCAAAAACCTACAATTTAATATTAATCTATCCCGTATGTACGAGCGGGTTACAATGCCATTTGATTGCTGGTTAACAGGACCGATACCATTGCACTCTGGACAGACTCAAAGGAGCTCAGTTCTTTGCAGCAAACGTCTCAAGGTGTAGATGCTGATGGTGCCGGTCGACCATTAGTTGTGTACTCACTTATCCCTTAATCGTAATCGTTCTTTTCGACTTGAGCCGCTTTCAGTTCCAGACTTTTGCATTGCCCAACATTCTTACAATGGATATTCGTCATTGATCACGCAACATTGCTCATTATACGTCATTCAACCTATAACAGAATGGTGAAGAATGTTCTACACATATTATGCGATCAAATATAAATACTCAATGGATACTATTTGAAATGTTCGTAGTAGAACCATGACTCTCTTGATGAGATTCGATGACTACCGTCGGACCATGATCATTTGTTCCTTGTCAGGGTCAGACCTATTTTCACTTTTCCTCTGTT
>JAWQUT010000224.1:948826-953971 GCA_033807755.1 Ellobium chinense
ACAGGAATAAGGCGAGATGTAGAGTAAGAAGACTTAAAAGCGTTCACGGGGATAGCAGCACCACCACCATAACCACAGCCACAACCACAACCACCACCTTTGCAAACATCAACATTCACAACAAATATACCAACTTCAAACCTACGCAAATCCAGCATATTGCAGACACTTCCGTTCCGAGTTCAATACCACATAGAGAATCTATTATGTTAGTTCGTATTTTTGCTGACTGCAAGAGTTAAGTAGGCTATTGAACGTGGGGAATTCCGTCCCCCAAGGAGGTCAGAAGCACTCCACTACGTCACTGGTCAAAGGTCAAGGGTCAGGGTTCTTGACTCGACGTGTTTGGGCCTGTCTTTGGCTTCGAATGAACTTTGTCGTCGCCCTCGGTGCGGGTGATCGTGTCTGGTGGTGGTAGAAGTTGTGGTGGTGGTGGCAGCAGTAGGGCGGTGGTTGGTGGTGTGGTGACAGTAGGGCGGTGGTTGGTGGTGTGGTGACAGTAGGGTGGTGGTTGTGGTAGTGACAGCAGGGTAGTGGTCATAGAGGGTGGCCGGTGGCGTTATAGTGTTATTGACAGTCGAAGGGTTACAGCAAGTCAACAATCTCTTTTGCGTATTGGAAGACTGCTCAGTTAATTCTGATATTTATACGAAGAACAAAAACTCTTCATTTGCCTTGAATGTGATAGGTTTTTTTTTTCACATAAACACATTTTATTGGTGGTGACATATACATACAATAGTGCTCATAAGACTTTCTACATTATCATAAACCAAACAATGTAAGAAAGCCAATACTGTATGTTCCGCAGGACAGTGTTTAACATCTTTCATAATGATACATAAATCTCCCTTAAGGATGATGATATTAGAACAACTGTATTTATGTGAAGCAGCGTGGCGTAATGGTTACGGTGTTGGATTCAAGATCTAACGTCCTGGATTTGATTCCCAACCCTAGTAGTGCTGTAAGAGCCTTGGAAAAGCATTTAATTCACATTTTCCTCAGTCAACCCACCTGTAAAATGAGTGCCTGGCTATAGGCAGTGGAAAATTCGATCAGAATGCTGATGATCAGGGCTTTTAATTAGCAGGGGCAGTGTATTTTTCTCAGGGAATTGAGAACAGTCCGAGAGTGGTCAGGCCTGCAGGGGTAATTATAGTGTGCAGTCGCATTGAATATACTTATAAAACACATTATTATCATTATTATTATCATTTCAATTGCACCAGTTCTTTAACACCAGATTTCACCCATGTCCCTTGGATGTTCTTCTGCATGATCATAGATAGGCGTTGTCGGATTTTTTAGCTTGACGCAGAATTATGGGGCACTAGCAACACTCTTTGTTGGAGACTGAAGTAACTCTGTATAGACTGTCAGATGCATTACAACCGGTGGAAAAAAGTTAGTGCCTGCCCTTAATAAAATGGCTCAGAAAGAATTTTATGATTTGGCTCTTGCAATTTACTCAACTTCTCAAGCACCTCCTGGGTACCAAATTATGGACTCGTCTTTTCATATTCTTTTTTGTGACGTTCTACGACATTTTTTACATCTCCTTATTCCAACCCCACCCTAGTAAAGACAACAGATAAGTGTTGGGATAACAGTTGGTTATCACAGGGTGTATCTGCTTCTTACAGCACTTGTGTTTCTATTTTTCCTATTTAAGCCCTCGTAAGTCATGAAGAATGCCTTTAAGTACGCTTAGTTACCATAATTTATAGTCTCAGTGTATCTGCCCCACTGGGGTACCAAATCATAATCCTTAAAGTATTTAAGGAACATAAATATTTTTATAGATAATACCGATATTGTGAAAGCTATGGCTAACCCGCGTATCTGCTTTGTGCTATGCTATTAAGATATGCGGTCTGAACATGGTTGCCATGACATAGCCAGCATTTCTGTAATCGAAGACAAACCCAGTGAACAAGACTCCTAGAATTTGTTCTGGATCCGTAACATTCGATTGGCATTACAGATAACAGTGAGACCCCTAAAGCACAAGTGATCTCCAAATAGTTAGAAGATTCGATCGAAACCATTCTATCAACACAAACAAATCAGAGCAGGAATATCTCCACTGCGTCTTGGATTAAGAATGGAAACTGGATCTCTTGGTCTTTGAATTCTGGAATTTTAGCACCGTGCGTTAAGGTTGTACCCAGATTTTTCTCAGTGCTGTTTAATCTCTTCTAATCTAAGCGTTTGTGTTTTCCAGCGAATCAGACATGAGGCATTACGATAATTTTGTGATAGTGTGGCGTTCCCTGCTATCATCGATGGAAGTAATTCAAGATTACGTGTTTTTCTCTGGTGACCGTGTGCACTTTTGTACGTTTGCAGATGGTAATAATGAGTTGGGGAGAGAAAGGGTTTTGATGAAGATTGACTCTCATTTCTCTTTTCCTTGATATATATCGAGTGGGTCAGAGAAAAAAAAAAGTTCGCATATTTCAAAGACCAACTTTTCCAGGAGTTTAAAAAAGACCGGGATGAAGTTTTAGACATATTAATAGCGAGGTATAATTTATAGTTTACAAGTTTCATTGATCTAGGCGTTATACTTTTGGCTAGCATGTTTTGACGACTGGATTGCGTTCTATGAATCTTTTATACAGAATGTAGCCTAAATGCACTTCCCAAAAATCCCGATGTTCTCTGTTAGTGGGCCAAATTCAAGATGGCTGCCAAAATGGCCGACGACGCCAGCTCAGAAATGTATTTTTTGGGCAGAGCACCGAGAATAGTGGATGTATAGGCCTATAGTTCTTTTTTTTATGGGTGCAAGGAATGAAAATGTCAAACCATGAGGTATCGATGACAGTGTGCTAAAAGCAAACCGAGCATGCTGTTCTGGAAAATGTGCTTGTAAATGTTCATGTAATCCATGTGAAATCTTCACATTAGCAGAAAATATCTAAATGCTGTTTTGTGCCTAATTTAACTGCATACAATTTTGATTTATGTAAGTTATCAAACTTTATGATTACATAAAATTTCGGTTTTTTTTTCTACCCTATAGAAAGAGATCGTCAAAGTTAAGACATAGAAAACATGTCTTACTTCCTGGCTTATGGATGTCTTACCTTACTACTCTTTTACATCTTTAACCTCAGGTACCGTCGGGGATTGAGTGAAAATGCAAGTTTCATATTGTATGTACTGGACTCGATGTGTGGCCTTTCTCTGAGTAAAGCCTTGTTCTTGTAGAACTTCTGTACCTTGCATTGTCAAAGCATCACATTAAAGAGCTGACTTCAGCTGAACCAGTGACAAGTACAAGACAAGAACTATTCCAAATATGAAGTGCACTTGACTCTGTAGAGGCTAGTCCTACGTTCACTTTCAAGTAAGTTCGATGAAAGCATTGTTGAGTGGATCTACGATTGTAAAGATAGTACTTGTTTTCGTCGGAGCACCTTAGGAATAAATTTCTTTAAAGAAGTATACCTGCAGTAAATACGAATGTGCAAACTAGCAAGTCGTTTCAAGAACGGTAAGCGAAAAATAGAAGGAATAAAATATGATCAGATGTTTCCAAACTGTTCTGTCTAGACTTTGACAGAATTATGCGGGATTTTTTATGCCAGAAGCTCCCAAGAACTCAAATTAAAGGAGAACTTCCATTAATTCGACTTGTAACGTTCTCGTGTTAACCAATAAAAATTGTTAACTTTGATGTAGAAAATGAGGATTCTGGACTACTGTTGTCAGAAAAAAATATTCGGAGTCTTATGAGATCATTGTGTATAAAATAACAATTTCCAAAGAACCGTTCACAATCATCAGTATCTCTTATTTTGCTTTTAATCTGTTTGGCCAAAACTAACAAAATCTGTTAGTTACCCCTTTTTGTCAAAGTACAGTCAAGCCAAAGCACTGACTCCTACCGAGTCAAGTGCCATCCAAGGCTTCCAAAGCATAAAGAGATGGCAATCGTTGAAACCCTGTACCGTTACCTTTTCAACTTGAAGAGTGGGGAGATTTAATTCCACAAGCATTTATGTTTTTTAACCGTTAGGACGTCACGTTTCAATGCCTTTGGCGCGGTTAATTCTGTCCTGTTGTTGTAAATTACAGGCCTATGATATTTTGTGTACAAGACTCCATTATGCGTGGTTCAAAAGAGGGACGCTCGCTGCGTTAAACGATTTGAGTAAAGACCTATATTGTTCGTGTTAAGTTATTCACATGGTTTGTTATGAATACCAGTTTAGCCTTGGCACATGCTTGAAGTTTTTTTTTTCTTTCTATCTTATTTTGTGTCTGATACTGAAGAATGAATGTATGGTATGGCGCTTACGAGATGTACTAAATGTAATTTCTTTTTCGAATTTTCTTTTTTCAGTTGGACTGCCGGTTGACCGTTTTGCCTAAGCTTGTGTTTTTCTTCGATAATGTCACTGAAAGAGACAGGCACTTGCAGACTCAGTAACACGAAATAGAGTCTTTCTTTCTTTCTTTCTTTCTTTCTTTCTTTCTTTCTTTCTTTCTTTCTTTCTTTTTTTGCTTATTTTCTTTCGTTTGTTTTCCTTCTTTTGTCCTTTTTTTTGTTCCATTGTTCTTTTCATTCTTCCTTCTTTCTTTTCTCTGTACCTCTTTTTGGTTTATTTTTATCCTTATTTTCTTTTTGGTTCATCTTTCTCTCTCAGTCCTCTTCTACTGTATCTTCCGTTTAATATTCTTATTTTCTCTAATTGTCTCTTTCTGTCATTCCTTTTTCACAAACACACACACACACACACACACACACACACACACACACACACACACACACACCACACACACACACACACACACACACACACACACAAATACGCATATTCGCAAGCACCCACATACACACACGCACGCACATACATACACACACACACACACACCACACACAAACACACTCTAGAACTGTCAATAATATTCAAGTCTGCATGAGTCATCCATACTTCCATAGAGTGGCCAAAAAGACTTGACCCCAACTGGCTCCAAGAGAAATCTGGCACAATAATGGAGCTAGAGATTAGAGGAATAATCTCCGACCACCTGTCCTTGTGTATAGCGCACGGATTACCAATTTGGCCCTGAGATTATTCTCATTATTTGGTTGCTATTATCGTAATGAAAAAAAATGTGTTTGCCTCT
>JAWQUT010000224.1:955873-972190 GCA_033807755.1 Ellobium chinense
TTTTTTTTTCAAATAAAAAGAAATAACACGAACATCAGTGTTCATCAAGCACGTATTTTTATTTGCTGTCAGTATATCTAAAATTTGAAAGAATGTAGATTTCAAGTTCAGTTTTGTTTTAGATGAACTTCTGCCGTCTTAAGACAAAAGGGAACATACTATGAATCATAGTGCATATGTGTCTTTTTGGCACAGGAATGCATATTATCTGAGTACACTACTAACTCATTTTATCAACGAACGTGCGTTTACCGAGTTTTGGAACAACGCTCTCCTCGCCTATGCTTATACCCTGCGAATCAACAACAACACAAAACTACTACTACAACAATAACAACATCAACAACTACTACTACTACAATATACTATTACTACTACTACTACTATTACTACTATAAATGTTGCTGCTGCTGCTGTTGCTACTACTACAACTACTACTACTTTTACTCCTTCTCCTCCTCCTCCTACTACTACTACTACTACCACCACCACCACCACTAATACTACTATCGCTGCTAGCATACTACAACAACAACAACAACAACAGTAGCAACGACAACTAGACAACAAGAACAGGAAGACTAAACTGCTATGAGTTTATAAGCATATCACTTTTATAAAACATCATTTGGCACCCAAAATCTAAATCGTTACATAAATGACTTAAACTCAATACTACACCTGTAATGCTATCACCCGCTTGAATCATACCCTCTATCCACAAAAAAACACATGTCCAACCTCTGATCTCATTACCGAAAAAAAAAAAGGATTATCGTTCTTTCTGCCCCAGTAACGTCCCTTATCCCCTTAATCCTCAAGTACTTTGTACTGGCACTATAAAAGAATTACTGTGTTAAGACTTGGGAATACAATGAAGAATGAGTTTCGCGAGGTAAACATCGTAACTCGAATGTGGCAGTACTAGACATATGACAAAATGTCGTTGTGGTGAGGAAGGTGGTTCCATTACGGAATCGGCTTCAGTGCAAAAATATCAGAACTCTGAAATTACAAAACATATTTAGGACAAGATAACATCATGCTAGCTGGCTATTAATTGAGTTCAGCGCAAAGTATTAAAGTACTTCATCTAAAAGAGGAAACAAAGTGGGGCAAATTAAAGTGGTGCATTCTGAGCGCTCTTCCCAAATACAGCTATAAACAGGGTCATTCAAAACAGCTATAGTGAAGGATTCGCAGTATTAACTGAAAGAAGAAATCAGGAGTTCCACAGAACAGCGACAGAAAGTTGGAAGTAGAGGAATATCAGGCATGTAACTTCTTAATTTGTCATATCCTGTTAGTAGTTTATAAAGTTCATGGAATTCCAGATGTCCCTTTGTTGGTTATATGTATCTCCATGTTTCCAATGCAGATCTTGCAGTCGAATAACAAAAAAAGGTTTGACGTCTGGAGTTTTATTTAAACAACCACATTTCCTTCTTTTTTTATAGGGATATACGGACTTTAAAAAAGAAATAAAAATGTCACTGAGAAAGAGTTGACGTTTACAGCTGAGACACGTTGCATGTTATCAAACATTAATAATATTATTGTGCTGAGTTCAAATGGTTCTTTTAAAACCGTGGGCATCAACTATATATTATAGCAAATCGACCACAGGTTTATTTTTTCGCACGAAGAGACTCATAACAAGTTAACTTGTAACTTATTACTAAACCTCTATAGGCTGTCTTTCTGTGTTGCTGATTTGATTAATTCTTCTTTACCGCTGTTTTTATTTCACTTGTACAAAGCAAATCGACCACAGGTTTATATTTTCGCACGAAGAGACTCATAACAAGTTAACTTGTAACTTATTACTAAACCTCTATAGGCTGTCATTCTCTGTTGCTGATTTGATTAATTCTTCTTTATCGCTGTTTTGATTTCACTTGTACATGGGTAGTGGCTTTTACATCTCTGTAAAATGTGTCCCTGTTCTGATCTACCATTTTTCAAAAAAAAAAAAAATCACGGTTGTGTAAATATTGCACAGTTTTATGGAACTCCATTGTCAAAGGATGGATACTGTCTTCTACCTGGTCGTGTGAAATCTGCAGTCAACCATCTGACCTCCGTTATACCTAAAACTATTTTCATAAAAAAAGATCTAAATTCTCATCCCCTCTTCATGACCCTCACATAATCTACGACGGCACCTGTTGAATTTCACACCTCGATCTATGGCCTCAAACATCAGCACGGCATGTCATACGTTACCTGTGCGCATCACGTCCGTTTGTCATAAACATCCCTGCTTGGGACGCTAGTGACATCTCTTCACACACTATCGGTGCGCCCCGAAGATCTGCTCCGATTCGCAAACGGCGGATTAATTTTTAGCGGTGTAAGTGATGGGGCGGGATCTTCAGATTAACATCTTTTCGCTTGGGCGTCGACAAGGTTTCTTTGCTTAAAACTGATATGTTTGAAAAAAAACACCGAAATTTCTGTATATGAGATTAAGTTATGGTTTTCACACAGTCGTTCATATTGCTTTTTTAACTCGACACCCTCATAGATCAACACGAACGATAATACATTCAGTTCTGCTTAATCACAAATCATCGCGAACAGAGAAAAGGTTGCGATAAAAAGGAGTTGCTACAATTCAATGGTTTTAACCATAGATTTACAACATTTTGCTTTGCTAAATGTGTTGCGATTAGGCGGAAATTGCCATTATCCAAACTGCTATTAAGTGGTGACGACTGTGTATTGTCCGGGAAGATGCAGTTATTCGGATTGTTATCATGTGAAGTCATTGTGTATTGTCCTTGATGGCTTATAAAGACGTATTACAGAAATCATGGCATATTGATGCAAACTCTGACACCACCGGATTTTGTCTAGAATTTTAAAACTGCTGAAAACGGCATGGAAATTCATTAATGGGTTTAATTCTTAATAGGTTGCAGGAACCTAATAGGTTAAAAAAAATTGGACTATCAGAGTCGATAATAGCAGAGTATAAAATAGGTCCCTTGGATACAGATTGTGTAGAAATAATCGTATAACATGAAACCACACGGCAAAAGTGGCGAAATACAGCCTTGAATTTGTTAAAAAATAATTGTTGCAGTCAGTTTTTTCCCAATGGCTTCAGCGGATTTTATTTGTACAGGCCTATGATCTGCAACAGAAGGCCAAATTTTTAACCCTTTTTTCATCTGATTTAAAATTGTGAAAAATCTAAATGAAGGATCCCCACTGTATAATAATTTGAGCACAGTGGTGGCACCAGACCTACATAATAGTCTTGGCCATCTCAGAACGTTCCTGTGGTTCGAGGAGAAATTTTTATTAAATGGCTGAAAGAGGCTTTTACAATTTGGCTCCTGCAACCTGATGAAGCTGCGTCCTCTAATCGTTAAATCAGAGGACAAGCCCCGCCTACTATTAATGGCGGCGGACACTAGCTTCACTCAGATGGATTTGCTATCATATATCAAATATTAGATGATTTTATATCAATTTTGTTTACCATAATTTTCAGAGGGACAATAAACTTAAATGATCTCCAAAGTTTCATTGCAATATGAAATGCTTTATTTGTGAAATGCGCTAAAATAACGCCCCGATGTGAAGCTTGCGATTAAATTCAAATGAATGAAATGTCGAATTAAGCCTTTCTTCTACTTTTATACCCTGGGCTGGCCTTTAAAGTCCAAGACATGTTATCAGAAATCTGGTATATTTTAGTTAACATAGTGGTTATATGGGATCGCATTTTTCTCTACCTCTCATTTTCCGTGTTGGGATACAACATTATACGTGGACATAGACGATTTAGTGTTAGGTGTAGATATGTTTACCAAACAAATATTATCATACACTACCTTTTACTATTGAGTTCACAGCTCAGGGGTGAAGTTTGTGCACGCTCTGTATATAGACGAAGGCTTAAGAAAACGAGTGATCTACATCACTCACTTTACTAAAATAGTGAGACAGTGATTGCAATCATTAAAATATACGCTGAAAACGTAAGGTTAAATAATTGTTGTGGTTCTCCCCAGATTTTACACAAACGTTTAAAAAAAAAATATATACAATGAATTTATTTGAAACAATGGCCAACATTTCGTGCCTGAGCACTTTTTCAAGACTAAAACTCAAAGTTAGCTCAGGTAGTCGTACTTAGATCATTTTTACTCTGGTGGGGCCTTTAAGGATTTCCCAGGGAAAGCCCGTTGTGAGAGATCCAACGCCTATACTATTTACATTACTGCCTGCTTGATCACTATGGCGCTGTCTGCTTCTTCACTGAAGCCACAATGGACGTAATAGACCTTTTCAAAAGTTATTCGGATGCACCACTGAACTTTATTTAACCCAAGTAAACTTGTTTTCAGAGTGTAATGGTTTTGATAGGCACCAAATAGGGGTGTTGAATATTTCATGTGGACTTGTACCGTTTAAGATTTCAGTGTAATCTGCTGTTTCCGGCTGAAATTGACGGTTTCACTTTCAGGCGTATACGGACAGCGATGAGGTGCGGTGTTGAAAATTGCTTAAGGAGTTTACGATAAAGGGCTAGAATTACAATAACTCTGCATATTGAACGCTGCTAAGAGTGCATTCAGCATCGATGCACTCATATAATTCTTACGACGGTAAGAGATTTCATCGTTAAAGCGCAAGCTCTCAAATAATAAATATTTCCTCAGATAGTAAGTTGAAAAGATTGTAAGGTCAACTAGTTTATCTGAAGTGTGGGTTCCTCTAGGTTGCAGGAGCCTAATTGGTAAAAAAAAAATTGGACTATCAGAGTCGTTCGTAACAGAGTATAAAATCTGTCCTTCGGACAGAGATTGTGTAGATATAATCATATAACACGAAACCACAACGCAAAAGTGGTGAAATTCAGTCTTGAATTTGTAAAAAAAATAATTGTTAGTGTTTCCCATTGGCTTCAGCAGATTTCATTTGTGCGGGTCTGTGATCTGCAAAAGAAAGCCAAATGTTTAACCCCTTTTCGTGTAATTTAAAATAATGAAATATCTAACTGAAGGACCCCCACTGCAAACAGTATATACTTTGAGCACAGTGGTGGCACCAGACCTGCAGACTAGTCTTGGCCGTCACGGAGCGTTCCTGTGGTTCGAGGAGAATTTTTTATTAAATGGCTCAAAGAGGCTTTTACAAATTGGCTCCTGCAACCTGGATCCACGAATGTCCCATATATGTGCATTTGGTGTGAAATTTTATGTAAATCAGCAAATGTCTCGCTAGTGGCTAATCTAGATCTATATTTTTAAAAAATGGTGAACTTTAACCATTTACCCTCTAAGCCACCTGCCCAAGACGAATTCCCAATCCCTAAGAGAAGGGAGATAACTCTAAAAAAATATGACTTTTTAAAAAAAAAAATTCATTAAAAAAAATCTAATCCGGCACAGGTTGCACCCATTCACTGTCTCATACATGTTTCCATCATAAAGCTTCACGATAGAGGTGTAAAGCATCCTCCATCACCTCAAAAAAAGCCAAAAAATCTATGACAACTTCAGAAAATCACAGAGGAGCAACCAATCGCCCGATATTCTCCAATTAAGGTTACAGACCTGTAACTGTACTTTCACTTTGTGGTCCTACAACTTAGGGGTATATTTCATCTCCCCTTTTCCCTCTTTTAGCATGCCCTGCATCCAGTAATAAGGGCTCCAGGAGGGAAATTTTGATATCATGGGAATCTGTGTCCATTTTGCTTTATTTTACCAGGCACTATTTAGCCCTGGGCTGGAACTGCCAGGTCAAGGGTGTGCTCAGGCGGAAGAGGAGGGGTTTGGCATTGACCAGTGAAGAATGTAGGGTCTGTTTACAAATAGCAACCAAGCTCAAAATTTCAATGGGCTTGCTAGGGTTGGGTAAGTCTTAAAATTTGGGCCACATAATGGGCTTCAGTTTGGTATGGGTCTGGGTGAAAGCTAAAACTTTGGGTTCAGAGGGCAGCTCAAAATGTTAATATAGCCCATAGAGGAAAAAAGGGTCCAATCCTATTACAGGTCTGTAACCACAAACACTGGAAGGAAGTTCGTTTTCCGCAGCTTCCGATTCCACAATTTTTATTTCCTTTTGGCGACATTCAGAACGTGCAATGTCGTCCGTAACGAAACAAATCTAAAACGGCGACCCGCGGCGACTGTAGGGGTTTACCGATAGCGGCGACCCGCGGCGACTGTAGGGGGTAAATGGTTAACTTCATATAAATTAGTGTGTTCATCTGTTCATAACTTACACCAAATATAGAGTGATTTAAATGAGACTATGACCTCATTCAAGCAAATTTGTGGACGTAAGTGAACTCTCGTTTGCGCCAAAGAAACTGGTCAACTGTACTTGAATATACACTCAAGACAATATAAAGCCCTGTCTGCCGGTTGCATCAAATATGTGAAAGGGTTCAGTTATTTCATTATCATTCGTGTAATAGAGGAAACCAATTATGCCCCTGGACTATGCGCTACTGAGTACATTATTGCGCCAAGTTTTGTGGGTGTTTTTTTTTCTGGTGCTCGGAGTAAAATTCTCACAGTGTTGGCAGATTAGCGACCTTGTACTATAATATTTCACTAATGATAGCATATTTCCTCCGGGCTATGATATTACAATACTCTGCAACATCGCTTTCCAAGTTAGGCCAGCAACCTTCCTCTAAGGCCAACATGTCTGAACAGAACTTGACTATCAGTTGCAACAACAAAGATGGTGGTGTTTGTCACATATACACAATGTATATATAGTCTGGCTTGTCTTTCCCGGTTTCGCACCTTCTCCTTTCGCACCGAAGCCAAACCGCTACAACAAGCAAACTCTTTGAAACGGCGTGTTGACACAGAAATCAAAACACGGGCGGATTAATTATTGCGGAAGCGCGGAGGAATGCCGGGAAGGATTCAAAAGATACAAAATGGCCGCTTAAGAAGTTGGGAGTCAGAAGACGTTGTGTCAATATTGATGAGGGAAAAGCTGAGAGGGATAAAACCTGCTAGTGTTTTGGACGGTGTTGGGACATGCTCTTCTATTCATGCCGGTGATGGAGATCATTTCTGTTTTCTTTCCTTTTCCATTTTTTTACCCCCTCGTTTTTTTATCCAAAAAGTAGCGAGTTTCGTCTTGCGGGATATTTTTCAAGATTCGTGTTCCATGTAAAATTACAGAATTACCATAACAAATACATTCCCTGGGCTCTTCAAAATTATTCTTGAATTGGAGCATTCAGCTCCGCAATACACTGATTAGGTAGTTGGTAGTCAGGGTGATTGGACTTTAAACTTTAGTACACTTTCTCTGTCTTGTATCTTTTCCAAAAGTCTTGAAGCGAACTCACCTCTCTAGTGAAAATGCTGGATGGAGTGACGTTATCATTTAGCTTCATTCACATTCACCCTTCTGACAAAATGGTCATTGAGTGGAGCAATCAACGGTTCCCCAGTTGTGATCAACATGGGTCCAAAATTTCATAGCACCAATATTTCGCCATTCGCTTGATTTCTCAGAGCCCCATGGACGAATTCCCAGCTGTGACTACACTCCGAGAATTTACCACTTTCCCGTCGGTATCTTTTATCTGGATTCTCAAGGATGCTGAAAAGCTCTTCTCACCTGTCATACTGATAGCATTACTGGTCAGTCTTAAGAACAATAATTATGAAGAAGGCTTTACCAGAAATCGGTCGGTCCATTCTCCAGACTTCTGAGACAAAAGGAAAAACAATGTAAGGATAAGTGCTCTTTTCAGGATCTTGGAATTTCGAATTTCCAGGACCAGCTCATATTTTTTGGCGTTTGTGATGTTTTCGAACTTTGATATTTACTTGTTACTTGGAAAAATGATCAATGCACTCCGTACATTTTCACGAAAAAAAACTCCGACGACAAAAACCGCCTCAGAGAACACAAGCTTTCTACACCTCAGAAGTGTTCTAAGAAATAGATCAAATGAACGGCCACTCAAGATCGCAAAAAAACCAAAAAAACCCAACCTCTTCAAGGATCTCTGTTACACAGTCCTCCTTCATATCTCTAGTTTCTATTCACACTACATGTCCATGATACCGAAATGTTTAAGAAACCCATACAAACAAATTTAACATAGACACTGTTTACTCAAATAATTATGCTCAGCAATGCTATGCCAATATCAAGTCGCAAGACAAATGCTGTTGAGAGCTTTCTTTGCATAACCTTAACTACCCCAAAAATTATCAGCAACTGCTCGTACTCTGTGATTGTTTGTTTTGGATTTTAATGTCTCTTTTCTGTAAGGTTAAGGCTATTTGTATCAGAGAGGAGGCTTGGAAACCTGTCCCACTTCACCATCCCACCCCCTTCCCCCCCAACTACCTGCCTTTCAACTACCCTGTGAAGAAAGCTGCTGAGAGCAGGATTCGAATTCAGTACATTTCGCATCAAGAGCCAAGCGCTCTTCCTCTCAACCACTCTGCCGGCATGAACGTTTCACAAGATTTTGTATTTCTCAGTTGTTTCAGCAAAAAAAATAATTTACTGTCATTTCCGTGCGCTCACCTTCACTGGAAAACTGACAGCCCTACCTCGTATATCTAACAATAAACATTAAAGCATTACAATGCGAGCTGCTGCCAAGTTTTGGATTCCATAGCTCTTTGTAAGTACATAATATACATTTTCATTCTATCATTAGAAGATATCATAACCTCCAACTTATGGATTGGTTCACTGACATTGGCAGAATTTATAGTGGACCACCACCTTGAGGACAGAACACTGTGATCTAGAGGCCCACCTGCATAGATAAGATGTCAGAGCGTGCCAGCTGTGTCTGTGGAGCTCACAGACAGACCACAGATGACATTCTGCAGAACTATCCAACTTACGCCAGACAGAGGTTGGAGATCTGGCCGAATGGAACTCAGCTGACCAACAAACTATAATAGGATTCGCGACGACCTCCTTTGCACCGTTCCATCTGCCAACTTAGCTGGACTGAGCCTTTAGCATGGTCAAATGTATCGAATCCCGAGGAAGAAGAGGAAGAAGAGGGAGAAGAAGAAGGAGGAGGAGGAGAAATAGAAGAAGGAGAAGAAGAAGGAGAAGGAGTAGGATAAGAAAAAAGAGGAGGAGAAGGAGAAATAGAAGAAGGAGAAGAAGAAGAAAGAGGAGAAGGAGGAGGAAGAAAAAGAAGATGATGAAGAGGGTGATGATGATGAAGAAGAAGAAGAAGAAGAGGGTGGTGAAAAAGAAGAAGAAGAAGAAAAAGAAACTTTGACATAAGAGCTGGTATGGTCCTCTTATACTTGGGTGGAGAGTGCATTTCCATAACCCCAATATGAACAGACGGACTGATTACCCCTTGTCCAACCCCCATAGTGTATGTTTGCAGCTGGCCTTTTACAGGTTGGCAAAATATTTCATTGTTACTCTAAATATCTGGTAAAGCACTTACACCTGTTTCCTATTCTGTATACGATCGCCCAATATCAAAGAGTCGACCCAGTCGGCACACTCACCGGACGTTAAGGGCACGCAAGGGAGATAATCACCTCTTTCCAAGGATAACTCTTCTATGCATTCCGCTGATTCCAGACGGTTCTGAATTTCATAAAGAAAACAATATCGAAGCATGTGTAGACGGGTCTTTTAGGATGAAGGAGTATTACAGTACTTCAGCCCCGTCTGTAGAGTAGTAGAATGCAGCTTTATGTTCCACCGAGTTGGCTCCGTCTTTGTACTGTTGGCTATTTATCCCATATGAAAACTTACGAGAAAATCTCATTTCTTAATATCAGTGCTTCTGTTGTACACCCGATATGTAAACAACCAGAAAATCTTATTTCTTCATTCCAGAATTTCTACAGTTTTATCCGATATCAAAACTACAAGGAAATCTCATTTCTGCATTTTCAGTACCTGCAGTAGTAACTGATTGAAAGGTAGACTATTATTGAACGGTTTTGTATAAGGAGATCAGTGAATGGACGCATATGCTTATTAGCAAAGGTATACGGTTTGTGCTTGGGAGAGAAGATTTTGGATGCAGAAGGGGGAAATGGCGATACTTACGATGAAGCTTGTCTACATTAAAATTTATATAAAGATGGACATAGAAAACTCTCTTTCTTCTTCGTTGTTGTGGGTGGTAGAAGAATCAGATTTTCAAGACGATTCAAAGGCGTTCCAGTCTGTGTCTTAGTGGGGTGGAATTAGCAAAATATCACTTCTGTTATGTTTGGACTTTTAATAATTTCGGGAAAGGATGGTTTGACGGTTACGCATACGCATTAATTTTGAGGTCACTTCGGCTAGATTTAGATGGAAGGGTGATCTATTTATCACATCATTTTTTTCTCCCTCTCAGGGGCCCAGCGACCTTAGCTGTGGCCTGTTCTAATGCATTTGTCACTTCCCTGCCCAGTTTAGGTTAAATTAAAGCAGCACTATTTGAGTCAGAGGTTTGAAAAGACAGAGGCTTCCAATGAACTGCTCTGTCCTCTTGAAATAGCCTGAAGTCTCAAGTGGCTGTTCATGGGGGTGGTCAAACGAGGAGACACAGCAAAAAAAACTTTACCTGTCATGGACTAAATTAATATGACGCATTGTCTGTATTTCTCCCTTTGATAATGAAACTTGTTTGTAATCTATGAAGAATGGAATTCGCCTCCTAATCATGTTGATCCCATTTGCAGAATTAGTATTAGTATAATAATATATAGTGCTACGCTACGGTCTGTCGAAACCCGGATACACACAACATCTGCATTATTGCAACATTTTCAAACAACATTATGAAGTGTCGCTGTAGGTCCAAACGCTTGATATGATGTTTATGGAATAAAAATCCCTTCCCCTTCTCATTTGACCCAAGTGTTAATGAGTACAAGAGAAAACCAGAGCGCTGCAACTGGCAACACATGTACACATCTCATTGTGCATATTATTTTATGTATGATGTGCATTTGTGTATGTGTGTGTGTTTGTCATTATAAACGAGATGTAAAACACTATATGACATTGTCCAAAAAGTTGATTATTGTTATTATACATCTGCAAGACACTAATTATGATTAAAACTCAACGAATGTTGACTAATGCAAATGTCAAAGAAACTACAAATTTAGCAAAGTTGTGAAAAGTAATCATCTTTTATTTCACACAAGATCAGTGCTTCATTCATTCTGACATTGTATTCAGTAAACCTTTAACAAAATCAATGACCCACTATATTTCATCTTTCCTTTGTATACTTTTCTAAGGAGAGTCTGCAATACAGTTATTGTCAATGTCAATGGGTGCTCACAAGAATCATTTCAAACTCTCTTCTGTGCCACTTCCTCCCTTCTTCATAATTTTTTTTCTCACCCATCACTTAACCCCATGAACACACCCCGAAAAAAAACCTGACAGGTCCTCTACGTCAAGAATAATAACTCTTATGCAGCTAATCCACTTTCCATCTAGATTGTGTCCCCATTGCGTCCAGCCACGCTGACGTCCCCAGTAGCCAGTTATGGCCAATTACGATGGAATTACCGCTGACCAAAATCCTAATCCTAAAGAGATTAGAGGATCGTTACTCAAAAAAATACTCGAAAGTGTAGACCACAGAACTGATGACGCCGATATGTGTATGATTACTCATAAGATGGTTCAGGCTTTTCCGTTGTTTTTTGGGTTTTTTTTTTTTTGGCTTCTTCCAAGANGGGGGGGGAGAGAGGAGGGTTTACAACCTACTATGCAAAATCGCAATTCCTCTAGAGTATAGTGTTTGTTGTAATCAAAAGGAGTTGGGATTTCCAGTAGGTTTTTAGCTACAAATGCAGCTTTCTGATCACAGAAGAAGTTGCAACTAAGTGGAATTTTTCATCAAGAGGATTGCGATGAATCGGGCTCTAATGTACATCAGAGCTCTGCAAAGCGATACGAGGGAGAACAGGAAAATTTCTACATACCGAATTCATGACTAAATGGCAACTGCAAAACGGCATGGCAAATAATTACAGAGCACATATCCTGTTATATTATTATGGTCGTGAAGACTTTACGACAAAAACATTTTCCCCACTGTTTGGAATTAATCACGGCACTAGGCTGGTCATTTTTGGAAGTCAGGATCGCGAAGCCTCATTAGCAGTCAAAGAAGAGTAATTTGATTTTCGCTTTCCCTTCTGCTTGTTTCACATACCGTTTGGGCTCGAGTAAGGATGGTCATATCTAACTATGAGCATTACAATGTATTGGTCTGAGTCTGTTGTGCGGATATGCAAACACATGCAGACATTCCAAATTCATTTTTCTTTCCAGGTACGTGGTCAAAGAATAGACTTCTTTGCACAGAACGGGAACGCCATACAAATACACAAACAATTTTTAGCTTTCCCAAATCGCTCTGTATCTCATGAGATATAGCTATATAATCACATTTGTCTTTTGTTTTTATTCTTCCTAAACTTTCTGCCATTCTTCTTTTCCTTTCGGGATGTCTTCTTGTTTTGCAATCTTTTCTGAATGAATTTCAGCCGATGCCATCACGATGCCTCTTGCTCTGTACCTAACGACCAAGCCTCACTTCCTCCTCCCTCCTGCTATTTACAAAATCCAGGTGTTTTTCACATATTCGCAAACGCTAATCCAAATCCTAAAATCCCAATAACATATCAACGACATTATGACGGCTCAACCATGTCCGCTAAGAACATGAATTGCTGGACTTTCCCACACAGATTATCTCTGTGCTCTCCAAAATATAAAATAATATCTGACTGGAGCTTAATTCACATAATACGTTAATCTCCTCGCTGCATTGGGTTAAGATTAGAAGAGATGGCAAAGAGGATAATCCTGAGCTCTCTCAGTTTTCTTCCCTACTATGGATCTACTCTTTTCTACGGCTTGTTTCGTCATGGCATGTGCGACGCCAGATTTGGTGCCGAAGAGACTGGTGTTTACAAAGCAATAGAGTACCTGTACCACACGCGTCCAGAGAGAACTTTGTAGCAGGTGTCTTGCGAATTATAGGCCTATGTATAGCTGTTTTAATTGCCGAAAGCACAAACACAGTATCATATTTAGCTCCTTGAATAGGTTTTTGGTCTTAGACTTTTAGTATGCTGGTGGTAATACTGTAGTGCGGATCTCAGAAGTACTAGACCTCGTCCATAGGTATCCACTGCGACCACCGCCATGGTCAACCGCGGCCATGATATCCCCAACACACCAATGCTCTCTAAAACGTTGTGTCTCTATCCTTAATCTGTTTAGTAGCAAGATCAGAGATTGTCTGATGCTCACGATTTAGTATGATATACTTCGTCACAGAGCTGGTGTTTAGCGAATTTACAGTACAGGCCTATAGGTACCGAACCAGTGTCCGTATGCATAGTTCTTACGTTACTTAACGCACTGCGGTAACCACGGGAAACTCACATAACATTAGTAGTGTTTACGGTGGTTAACGCAATACGTAAACTAACGTAGAGATTATGCATACGGCCACAGTTTGCTCACTGGGAGCCTCTAGGCATTGCAGACTTAGTAGTTTTCTCCTTTTCTATTACATCTTAACGTATTGTAGAGGATTTTGTTTGTGTGTTTGTGTATTTGTGTGTTTGTTTGTAAATGTTTGTTTGTTTGTTTGTTTGTTTGTTTATTTGTTTGTTTGTTTGTTTGTTTGTTTGAAAACTTCTCGGGAGCTCGAATTCCAGGTAACCAACATGTGTTTTTGAGTTTGTAGTTGTTTGAGATCGTGATAAGTGAAACCTTGACCAAAGAATTCCAACTCGTTTCGGACGTACCTGTTCGTCATTTTTCCTTATATAATGATCTATTCCTTCGCACAGGCTAAGGGGCTCAAGAAAAACATGACGAAGCGAAGGGGTCAAATACAGCCTGTTTGGTTTCCAAACACTAGATAATCGAGATCATGAGAGTCTTCCTCACAAGTTTTGGAAGCTGCATCCTGTGTCCAAATGTCGCCTGATTGCCCAGTTCCATGACACTTTGTACGCCATTGTGTACTCTCAACATATGATAAAAGAATAGCACAGCCAAGAAATATTTAGGTTATAACTTATATTGCTGTTTGGTAACAAGTCTAAGAAAATAAGACACTAGTACCTACCCGTAAATTGTTAGCATCATCAAAGTAGGTATCGTTGTTGTACAGTTGGCTAAAATTTTAAAACACAACTTCAACTCGATATTATCAACGTTTAATGAAAAATCTATATGAGCTAAAATGTATTACATCCTAAACGTTTCGGCAATAGCTCTCTTCAGTCAAAACACATGAATGAAGTAAGTATCATCATCAACATTATTATCTTTAACGANAAAAAACATTAGGAAGGCGAGTAGCCCCACTTGCTAGATGCAAACTTGCACTAGAATGCATTAAAAGAAAATGCCTTGAACGCCACTGAAAACTGATGATGAAATCATGGACAAAAAAACCTTAGAAAAAGTATTTGGTCGACTGCTCTCTTTTTATAATCAATGTAAAAATATACACCATTCATCTTGAAAAACGTGGTAGTTATACGACTCTGAGTATCAGGGAAGCTGAGAACGACGCCACACAAACGCACAAATAAGCCTCTATGATATGGGCCTAGATTAGATACCGTCATTTTGCGCTGTTGTTCCACCACCGATGTCTAAAATCACCAACCGAGTCACTTAATGCCCATGTACCCAAACAACAAATTGGCCAATAAAATGACCGCAAACTGTCTATGGTCCAGTGACTCTATCTCCCATCTTAACCCAGTGATCTACTTAAGACTGAGTCAACACCTCCGTTACACATCGCCAATACACAATCACTTCATCGGCATTGTTATTTAAACACGAAAACAGCCCATTTAAGTGTTATTGAGGAATAAAGATGACATTATTCTATCTAAAAAATCGTGAGAGAAGATGCGATTTCTTTTCATGAAACAAATCCCACCTTGATCGGCGATCGGATTATGGAGAGCAATAGCTGAGTCATGCTGTAGATAAACATTATTGGGAATCCCCGCTGAGATCTGGTGCGCTATCGGCCTACTAGCGTTGTCGCGCTTCGGAGATTCCCAGCAGGGCGCGCAATTTTAGGTAACGGTGTCCTCGGTGATTTGCTTGTAGACGGATAAAAAATCAGGAGGATGTGAATGCGGAAGGTGAAATAGATGGAGAGAAGGCACAGAAAAAAATATAGACAGAGAAATAGACAGATAGATAGACAAACAGACAGGCAGACGGGTGGAGAGAGGGATATACGGACGCACAGACAGAGTGATAGACAGACAGACACACACACAAACACACACACACACACACACACACACATATACACACATATACGTCTATAGGCATACAAACTGTGTTACGTATACATTAGCAATAACAGACAACATCCACACAACTAAACAAACACAGAAACAAGTTCTGATGAAGAAATTCACAGATATAATATTTTTGATAGAGAACAAGAACACTAGGTATTGATTCAGATTTTTTTTTTATTAATTATTTTGTCAAATTATTAAATTTTCTGTCACAAGCCTTGCATATATATGACAAAAATGTTTTCTTTCAATAGAATCACCTTGCCCCAGGGGATTTAACAATTGTTGAGCCAGTTGCTTGGCCAATATATTGGCTAATGAAGCCATTTTGCCCTAGGGAACATTAAACAACAAGGGCCATAACGCAAAATGCAATGAATGAACGCCGAGTTATGCTGTTTGTTTCATTTTTTAGCTACATAAAATGAGTACTCTTAGAAGCAAATTAAATCGGTCTAGGTCAAATGCTGTAGCAGGATATTCATGCAAATGGGTTTAAACGTGCTTGCTTATTCACTTGATAAGTATAATGGGCAAATGACGTCATCAGTTGGTTTTCTTCTCGTCATTTCTCTGTACTGTCAAAAATGACGGGTGACCTATTTCAACTGTATGAGTGTCTCTATGCTGTGGTGAACCTGTCATTTAATGTAAATGTTTACGAAGCAAAGGTGTGACGATCTCACAATGTGTATTGTTAAGGTATGACCATTCATTAACCCTTAATACAGAAGAGCTTCTCAAGAAAGCGGGGCGATCGCCTAGCAACGGTGGCAGATTTCGCATACTCTCTGTTCCTGCTGGTTGCAAACAAACATTGACTAATTAGCACGACCCGTTTTTGCTGTAATGTTAGAGGATATCTTGCGTCTCGGAGAGCCGTATAAGCTTAAGATTTGGTTACAGATTAAGATGTTATATTCAGTGGCGTAGACGGGAAGGAGAGAGATGAGGTACGACTAAAGGAATATAAAGGAGATGTTGTGTGTGTGTGTGTGTG
>JAWQUT010000224.1:996304-1009423 GCA_033807755.1 Ellobium chinense
GGGGGGGGGGGGGGGGGAATGGGGCTGAAAGGTCTTTAAGGCTCCAGATCCAGAATGCTGATAGTAAATACTGCCAGAGCGCTTGTCATGTCGATGCCAATAAAAGTATTGTCTTGTAAACATTGTGGAGAGAGCTTGAGGGGAGGGGGACCAGGGGAGGGGGCTGAATAGTCTTTGGGCCCCTGGGCCGTGAATAGTTGAAGACAATACTTGTAAAAGCATAACTTATATTAATGCCAGCAAAAATATTGTCTTGTAGATATCAGGGAAAGAGCTTAGGGAGGGGGGGGGCAGGAGAGAGGGACTTTAAGGGTTTGGGGGCTCTAAACTATGAATAGCGGATCCTGGTAGAGAACTATTAAAGTCGATGACAACAAAAGCATTGTTTTGTGAATATCAGGGAGCGAGCTTTGGGGAGAGGGGAGGGTGCGGGGGCTGGAAGGTCTTTGGACCCCTATAAGACTGTAAATAGTAGATGTAAATACTTGTAAAACACTGTTGATAACGATGCAAACAAAGGTATTGTCTTCTAACGATCGTGGAGAACAACCCCTATACCCTCCCCACCTCCTCACCTTCCCCTGTTAACATGTTCCGCTTTTCTTTTATCGGTTCGAATATGTTGCCCTCGGTAGGTGGGATAGATTGAAGTTATTGGGAGCNGGGGGGGGGGGGGGGGGGGGGGGGGATAAAGGGTCTGACGGGGTCGTAACGGCACTGCGTGAACTGAAATAATGTAGAGGACTCGTTTGTGATCCGATGTAACGGGATATTGGGTTATTGTGCCCAGATTTTTCTTTTGAAATCCTTCATTCCACTATTGATATTGAAATTCTCTCCACTGCCTTGTTCCGATGAGGGTAGGGAGATGAGAAGTAGGTGAAGCGGAAATATGGAACTTCAGACTTTATTTGAATTTTTATTATTATTTGCTTTACAGCGTTCTACGCAATGCTGGGCATTCAAATGCGGACATCCTAGCATTATACAGCTTGTAAATCGTATTGTGATGTTCGATTCACGATTGTCCATTGTATTTTCTCAGTATACTGGAATGCTCATGTGTTATTTACAATTATAGCAATAAAGATTCTTGCAGTCTTGAACCGGGTACTATAATGTGAACATCTTAATATTATATAGCTCGTAAATCGTATTGTGATATACACGATACAATACCGGGTCTTCTCATATGGACATCCTATAAATTTATAGGTTGTAAATTATGATATTGCGATATTCGATACGCGATTCTTTGCCGAGCACTCTAATGCTGACATCCTATAATTATTTAGCTTGTAATTTGTATCGTATTATTCAATACACGGTACTATGCCAAGCACACTAATACGGGCATCGTAGTATTATATAGCTTGTAAATCGTACTGCGATATTCGACACAAGATACTATGCTGGACATTCTAATGTGGATAGCCTATTTTTACATAGCTTGTAAATCGTATTGCCATATTTATTTGATACACAGTACAATGCCGGACAGTCTACTGTGGACATCCTAATATAACATAGCTTGTACCGCATTGCACTATTCGATACAAGCTACCGTGCCAGGCACTTTATTGTGGACACCCATTTATATGTTTAGCTTGTAAATCGTATAGCGATATTCGATACACGACAACCGGATCTCCTCAATAATTTGCATATCCTAAGTTTCCATGCCAGCGTTGAATTCTAAAGGTGTGCCATGCAATTGTTATCATTGGAAGATAAGGCCCAACCACAAAATGGTCGTGGATTCTGTCTCGACATGGATCCATTTACTTTCCTATTTCAAATACTAGACGTGTTTATATCGATTTCTTGTGCTGTAACAACAACAACAACAACAACAACAACAACAACAACAACAACAACAACAACAAGAAGTTTATTTAAAGCTTATTGTACAAGAAAGTACATAAAAGCATGAGACAGGAGGACACACACACTCACAAACTAACGACACTCTACACAGAAGTGACACAAGCGAATCGGATTAGACTTAATTATAGTGACCTAAACAAAAGATTTCATTACATACAATATCCAAAACGCAACATAATCTTTTAAGTTCCATAACGTTCGGAGGGAGAGTATACTAGCGATGTGCAAAGTTTGTGTATGGTACGAAATGTTTGACTCGTGAAATTTGGGAAATTAGCGCCCCTACGTGTTACCTGTTATATCTTTATATAGGCCTATTTACGTAGGCCTATATGATGTGTGTTGTTCTATCTGTTTGTATCATGTATGAGATGTATAGCACTGTAAGGCATTATGAACTTATTTTCATACCGGGTCAGTAAAAGCTCTTTCACCCCTTTTTTATTTGTCGTTAACTCTTTGCCAAGCTCTTGCCCCTTAGTGTAAAATTCTATACTGAATTTTACTCCAAGCTCGAATACCTCACAAACTAGACCCCCTGAGCCGGTCCATAGAGATGCATTAATTTCTGAGAATCCATTGCAAGTTGCCTGTTTACGCGGTGGCAAAGAGGATATAATATGCAGCATGCAAGGAATGGGTCATTTTCTTGACATAAACTTCCTTTCTTCCGCTAGGAGGCGCTCCAGAAGTTCAGATACGCTTGGCGCTTTTTTAAATAAATAATCTTAATTTCAAGACCCTCCCGATGTTATAGTTTAATGAACATCCCTTTGAAAGCGCTAGAAAAGTGTTCAGGTTATCCCGGAGAAAATCATGTGCAAGCACAAGCCTCTGCAGCTGATAATTTGTTCACAATATTATTATATTGGTTCTCAGATTTACTAAGCCAAATAGCAGAAAACGGTCAAAAAGCCTTTTCGCCCACAGTGAGGGTCGAGAATTATCGTTCTTTACATTTGAGGAAAATGACCCATTTAAGAACTAGAATTTGCAGGTTCAAATTCTCCCTAGGCAGAGACAAAAAAAAAAAAAGTCAACTGAAGGATACCAGGAAGCCTTGATCCATGATATCAGAAAGTCAAAGGACCGCAACATTTGCGCAAGAGAAGTCTCTTTCTCGGAAATTAGAGTGGCTCGGAAAATCTTCTATTGTCTCATTCTCGGAATTAGAGTGGTTCTTAGCTATCTGTTTTCAGGTCTAGAATGTCAGGAAGTCAAAGGGCCGAGACAGTCTCTTATCGGGTGGTCTCTTCTCTCTTCCCTGGAAAATCTCCTATTGCCTTGCCCTCCGAATTAGAGAATTTCTTAGCTAGTCTTTCTATTTTCAGTTCTGTTTAGCATGCAAGCGTTTGTACAAAAGAAAGATTATGAAAAAACAAAAAACATTAGCTGAGATTTCCCCTTTATGGTTTTAATATCCGACGGAGCAAAAGCAGAGTGAACACGGAAATTGCATTAATGCAAAGCTTTTACAAAGCTCGGGCCAATACATGGGAAAACAACGGTGGATATTTTTTTGTTTAGCTTACAAAGGGGATATCACGGTCGGGAGAAGTCAAAGAGACAAAAAAAAAAACATTAACTAATTTGTCATGAATTTTCAGACCCGAGGTGGCATGCTAGATTTAATTTCAGAATGTCAACGCAAAACAAAACAAAAAAAGAACATGTTAATCGATGTTCTTAGTAGACTACCAAAAATAACAGAATTTATGCGCTATTGTGAATCGAACGGTGGTAAATATCACGTTTTGCCCTCGAACGCAGCGACATAAACCCAGACACCCCAAGGTCTTGCATGTCGCCAGCCTTCGACATTACCCCCCTTTGGGTACAGTCTGACATATGAAGTGACTGCCCCTTTTGCAGGTCACCGGAACCTGGAACTGGCGTCTCGTTATTTCTGCTGCGGTAAACTATGTTAAAATGCGGATTGGAATCTTTTATGTTTGATAATTGTGGTTAGTTTTATTGGCTCGCCACCACCAATTACTAATCTTTTGAGAGCTCACGCATTAACGATGGGATCTCTTATCATTGTTAGAATTACATTAGCACATTGGTGCTCAGTGCACCCTTAGTAGCGTTCAACATGCAGAGTTAATCTAATCCTTACGATGGTAAGATATCCCATCTTAATATGCAGGTTCTTCATAATCATCAGTATCATCAATATGTGTAGCAGCAGTGATACGCAGCTGCAGCGGTATATAAATACAGCTAGCTCAGAATTATGGCAACTTTTCTGGAGCATGGAAAAAGTTGCAATGGAAAGGAGAAGCCTTTAACCAGTGATCCTTATGTTAGAGAATGCAGTGTTGTTGTTGTCCGAAAGGTAGTGCGATTAAGCAAAAGTTGCGATTAAGCGAAAGTCGAGATAGTGTTTCCTATGATCTATGATACAAATAATTGCGTTGGCAGTATTGACTGTGCAACATAAATTCAAACATAACAACTGAACTGCCTACGGCAACAAACTCACCACCAATGCCAACTACATCAACGGCATCTGTTGCTCCTGCTATTTCGTCTGGAACTGCACAGTTTTTCACTTAATTCACAACAGATATTGCTTTTGCATCATCTCTACCATCACCATAATCATCATCATCACCATCATCGTCATCATCTTTATCATCAGCATCAAAACAACTGCAGTATCATTAAGCATAGCAACAAAACAAAAGAAGCAGCATTGTTTCATTGACAGCAGCATCAGAGAAACAACATAATAATGGCCGAAAATTAATCACCACGTGCACTACAGAACTGGCAGCATCGTCACCATCATCATCATAATCACTATTTTATCATCATCATTGATTAATAAAGACGCCCATTAAAAAGGTAATGCAGAATGCATCAGAACAGACAGGGAGTCCTTCCCGTCTATCATTATCATCATCATCATCATCATCATCATTATCATCCTTATCATCCTCCTCCTCCTCTTCCTCCACCTCCTCCTCATCATCAACAACAACAACAACAACAACAACAGCAACAACAATATCAGCATTATAGGAGCATGTAAATATCGACAGAATCATCACAAAAGCAAGGCAACAACAACAGCTGCGAAAAAAGACAAAAACGAAGGAAAAAAAATAGAGACCCACTGTGTCGTGATGGCATTTCCATCGACCTACGTGAGCTGTATTGATGTTTCTTTTTGAATTCTCACGGCTGCCTGGATTTCTTTATTATTCAATCGGCCGATTTAAATGTGTGACACGTGAGTGTTCGTTTTGGATTCAGTTAATGCAAATTCATGTGGTAGCTGTGGTGGTTGTTTTAGTTATTGTTTTTGTTGCTGTTGTTGGTGATGTTGTTGTTGTTTTTGTTGTTGTTGTTGTTGTTGTTGTTGCTGTTGTTGTTGATGTTTTCTCCTTCCTCCTTCTCTTTTTCTTCTTCTTCTCCCTCCTCTTCTTCTTTCCTTCCTCTTCTGCTTCTTCTTCTTTTCCTTTACCTTATCCTCTTCTTCTGTTTTCCTCTTTTTCTTCTCCTTCCTCTTCCTCCTCCTCTTTTCTCCTTCTTCTTTTTCTTTTCCATTGTCATCTTCTTCTTCCTTTTCCTCCTCTTCTTCTTCTTTTCTTTTCTTCTTCTCTTCCTCCTTCTCCTCCTCAATCTGCTTCTTCTGCTTCTTCTTCTTCTACGTCTTCGTCTTTATCACTCTTCATGGTGATGCTTGATTGTATGCTTGATGTGATGTTGTTGTCGTCGCTAGTTATTTCAGATGTAGTCTAGTTCTTCCCACTGTCGTTCATAGATTTTACATTAATTTGTTGTTCCTGTAGCTGTTGCTGCCGTCGATCATGGTTGTTTGTTAGATTTGCAGTTACCCTGAGGGTAGCCCATTCCAAACCAGCACTACATCTACATTAATAAAACGCTTCAGCCAAATTTGTGTCACAGATTTCTTGAGAACTACCTAACGTAAAAACATGCGGTTTTCACCTAAATTCGTAGAAAAATACACAAAAGGTAACTATACACATCAGTCCTCTATATTTTTTTTACGCTTTAAAAAAAAAAAGAATGTGTATAGCCAATCGTCAAACTTTTTGACGGAGTCTAATGCATTAATTTGTCTATGATGCCTTTCGGTGCGCTAGGTATTCTTTTGCCGCTGGTGCGTTGCCTGCCTGCCATTTGTAAAATGGGGTGTTTGTCTTGTTATGCATTAATGTGGATCGACTATTTTGTTATTACCAGACCACCACATATCTTTTAATCACCCTTGTGTTGTTGTTTTTTTTTCTTTTCAGAGAACACAAGAGAACATATAACGACGGAGCAGTAACAAGAACAGTAACAAAGCTATACCAACAACCAAGAACAGTATCATCGAGACCACGAGGAACAATGATTTAGATGGTGTTTATGAAGCTAGCAATGCCCTAGAAACAAACATGAGTGTTCAAAGATTGACTGACTTGCTGAACTAGCGGTTTATGATGTCTAGCATGGTGAACTTCAGAAGAGATATGGATGAGGTGTGTGACGATAGAGAGAAGCATAAGCTGTGGGTAAGTAGCGACTTTGTTTTAGCCATTATCATCATTTCCATTATCATAATCATCATTACCATCATCATCAACATCATCATCATCATTATCATTATCATCATCATCATCATCATCATCATCATCATCATCATCATCATCATCACTGTCATCATCACCATCATGACTGTCACCTTCACAACTTCCACCATCAACACTACTGGTCGCTCTTACGCACCATCACCAATATCAGCACCACTGCACCAACCAAACTCCCCTAATCATCACCACTACTACTACCACCACCATCATCACAATCACCACTTGAAAGAAGGATTTAAAAAATCAAGAAGTTCCATCCAAAGTAACAAAAGTTAAGAATTAAGAAATTGTACTGTAAATCTTAAAATACTCTGATCACAATATATAATAAAATGAATACGAACTTTCGGATCAAAAGTGATCCTACCAAGATCAGAAGAACTATAAATGACTACCACCAAGTGACCACCATCACCACCACCATCATTATCCTCCTCCCCCTTCATCACCACCATGGCTACAACATCCTCACCATTAATTATATTGTACCTTCCCATCGACTGAAGCTATGACCTGGACAAACAGGTTTTAATTTGTCTTACTTTCCCTCTTGTTTGTTTTCTATTATGGCAATAACAACGTGTCCTCTGTTGAGTCTGAAATATGCAGTCAACTCCGCTTAATGGCAACTTCTTGGGAACACAGAAAAAGTTGTGATTAAAAGGCACTTCAGTTATCGAGTATGCAGTGCTTTGTATATACATAGTATAGAATTCTATTTTCTGAGAAAAAAGAAATCAATCTTGCCGGCTATCGAATGTTGCCTATAAGTAGCGTCAACTGCACTATACAGGAGGCATGATAAGCAATAATTATCCATCAAGATATTTACTGTAAAGTTCTTTTAATGTCCTCTGCTTAAGCCGGTACACGGATAGCTCGGCTGACTGTTATAGCCTTGTGGTTGGGTGTTATGTAATGAAAGCAGTTTCCTCTGCTAGAGAGAGAGAAAGAGAGAGAGGAGAGAGAAGGAGCGAGAGAAAGACAGAGAAAGAAAGAGAGATCTGCGTTTGTATCTAATAGTAATCCTGTATGTAAAGTCTTTTTCATCGACTTTTAGATAAATCGCTCCTCATTTGTATGGCTTTCTCCTCACAGACCTATGCTTCATGTTTTCCTTTCCATTTTTCTGATATCTTTCTGTCCATCATTCCATCCATCCTTCCCACGGTTTCTTCCTTCCTGTCTTTTCATTTATGCTCTGCCCTCCCTCTCTCCCCCTTCCTCAAAACATTTTCTCCACCTTACTTCACCTTTCTATCGTTCTCGTCTTTCTTTTACATACCTCGTCTCTCTATCTCTCCAACATTCACCTCTACTCACTCCCGAACACAACCCTCCCCCCGCCCCNTTCCTAATTGCCTGCGAGCTTTGTTTTTCCCTTCTACTTCTTGATTTCCCAACTCTGGCAAGGCCGATAACCACATAAGCCCAGGACCCGTAACCACATGCGCGTTTCCCACTTTACCGCCAATATCCTTTTGTTTATCGACACAACAGAACTCAATCGCCTCTGCCTAAGCCAGCGCGGGCGGATAAAGGGACGCAATCAATAAATTACCAGTCCCCCCCCATTATGCGATTCAGGTGTGGAGTTGTCGTTATTGAATAATTGACCGGGACTTTTAAAGGGCTATAGTGTTCTCTCGCTGGGCCTGCTATCGCTTCGTGCCGGGGCGCCTTCGCAAAGTTCCTTGAAGATAATCATCGACATTAAATGGTAACGAGATACCACATTAGTGGTCTGTCTGTTGTTGTAAACCTTATGGTGGTGGTGGTGGTGGTGGTGGTGGTTGCAGTGGTGGAGGTGATGGTGGTAATAATGGTATTGGCGATGAATTTTGGTGATGATGGTTACAGTGATGGTCATAATGTGTGAGCAGTTTATATACGAGACCTCTCCGTCTACTTGCCTGCGTTCCCTGCCTGCTTGCCTGCCGGTAACTCTGACTGCCTATTTTCTGCTTGATGTCTAGTTCTGTCTGCTTGCTGGTATGCCTGCTTGCTTGTTTGCCTGTGTGTATCTATGTCTGTCTGTCTGTCTGTCTATCTGTCTGTCTGTCTGTCTACCTGCCTGCTTGCCTGACTGCCTGCCTGCCTGTCTGCCTGTCTTTGCTCGTTTTTACACATGGCAAGGAAAGAATGGTAAGGGGAGGGGAAGAAAGAGAGAGAGAGAGAAAGAGAGAGAGAAAGAGAGATAAAGAATGAGAGAGAGAGAGAGAGATAGAGAGAGAGAGAGAGAAAAGCGGTTAATAATACTTGTTAGGCTCTTCTAGAAGAATACGCCAAAAAAATAAATATCACCAGCCAATTTTGGTCTGCGAGAAAATCAATAAACGTCATTATTTCGAAGCCATGCATTTTAGCTCTATTTTAAACCGTCAGCTACATGAAATCAGATGCCTTTTAAACGGACCGATCAGTTCAAAGCTCTCATGGTGAGATAATTATAGTCGGATGCTTAAAATGAGTTAAATGGTGAATTTTATTATTTCATTTTTGGGTCACTCTTCTTTTACGAGTGTGGTAGTGATATCTTAATGAGAATAGTGGTATAGGAAGACGTTATGAGATACTGTACCTAGAAAGGCAAGTTTCTGGCATTCATATGGGGCACGTATGGGTTGTAACATGGTATGCGGTGAATGGCTAGTTTGTTAAGAACTTGTTGACGCTATGTTAAGTTTTTGTCATCAGAGAACTTAAGGAGAGAGAGAGTGAGAGAGAAAGAGAGAGAGAGGGGAAAAGAGGGGAGAAGACAGACACTCAGACAGACACTCAGACAGGCAGGCAGGTAGGTAGGTAGACAGACGGACAGGCAGACAGACAGACAGACAGATTAACAAATAGAAAATGCAACAGAAAGGAGGAAGAGAAAGACAGAAACAGAGCGAAAGAGACGGACGAAACGCACAGAAGAAAAAAACAGAGAAAGAAAAGAGAAGTGAAGAGCGGGGAGGGAGTGAGGGAGTGAGGGAAGGAGAGTGAGACAGGGAGAAAAGAGAAGGAAAGAGAGAGAGAGAGAGGGAGGAAGGGAGAAGAAAAAGAGACGAACCCTCTAACGAGTAGAGATGAGCAGAAAGGGTCATCTTTAGAGAGGGGAGGTCATGTCTGACAGGACCCTGGTATGGTGTCGGATGACAGTCACATTTTTTACGACTGGCTGCAACGCAATGAACTGACATAGTGAAAAACAGGCACAGAAAAGGTACCACACAAACACAGAGTGAGAAAGAGAGACAGAGAGAGAGAGAGACAGAGAGAGAGAGAGAGAGAAAAATGGGGATGTGTGAGAAAGAGACAGAAATAGAGAGTGATAGCAAATAGATGGTATGGGATAGCGGGCGCCAGACGCATTCAGTGACAGACAAGAAACTGGCATCTGACAGACAGGCAGACAAACAGACATGCAGACAGAGAGACAGACAGGCTTAGACATACAGACATAAACACATATATACGCGTACACACATACATACTTGCAAATACGCCTACACACACATACAAACACATACACCTACACACATACACACCTACACACATGCACACCCACCCGCCCACATACATACACACTTACACACACACCCACGCACACACTCACACCCATACACGTACAAATACTTACACAGATGATAGAGAAAGAGAGAAGGATAAGGGAAGAGAGAGAGAGAGAGAGAGAGAGAGAGAGAATACAGTCATAAAACGGAAGGACACGAGAAATCATTTAGAAACGGACATTCCCAATCGCTGTCACGTGACCTTGTCGCTGGCTGAGTGACAGTCGTTCTATGCGAGTTGGAAACGCGATGTGGCTGGGTGATTTCGATACTTTAAGTGGTCTGTTGTTTTCACTGGTTTTGTCTGTTTCCGGTGGTATCGTTTTCTCTCTGTTGTTTTCATTCCTCTCTTTGAATCGATTTCTACTTGAAAATTTTTTTTGTATTGTTAATGTTCTCTTTTCTGCTGGGTATCTGGCATTCGGTACTGCTTGAATGTGTGTGTGTGTGTGTGTGTGTGTGTGTGTGTGTGTGTGTGTGTGTGTGTGTTTGTATGTGTGTGTGGTGTGTGTGTGTGTATATGTGTGTGTGTGTGTGGTGTGTGTGTGTGTGTATGTGTGTGTATATGTGTGTGTATGTATCTGTGTGTTTGTGTATGTGTGTGTGCTCCAATCTCCCATTCTCCCATCTGTAACTATTCTTACACAAGCAAGAAACACTGCCGTGAAGTCCCTAACCTACAATCCTCCTATATATATATAATCTCTGAATAGATAGAAACATACAACGTGACAATTTCTTTCCATCTTGTTGAAACATCAAAGACCTTCCAGAAAAAAAACCAAACAAATCTGTGTCTATAACTGTATTTAATATGTCGACTCTATCGTGATTAACAACGGTTTTTTGGTTGACCACTGACCACCCATCTACTGACGTGTCGAGTCGTGTGAAAAAAGCCTTTTTGAGTATTACAACAAGCATGCAAATTTCCGAGTATAAGAGATTCTAGGTCGCGAAATTCTACTGTTATCCTATGACCACTAAGGTCCTTTTTATCACGCGCAATCCCATAGATGTCTAGCGATCATTCAGCCGTGCCTAAAGAAGAATCGCATAATACTAAGCCGCTGCCTCCCGGGTCTTTAATCTTTGTCTTAAGCTTACTTAAAACATATGCTGTCTTAAGTGCGTTGTGTGTTTCAAGGCGGTAAAAGAATGCTGATCCCTGGAATTACGGGGAAGAAATCTTTAGTGGAACTTGGTTGACCCTAAATTACATCGCGGTTGTGTGAGTAGGGCATGTTTTGAGGATGAGTTTTTGTAACGGTTACTTAAAGATGGTCGTCCTTATCTTAATTTTCTTTTTCTTTTCTGGTTTTATCTTTCTCTTTGTTGTTGTGTATTTCTTTCTTTCAGTTGTCGTTCGTCTTTTTTGCCTATTTCTTCTTTTTTGTTTTTTTGTTTGTTTGTTTATTTCTTTAGGCATGTCTTTCCTATTATGTTTCCTTCTTTCTTCTCTTATTTCCATCTTATTTCCATTTATTTGTGTCTGCCTTGTTATTTCTCTCTTTATGCACATCCTTTTTTTCTTTCTTTCTTCCTTAACTTCTCTCTCTCTCTCTCTCTCTCTCTCTCTCTCTCTCTCTCTCTCTCTCTCTCTCTCTCTCTCATACATACACACACAAACACACACACACACACATACACACACACACACACACACACACACACACACACACACACACACACACACACACACACACACACACCGAGACCCCCTTCCCTTGTGTGCTTGCATACTCACGGTCGTGTCCATGTCTGCAAATATTTCGACATGAATGTGATTATTGACCAAAAAAAATGAAAGATCGTGAGAAATGTAAATGATATCTTGCTATTTCTCTGATAAAAGAGTTTCAATCCCATAGTCTTCTGCTGCTGCTTCTTCTTCTTCTTCTTCTTCTTCTTCTTCTTCTTCTTCCCCTTATTCTTTCTTCTTTTTCTTCTTCTTCTTCTGTTTTTTTTTTCTTCTCCTTCGTCTGTTTTTTTTTCTTCTTCTTTTTTCTTCTTCTTTTTCTTCTTCTTCTTCGCCTCCTCCTCCTCATTCTTCCTCTTCTCTTTCTCTCTTCTCCTCTCTCTCTCTCGTCCTTCTTTTTCTTTCTCTTTTTTTCTGGTCTCCCACCTTCACGTCTTCCTCTCTAGCTCCTGTTTTTCTTTCTCTCCCCTACCCCATCTTTTATTCTTATTCTCCTCATTCTTTTTTTTTAATTATATTTTAACTTTTTAAAAATTCACTTCTTTTTGTTTCTTCTCTTTCTTGCCTCTTCTTCATCTCACACCTTTCCACTATGTATTGCCATGACATGACTAGTGAGTCATAGGGATTTTTCTATAATAGAAGGCAAACCTGTCATAATCACTATTTACACTACGCTATCTATGACCCCTCTTTGGCGTGCTTCCTGGAACTGGTGTAAGCAGCCGAGAGACGCTTAAGGCTTACGCCAGCAGAGCTCAACTCCCCCTCCCTCCTCTGCAGAACTAACTCCCTAACAGTAGCTCCACCCGTCTAAAGGCCTCTTGCACTTTCTTTAAAATGGCATTGGACCGAAGGGCTAAAACCCTAAATATTTTGGATCTATTACAGCAACAATAATAACAATAATAACAACAACAACAACAACAATCACACATCGAACGACGCTATGATATTATTTTTTTGTCACGCAAATATAGAAATTTCTGGCTGGTTGGGAATTCCCGAAGTTATAAGTTATCCGCTCCGCTCGGGGCAACTGTAAATATCGCCAAATACGCACCCACCCAAGCAGCCAACCAATACAGTATACCGTTCCTAATTAGTCAACTCCAGCAATGTTCATTTCCGGTTTGAGCAAAATGTAAGTTTAGATAGTAGTTTAATTCCGTCACAAATCTCGCTTGCTTCCGAAAGTAAAAGATACATCAGTCAATAAAAGCCAATGTAGCAGACCATATCAGTCAGTCATAATAATATATTACTTTGATAATGGAAAAATGGAAAGCGGAAGAGATGGTAGTTGGAGTTTTGGCTTGGGATGCCCGGATGACTGCGCATGGATACTAATTGAGACTGGTCTGTT
>JAWQUT010000224.1:1031786-1039286 GCA_033807755.1 Ellobium chinense
CCCCCCAATTTTTGCCGAAAAAAAACAAAAAAAAACACCAAACTCCCCACTAGGAAGGATGTCTATTATAAATGAACTAACATAGAATCACAAAGAAAACTTGACACATCCGTAAGTGTTTTCTTTATGTTTTATGAGTTAAAGAATGAGGAGACAAGTAGTTGTCCATAAGGAGCAGATAAAGCAAAAATTCTGTTTTGAATTTAGCACCAATATCAGTTGAATATTACACCTTAAATCTTGGAGGAAAGTTCATTTCAAGCTTTGACTATCCGTTGCCCCATAATTAAGCGGAGAGTTTTTAATGTGGGTTGGTTTAAATACAGTTTACAAACCCATGTTAATAATACAAAAGGCCAGGGATCAACAATTAATAGCACAGTCGATCTCATATTTTGCAATCCGCCTATTTTCACTTTTTCTCAAAGCAATATTGGTAGCAAATGTTTCAGGAAACAATGGCTTTTTGCCTTTTTTAGCATTCTCTCTTTGAGGTGTGACTTTGCAGAGGCGACCGTGTTCTTCCAGAAGTGGTGATTTGTGGTCGATATGTTTTGTTAATAGTTTGATCTCAGAAAAAATGGTCAGTTTTCATGGTCACAATAGTAGCTGTCTTAAGAGTTGCCCAAACTTTACTTACCTGAGTAGAGTTGGTCAAGTCTTTTTGGACAAAATCTTAGAATTCTGCCAAAGCGTATGAGTTAGTGTCTGGGCTGGTTTAGACCAGGCGACGAGAAGGACCACCGGGAAACACCCGAAAACTCGGGTAGTCGGTATCCGGGTATGACTAAGGCGATTACTATTACCCGAGGTTATTTCTTGGACAAGGTTTCGCATAGGCCTACGTAAGATTTCATGAAAGGAAATGGCATACTGCTGTACATTGTTTTTCAAGACAAATGGATTATATCTTGGAAGACCACTGTGACCATTGTAAAAAGTAACTCTATTTGTGTGATTTTCTACAATTATTTGAAATAGAGATTTTGATAAACAGGTAATAAATGTTGTTTAGTTATCTATACATAAGGTGACTTCAAAGAAAGCAAAGACTTTCAAAAAAATTGGTACGAAAATGAATTAGTAAGCATCATTTAAACATATTTTATCTATCATCATGATATATGAAAACAAGATGAAAACTTTGAGGGCTACAACAAAATTTCTGCATTATTTGCTATTTGCCTACGAGTCTTTGGTAATAAGTGATTGATTTTCGAAAGCGTTCACCTTCTTTCATCACCTCCAGATGCATATTTTCACTGTTCACTTTGGCGTGTATATTAGATTTATCAGGTGTATGTTGTAACACTGTGAATAGTACAAAGTGTGATTACATATGATTCAAGAATATTTATTTCTACCTGTACATTAGAAAGTAGAATGGCTTGCGTATTTTTATGTGAAAGGTATCTAAGCCCATCCTACTCTGTAGATCTTATCCCCACGTACTGTAATTACTTCCCTGCTTCCCCAGATCTTTATCTTTTCCCCCTTTTGCCGTGATGTGTGATGTGTGATATTTGACCTCATTTTATGACAGCTGTAGCTGGATGTGTTCTGCACACAGTGTGTATTTGATAAATCACTGCGACAGCTGCAAGTTTAACACTGGGCCCTAGAAACTGGCACATATTCCTTTTCTGAAATAAAGTACGTAGGAACAAAAGAACGCGAAATTGGAGAAACAACATGGCAAGAATTTTCAAGGAAAATCTGTGATGATTCTAAAAAAAAATGCACCAACAGGAATGGTCACATCCATGCAGGTTGTTTTTTTTTTTGTGGGTTACATGAATAAAGTATTAAAACAGCAGTAATTGTGCTTTTTTTGTAGCTACAATACAGCATCAACAAAAGTAACAACAACTTCTGGTTCTCTACTCATGCATTCTGCATTAACCATCGAGTTTAGGATATGCGAAATTAACAAGTTAAATACATGATCTTCCTGCAAAATTGAAGTATAATGGAAACCCGCAGTCTAACCTCCTTTTTTCAAGGACCCAGATATTAACTTGGTGTGATATTTATGTGTGATGAAATTTTAACTAGTTTATAAATTCTCAGTCTTAAGCCTATGTAAAAAAAAAATGAATCTAATGCCACCTATACGTAAAAAAATATAAATTGTACAATTACTGTTTTATATAAGAAGTAATCTAGCTGTCGAATTTGCTAATGGATCCATGCAAGTAACATGTATACTGGCCTAGACATTAGATTCATTGGTTCTTCAGAGAATGATCGTATCAGAATCTATATCTATGACAATTTTTAAAAGCACAAGATAAATATTCAACGTTTGAATATTGCCATAGATTCTTGTTTCATTCCCTTGGACAAAGTAATAATTGATATGTTATTAAATATTGAACCACAATGTGGCGATGCCATCACTGGCTCGTTATTTTGTGTACTGGCTCAAAGCGGTGTCTGTGAAAATGTATTATAATTAAAATAAATAACAGTAATGGAAATTAATACTTTGCTCCTTTCCCTATTTGTTCCCCTCCAGTAACTAATCCTACCTTTTAATCTTCGTCATGTTCTGCATACCTTTCCTCTTTTTCAAGGCAGACTTTTCTCTCTTGGAAGTTAAAATGTTGAAACTTCCCAGATTTGTGCCAGTGCTTTAGCAAAAGAGTACCAATTCTAGAATACATAATCAATTTTCAGAAATGAAAGGTAGAAATGAAAATTTTAACATTTTAATACTTAACATTTCCACCTCCTCACTTGTAAGGGAAACTAAAAACATTTTGTCTTAAAGTAAAGAGATACAGCACATACCCTGTTAAACGCTGACAATAGAACTTTGAAAATATTTTTTCTCTCCTCTCAAAGAAATAATACAGAATGCACAATGCTTTTAATGAGGCAAGTCCACGAAATCTGTGAAGATGTAAAGCCGTGTGGAAAAGTGTGATTTTTTTATGTGTGTCCTCCATAATAATATGTGATTGATATAGTATAGCGAAATTCATTTTTGTGATGTAGACTGACTATATTATTATTAGAGAGTCGTTTAGAATGATGATGTTTGTAATACATGCAGATGTAGAAAGTTTGACTGTATTATTCTTATAAGAACTGATTTTTTGTTATGTTACGTTCATTTTTTATATTATCGTAACTTATGCACAAATTAACCTGTTTTTCTTATTTAAGTGTAAATAGCAACTTCGGTGTTTCATACAAATGAAAGAGCGCCCCCCATCAGATTTCCGTCCTGGAGCTGTTACTATAGACAATATTATAGCAAATATCCATACAACAAATATATCAGTATATTTATTTTTTATGGTATACCAATGTTACACATTTAATTAAATTTCCTTTCTTTTAAAATTATATTTCCATAACATGTATCACTGAAATCCAGCGTGTTGTGATTAAGTTATATAACAAACCAATATAAAAGTGGTTTTGATATGTAAATTTATTTTCTATGCAGTTGTTTCATTCCTTTATAACAGATTTGAGAACAACAAAGTACCGACGAAGTCATGCATAAATGAATAGCACAGTCTCTTTTGTATAGAACTGTTGTCTATTTTAGTATCCTAAACCTTTACCTAAGGTCAATAAGATATCAAAAAGTGGGTATTATAAGATTTAATACCCAAGCAAATTTCATGTCAATTTGTTTTTAAAGAAGGAGGCCCAGCTCGATCAAGTTTAGACCATGCAGTGCGCATGCCGGCTTTCTGTAGAAACTGTGCGAACAAAATAGTTGCTAGATTAGTTTAAGATGCATGTAGAATATTTATGAATAAGTATTTGATTTATTTCTTCTTGTGTACCCCTGGTGAGTTTGCTCGAAACTGATAGTTTTTACTACAATTCACTGATGGTTTTGACTACAATTCACTGATGGTTTTGACTACAATTCACTGATAGTTTTTACTACAATTCACAAATAGATTTTACTATAATTCGCTGACAGTTTATACTACAATTCACGTCCACATTCCCTGTATTAGATTGCCCATTTAGGATACTGTGAAAGTATCTTACAATACATTCCATTTAATTGTAAGCCTGGGATTTACCAGTTCAGCGCCACATGGGATTTTGTCCTGTCGGCTCAGGAGACTATTTGGGGCAAAGTAGCGCCATCTTTACCACAAACTTTTAGTAGAGATCGTTCCTTTTACATTCTTTTGTTCTATTTTCTTGTTTACAGACAAAAGAGTTCGGTAAGAGACACTGTCTTATTACGTTGAGCAGATAATATAAACGGACAAATTCACTGCTTGCATATTTCAGCTTCAAATTTCTTTCTTTAAGCTCTATACGAAATTAATTCACACTTATTTTGCCACCTTTAAGGAGAAAATGGACCGCAAAATGCCGCCTCTTGAGAAATAAGTCTGGATTCAAGAGTATTCTAGACAGATATTAGTAGCTTAAATAGTATTTTCTTCTTTGTTATTTAATGACTTTTTTGGTTCATTCTTCTTATTGTTATTCATGTTTATATTTTCCTCTGAGACACTATGTACTCAGTGGATGTTCAGTATTTTGCGAGTGTTCAATCGAAGCATATATATATATTCATATATCAGTGGCGTAGAAAATAAGCCCTTGAGGTGGGTGCTGTTTCTCCCTTCTTTCCTTCTTCACATAAAGCCTGTGCTTTCAGAAAGTGCCCCTAGCTCCCCTCTCCATTCCATAGAAACGTTAGCTGCCTATCTCTGGTATTTCATCACTGTGTGAATGTCTTGCTCAACAACCTCCCTTCCTCTTCATGTCCCCCCTTTTCTTTCCTATCAAATGACAGTTTGTTACGCCACTGCATAATCAGTAATTTGTAGTAATGAGCGCATTATATTCTTTCGTCATCTGATCTCAGTGCTCGAAATAAGGTCAATGATAATTTCATTATATAATTTTTGTTCCTTGCTCCCCTTAGGCCAAATGACACTTTTTAAATTATTATCTGCTTGTTTTTCTTTATTTCCCTTTTTTTTTATGATGATGAGCTTGTGAAGAACTGATACCAGATTTCACATATACAAGACCATCCCCTTTCCATTTCTTTTGCTACCTTACTACCACATCCATTTCCTTTCCATTATTATGGACAGTTCTGTGTCTTTTGAGACTTTGCTGAAGCCTCTGATTAGGGTTTGAAGTTATGCACTCCGACCTGCTTGAATAGGCAGAGCTGGAAGTGGCAGTCAGTCAGTGCTACAGTTAGTGCAAATAAATCATTCTTCCCTTATGAAATAGTTTTAAAGCCACATTTTGTTTTTCAACATCACCCTTACTGAATATGAGTTTTACTAAACCCACTATATCCATCACGAGCAGCATCCAGCACTGATGCCTTCCCACAGAAAGTTTACCAGTTTGTTTGACTGCAATGCCGCAGCTCTGATGATTTGTTGAATTAACACATTTTAAGGTCATCTACAAAAGTAGTAACTTCCCACGCAATCGGTCTTAACATACGTTAAACAAATGACCCTTGTTGATCAACACATTCCTTGACACTGTGTTTTATCAGTTATCAAGTCTTGCGAAATTGACATATGGAGAAACAGAAATTCTCATACAACTGGCCTTAACAGACGTTTAACAAATGACCCATGTTGAACTGTTGATAACAGCACATTCCCCGAGACTGCAATTTATCAGCAGGTACTCGTATCTTCTATCCTGAATATTTTGACACGCAATTTATCATCATATCAATTTTTTTTTTCTCGTTACGCTAAATATCGACCCCGTTTGTTATCGCTTGCTCTTTCAGAAACAAACAGATCATTACTTTCCAAATATTTATCTATTTTGTTTTTCTTATCTCATGACAGATGATAAATTACTCTTTTAGAGGCAAGGGTGAGAGTTTTGTCCCTTTTGGAAACCATAACAGTCTTTTTGACGTGTGAAAGGGTTTTAGAAAACTGAAAGTCCCAGTTTTGAAATGACACCGTAGATACAGTACTTAAGTTAGAACGTTTTAGGTTTGAAAGGACTGAAGTTTGCAGATAATATTGTTTTGTTTAAACGAAATTTTAGATAACTCATAAAAACTTAAATGCATTGAAGAACACCCAACTCGTGATAATAAAGCATATTAATGTAATGCGAACCAAAGGTAAATTTTGGTACAAAGAGTTTTGAAAAGAGGAAAAATCTGTGAGAGAGGTGACATTTTGTTTTTTCTAAAGCCAGCCTGTAGATATAATGAGATGGTAGAAAATCTTGTATTAAGAACATTAGTAATCATACACAGAAAAGAATGAAAAAAGGAGACAGATTTGTTAACAGTGTACAAAATATTCAATTTGAGGATTTTACAGTTGTTCACATAACTGATTTTCTTTTTAAACGATCTTGTCGTTGAAATACTACATCGGCCATTGAATGGTTTTTTTTGTTTCACTTGGCCGGAATCTACTGCACAAAAAATATCGCCTGGTTTTTATTTTTCTCTGAATCAGTTTCCGTTTTCACGATCGACTCATACGCAGCACACACACACACACACACACACACACACACACACACACACACACACACACACACACACAGAGTCTTACTTAGATAAGAAACATCTCTCCCCTTCTTATCCGATTATCCGACATACCTTCTCTCTATCCCACACACTAGATTATCTGTGAATAATGTATTCTATTTTTGTTTCTGTGTGATGACGAATGGCACGTGCACGAACACGTGACTATCTCGATCTATTTATAGTAATTTATTTAATTTATTTCCAAAGTGTTCACTTTTTTTTTTTTAAGAAAAATAAAATTTTCTAGAAATGGAAACAACTTTTCGTTTGTGTTTTTTGTGGATTTGTTTATTTGTGTTGAAGACAACTTTTTGTTGCCGTGAAGGGAGGTTGAAAGAGCATGTGGGCCAATTCATATGTTTACGTTTTGAAAAGTAAATTGACCAGAGAGTGGTATCAATAATTAATACTGAAAAGAATGGAATTGGTGATAAGAATGTTGATGATGAGGAGGGGGAGGAGAATACTGATCGAGGTGGTGGTGGTGGTGGTGGTGGTGGTACTGCCGCTGCTGCTGCTGATGATGATGTTGGTGGAAATGGTGACTGTGACTGTGACTGTCACAGCTGTGTGGTGATTGCAGGATTATCAGTGCCCACGGGATGTAAACCCGGCACGTTCAGTGTCTTTACTTCAAGGGTGAGCAGTCAACAACCAGAAACATTGTCGTCTCCACAGATTGATTTTGGGAAGTCAGAGTGTAAAGAAAACTTTTTCTTTCAGATTAATAAGTCAATGAGCTTCTTTTGGCAGCAGTATGACAAATGGTACAGTCAATCTTTAAGAAGAAAAAACTATAGTCGATCGCGAAATCCTTTTAAAATCCTTGCGAATGTGCCTGTTAGTTAGTTGGTATAGTTACTTTTATACGGTACTTTCTGTTGATTTAGATAGGAAACATTCTTACACAGAGAGCACTAAAACAGAGGAAGATACCTTTGTGTTTCGGCCCTTTGGCTTTCTTTTAT
>JAWQUT010000224.1:1044286-1045918 GCA_033807755.1 Ellobium chinense
TGCATTATGTGTCAGCTATAGTATTTTGAAAGAAAGAAAGAAAGAAAGAAAGAAAGAAAGAAAGAAAGAAAGAAAGAAAGAAAAGAGAAATAGGGTTCCGATATTAAAAGAAAGAAAGAAAGAAAGAAAAACAGTAAAGAGAACTGAGGTTTCGATATCAAAAGAAAGAAAGAAAGAAAGAGAAACATCCACATCGTAATCACTGTCGTAATGGAGGCCAATCGGTCAACTCCGCTGCTCCCAAAAACCTGGCCAGACGGTCCGACCAATCAAATGCCACTTAATCTGATCTTATCCCGGCTTGACCTGTCATGTCGCCGTTTTGGCCCCATGTGACAAAGAAGGGATCGACGTCACAGTCTGAGTGTAGGTGTGGACTAGTCCTGTAGAGGCGGAGAAGAGCGAGCGAGAGAGAGAGAGAGAGAGAACAAGGCAATGTTGCTGTCTTTGGCTCCTATTGTTTCTCCTTCTTTGGGTCCTATGAAGACGCCAATAGCACATGACATAAAAATATGCAATGTTAAATAGCCCCTATAAAATCAGAAAACTGGCCATGGGGAGGGGGGGGGTTGGATTTTGATTTTAAAGGNGGGGGGGTTGGGAAATGGGGTTGGATTTGAATTTCAAAGCCTTAGATAGATGCAGATACATTTATAGACTCAGAATAGTGAGGTTTTGCCACTCAAGTATAAAATTTGTGTTTGTTACTAGGTGGGTAAGGTTATCCTATTTACTAAGTGAAAGGGCCTAAAATATTAGGTAGCCTGCTTCACTGCCTAAGTTCTCAAAATCTAACTGATTTAGGAGCGTTCTTTTTTATGTGTGTGTGTGTCAAAATTTGGAGAAAGAGCTAAACAACATGTTTGGAAGGTATTTTGGCATGGGACTCTTGGATAATTTAATGAGAGGTGTAAAACCTTATATAGCCAACAATGTAAAAAAAACAAAACATTGACATCTTTATATCTATAAATGAACTGTGATATTTTACAAATTCGACAGCGATGTCGGAACTTTCTTTTTCTTACACGGGGGTTACAGAACCTCCATTGCATTATTTATTTCTACTGGGAAGGAAAAGAAGGATCACCGCCCAAAGTTTTTTTTCATAAAAAATGCATTTCAAAAACGAACACCTCGCTTTCTGATTTGATGCCAAATTTCTTTATCAGTAATTTTGACCGCGTGCTGATACATACACCGCCCACATTTTTCTACAAACCCCTTTCAAAAACGGACACCTCGCTTTCTGACTTTGTACCAGGTTGTTGTTGTTTTTTTTTTTATCAGGCAGGTTTTGACAGCAGGCTGATACATACACCTTACACACTTCATTTTTTATATTCATAAGTCTCAATTTGTACTTCAGACTTTTAAGCTGGATGACCTACATAGATCACTAAGACTTGTCTTTACTTTTTACATATTTCTACACCTTGACACTTGCCTAACAGTAGCTGGCAGGGCCCCAAAAAAGGAAGATTTTATAAGTTAGTGGATAATTTGGGTTGGACCAAAACAGTTACTTGGCCAGAAACCTGTAGTGTGCGATTGGAGAGTTGGTGGTGGTGGTGGTGGAGAGTTGGTGGTGGTGGTGGTGGAGAGTTGGTGGTGGTGGTGGTGGTGGTGATG
>JAWQUT010000224.1:1057186-1072186 GCA_033807755.1 Ellobium chinense
CGGGACCCATTACTGTTCGTATCAGCTGACTGAAATTGCTCGTAGGTGTGGACATGGTATGTGAAAATAGCGCCATTCGTTTTCATGCTTGAAACAGGAATTGGGATCGTAAGGGGTCAAAGAGTGGTGGGTGGGAGGAGAGGGGTATGGAGTCCACAAAGTAATAATGTAATCATATAAGTCTATAGTCTATAGGCCTACATAACGGAGTAGACTAGACTTATCTCAAGAAAATACACAGATCAAAGCAACACACACACAACAAATAATATACATTAGTCATAGTGTCTTCCATTCACAAAGCAAGCCAGGCGTAGTTGTGGCCCTGTGACGTCACCAAGAGAGAGCGAGCGAGGGAAATAAGGGCGATGCAGTTACTGCCAGTCAAGGAATGGGCACGAGATTTGACCGGCGAAAAAACGATTAGCAGGCGTGTAGATTTATTAGGGTGGCCTGTGGCGATTGCAATAAGTAATTGAATAAGTATAGAAGAGACTTCGTTGCACAGACATTGTAGTTTGTCTTATCATCAGAGAAACAACGGACATCTTTAACAAGTATTTTTATTTTCATTTTCAAAACAGCATGTACAGATATGGGGAAAGTTTTGACAATACTAAATGGACGAAATATAGCAACAAAGTGTACAGATGGATAAAAATGAGTGAGAAAAGAAAGAAAGAAAGTGTTGTAGAGAAGGAAATGGGATAGCAAACATTATGAGGAGGATGAAATAAACAAGAGGTAGAGAGAGAGAGAGAGAGAAAGAAAGAGAGAGAGTGAGAAAGACCGACAGAGAGAAAGAGAGAGTCGGGGGGCGAGGACAAGAATAGATCAACTTAAAGAAGTGTGCAGAAAGGCAGAAAAGAAGGCAAACATACGTGCATGTCGGCAGTTAGACTCCTAGAAATAGAGAGTGAGAAACGTATTCGGGATTTGTCGTGAAGACACAAAGGGAAAAAAATCTGCAAAGAGGAGATCACTGCTACAGTCTTTACTAAGCTCCTACTCAGACACCACTTACGTCCCTTGATGCAGTAATCCGATTGAGCGTGTGCGTTGGTCTGTTGATCGATACATAATATGAGTACACTTAATAATTATCCACTTAATGGCAATTTCCACTTTATTGCAACACAATTAGATGATAAAATACTGTTTTGTTTCCTTATACATGTAGAAGAAGCCCCTGGTAAATGCAGCTGTACGCTTCTCATGTGCCCAAAGAACTGAGATCTCCACGTCTTTTGCAATATTGGCCAGTTCAATGCAGCACGCACTCAAATCTTTTTGCTGTGTATTATTGTGTGGCCATTCTCACTGACCAGTATTGGAGATAAGAGTCTGAGCTAAAAGAAAAAAATTAGTAACTCTAATAACCCATGACAAGTACATGTATGTCGACTGTAATCACTCAAGCTCAGATTTTCGTAAAATTTCCATTTCCTTCACCAACTTACCTGAGCCATGTCGAGTTCAGCAAGTCTGGTGAAAGATCTTTAAGAGTGGCAACTAGGTTCTTGGCACCTACAGTATTAGAAGGGCAAATTACTCATTGTGTACAGCCCAATTAATCCGCTAATATATAAAATTCCCCTTTTTGGGGGCCCTGCCAGCCAGTGTTAGGGTGTAGAAATGTGTAAAATGAAATGTGATCTAAATAAAGCATCCAATTTTAAAGTTTCAGGTACAATTTAAGTCTTCTAGAATAAAAAAATAAAATGTGTAGGCCTTTGTATTAGCACGTGGTCAAAACCAGCTGAATGCAAAATTGGGGACCAAATCAGAATTCGAGATGACCTTTTTCGAATGAGATTTGTGAAAAATTTTTGGGAGCTGACCCCCCTTTTTTCTTCCCGTTAAAAGAAATACTTTAACCTCCATGGAAGAAATTACCCGAAATTACAGTGGTATTTGTACCCTAACACAAAATTTTAATACGGCCAAAAGAAGAAAAAACAATAGGTTCCAAAGATCCCAAAACCTAATAATCTAAGGGAAATAACCGCAATAAGTAATCGCATTTTAAAATTTTCATCATTATGTCCCCTTGGTAAGGCTCGACAAATCTTCCCTGCCGAGAGGGCCACTGAGCCACCCTCTTGTTTTGAAGTGAATTCGGAAACCTGTGATTGGCTGGATTATTCCTAGGGAACGTATTTGGTTGGTATCGCGCCAGTCACAGTGATAAAGACAGTGTACGCTCCTACTAGGGCTTTGTTGGAAATGTGATGTCTTTTGCAAAGATCGAAAGTGAGAGAGCTTGACAAAATGGCGGCAACTTTTGGCTATTGAGAGCGGTGTCACTTTACAAAATACTGTCGCTGCTGAAGGTGATGTCATTTCACAAATGCTTTTGCTGCTATGCGCCGCTTGGGAATGGGTAAGGGAAGGAGAAAACCAAGCATTCATCTATATGTATTCATACTACCCTTCTTACAGTAATATCATTGTGATGAGACCTATCAAGAAATTTGGTCTCATAACGCCAACTTGGCAATCATTTTCTGTAAATGTCACAGGTATATCTAGCCAATAGATGGCGTGCGTGCGCAGCGAGCCGGAGTAATTTAAAACAAAAGGGGAACATACTTGTTGGGGTTTTCCAAGGCTTTGTTCACGACAAAAACCAATTGTTTAAAAATTACTTCAAGATCACTTTGACCAACAAAACATAAAGAAAGACCATCTTTGCCGCAAAAGGAACTTTCATACAAAATTTCAATTAATTCTGGAGCAAAATGGCCGCGAAATGACCCTTCAAAAATCGAGTGAGTTTTTTTCTTGTACATTGATATTTCTATGTATTGTCGACTACTGTCACTGAAGATAATAATAATAATAATAATAATAATAATGCGGTTTATAAGTCTCATATCCAGGCTTATGCCCGCTCATGCGACTTCACACTATTATTACCCCAGCAGGCCTGATCACTCTAGGACTTTCTCGACTCCCTGGGGAGCATACAGTGCCGCTTGCCATTTATAGGCGCTGACCACTAGCATTCTGACAAAATCTTCCACTGCCTATAGCCAGGTACCCATTTTACAGACGGGTGGACTGAGGAAAATGTGAATGAAATGCTTTCCCAAGGCACTTACAACATGACCGTAGTCGGGAATCGAACTCAGGACCTTTAGATCTTGAGTCCAACTCTGTAACCATTAGATAATAATAATAATAATAATGCGGTTTATAAGTCTCGTATCCAGGCTAATGCCCGCTCACGCGACTTCACACTATCATTACCCCAGCAGGCCTGATCACTCTAGAACTTTCTCGACTCCCTGGGGAGCATACAGTGCCGCTGCCGTTTATAGGCATTTATATTAGATCTAATATTCTTGTCCATTCTCACTGACCAGTACTGGAACTGGGGATGTGAGCTGAAAACAAACAAACAAAAAATCAACCTTTAATGGTTACAGAAGCCTAATCCAATTTCCCTCTTTGAGCCAATAAACTGTTTTCTCTACTGTCACTTGCAAGAAAGTCCACAATCTCTAGGTCTTCTTTAATTATTTGCAGAATTTAATGAGCTTATTAAAAATGATGTTCAAAATATAGATCTTGCAGTTCGTTTTCGAGCTGCGAACCGATACATCGAAAGGTGTAAACAAGCTAACCAGTTTCCTTAACGACAAGTGCTCCGCAGAGAGGGCCACACCGAAACCGAAGCGAATGACCAAAACTTCAGGTTTAATTTATAAAATCAGGAGAGAATGTCAAATAATTCGCAGGTAGGTTCACAAATCTAGGGCCCATTCTCCACAATCTGTCCAAAGGACAGATTTTTTACTGTCTTCCTAACGCATGTAACAACATGTTATTTTCAGCCAATTAGAACTCTGTAACCTAATAGGCCATTGCATTAATTTTTTTTTCCGCAGTGTCTCTTTGTTTGACCCATCCCCATGAAAAACTAGTTAAGGCCTTAGACTATTTCCAGAGAACAAAGCTTAGCCCATTGACAGACCCATTCGCTTTCCAGCCCCAGACTCCAAATAGTGTTGCTCCATTGTAACTTAACCTGGCCACCGAAGTGAAACATGCATTAGAACAGGTCACAGTTAGGTCACTAGGTCCCTGGGAGAGAGAACAAATATTACTTGAAATAATATGTTTCACTCTTAGCAGAAGTCCAAACTAAGTGATCGTAATGAGCGTGTTTAACTTTAGGCATCGAGAAGACTGCTCTCTATCGGTGTGTAGTAGATGTTGTATACGTATTAATGGGTGTGGGTGTGGGTGTGGGTGTGAGTGTGTATGTATGTGTGTAAGTGTGTGTGTGGGGTGAGAAGGGAGAGGATGGGTAGATGTGTGTGTGTGTGGTGTGTGTGTGTTTGTGTGTGTGGTGTGTGTGTGTGTGTGTGTGTGTGTCTGTGTGTGTGTGTGTGTGTGTGTGTGTGTGCCTGTGTGTGTGTGTGTGTATATATGTACGTCTGTGTGTGTGTATGTGTGTGTGTCTCGCGTATACATCTAATCTGCTATTATCAGCTTCTTCTGTGAATGTATTGCATATAATTATGATCTAAATTACCTGTGAAGGAAGTGTATGTTATCTAAATTATTTTATCGTGTTAACGAAGCATCTGGCTTGTCAACATGTAATAATGTTGAGATTAGGTTAACATGATATCATAGATGTGCAAAACAGAAGTAAACATTCTGTGACCTTACTAAAAAGACAGTATGGATTGTAGGTGAATTCAGAAAAAAAAATTGTTAGGCATGCAAATTAAATCCTAATGTGATTTGAAGGCAGTTGTTATCAGAATGAGACAAGTATGAGGTTGCTTTTTCGTCTTGCTCTCGCTCCATTATCGTGGCAGGGAAGTGAGCAAAGCTTCTGGATGTTAGTTACACATTTGGAATATTTTGCGGTGCACTTGAAGTGGGAGTTCGGCAAAATGGCGATCGCCATCTACGGTTTCAAATGTGTTAGTTGAAGTTTTAATCAGCGGCCTTGTGTCGGAGGAGGATGTGACAAGAATCAACGGTGATATGCATGTTTGAAGAGGAAAGTATAGCAGACATCTCGTGCAGATCAGCTCACTCTTTTCTCGCTCTTCCGCATCAGTCGCAGCCGTTTTGGTTTACTAAGAAACATACTTTCGAGGGAGCCTACAACAAATCACCACCGGGGATTAAACAAACGTGGCCTTGAACTTGAGCATGCTATATATCAATCACTGTCAGTCAATAAGATTATCATCCAAATGCCTCCGGTGCGTAATAATTTCCGTTATCATTCATGATTCGAAAAAGAGGCGAAGTCAAACGAATGTTCTTCCTGGGGCAGTGACGGCTGTCTAACCAGAACAGAAGGTGAGGTAGCAATACGGTAGAAGTGTTTTCTTTTTTTTTTTTCGGTATGAAGATGCCAATGTTCTTCTTTTTTTTTTTTAACACTGTTGGCTATATAAGGTTTTACACTTCTAAAACCAATTAGATTTTGAGAAATTAGGCAGTGGAGCAGGCTACCTAGTATTTTAGACCTTTTCACTCAGTAAACAGGGTAACCTTACCCACCTACCAACAACCACAAAGTTTATACATGGGTGGTTAAACCTCACCTAAATAGAGTCTACAAATGCACTTGCGCTATCTAAGCCTTTGAAATTCAAATACAGCCCCTTTCCCCCCTCCGAATGGCCAATTTTCTGATTTTTTAAGGGACTATTTAAAATTGCATAGTTTCATGTTAGGTGCTATTCACATCTTCATATCTGTAAGGGTCAAATTTTTGCGAAAACCTGGAATGGTATTTAGCAAAGAATGACTGCCCCGAATGACTGCTTTCTCATGTGGATATTGAGGCAAAATTCTTGCGTAATCGGAAGTGACCTGACAGGGCTGCGGAATAAAACTTATTTAGCAATCATTCTTCGTTTTGATAAAGAAACACACGAAGACTGATTATTGTCGATCTTCGCATAGGACCGGCCAGTGTCAGAGTAGGGAGAAGTCAGCCTGGTTAGTTATATGCGAAGACTGACGTTATGTTAAACTATCAAGGACGGTAACTTGAAATAACAATATTTGTGTTTTCTACGAGGGTGACTGCCTCTTGTACACTTTTTTTGTACTGCAAATAAGCTCTTAGATAAGATCTGAACAGAACTTGTTCTCCCGGAAAGTAGGTTTCGTGAGTGAAGCTTAACTTCCGAAATTCGCGAAAATTAGATCCTCACGGAATAAAACACACTTGAATAGTACATATTTGAAAGCTTGCGCATTAACTCGCCTATTCTGAGTCTAAGAATTAACAATAACTCTGCATGTTGAACGTTACTAATGAGGGTTTGTTCAGCTCCGATGCGCTACTGTAATTTTTACGATGGTAAGAAACACCATCGTTAATGTTTGAGCTCTCAGTTTTATGAAAAAAGTGCCATTCGCAAGTGCAGCGTACATCAACTGTTATATTAGTGTTAGAGAGGCAAGAAAACTAACGAATAAGTTACATTAACCACAGTTATGCTGTGATAGAATGTATTTTACCGTCCGCTCGCTACGCCTGAATGTGGCAATAGAATATAATAATATACACCTCTCATTGCCGATCGCTGGGCGCGGTGGTAGCATTTTGCACCCCCTATTGTAAGCTGTCAGTTGTCAGACAACACGTGTACTATTATTATCCGTAACAATGGTCACGCAGCCAGCTGGAGGCTGGACTCGAGGCGCCTCCCGCTAAGAGAGTTAACTTAGATTGGTATAAGAATATCTTTGTCTAGACCCAGTACTTTCTCTATACCTCGGGATCGCGCGATTTGCCTCTTGAAATAATGTTAAACTCCCGCATAAAAATACATTGAACCCGCGCAGATCTCCCCCTCTTTCATCCACGGCATCCTAAAGTTTGCATTACTCGTGAACAACCCAAAATCTCTCTACAAATTAACAAATTCCTCCCCCCCCCCCCCCCCCCCCCCNCCCCCCCGTCACATTTATGACAAGGGATGGGGCTATATCTACCCCAGCTCCTATGAATGAAAACACTGTAAGATCTAGAGTCAGGGTTGGACGAGTTCACCAGAAAGTCAGTTCAGATCAAATCAGTTCATTGAGGGGGAAATGCTCCAAGGTCACGTTTAGTTCAGTTCTATGAAAACTGAGTAGTTTTCAAATTAGTTTTGAAAGCAGATCAGTTCCACTTGGTTTTAGAAATTGCCATCTGAACATCGAGGTAGATGTGACCTGAACTGAAATATAAGTAGAAAATTAGAGTTATGATTAAACACCCAACATAGCTACAATTCAGATCCAGGTCAGTTGGTCCGATATAGCGATTAGGCTTAGATCAGGAACACATGAACTGAACTTTCATTCACGAACTGCGTTCATATTGGTCCCAATTTCGGCCCAGTACTGTCTGGACTTTAGATCTAGACAAGTTCAGCTTGAATGATATTTCGGCTTTTGTTTCAGATGGAGGCAGAAAGCCAGAGACGATTTCTTGGTGTAAAGATGGGCTATCTGCAGGAACATCGAGACCAATTACACCGTGTTGTGGATGGATACGTTAACAAGGCACGTATCATGTATGATGGTGGCGCAGTAGTGGTACAATAATAATAATATTAATAATAATGCTAATAATAATCATAGTAATGATGCGGTTTATAAGTTTCGTATCCGGGCTAATACCCGCTCACGCGACTTCACACAATAATTAGCCCAGCTGGCCAGATCATTCTAAGACTTTCTCAACTCCCTGGGGAATATACAGTGTTGCTGTCATTTACAGTCGCTGATTACTAACATTCTGACAATATCTTTCACTGCCTATAGCGAGGTACCCATTTTACAGACGGTTGAGGAATGAGGAAAATGCTCTCCCTACAACACGACCAAACCCAGGACTTCTAGATCTTAAATCCAGCGCCACAATCATTCGGCCAAGCTGATCCACAGTCGGCAGTCCTGAAATGTCATTACGAAATACTTGATACTTCTGCGTTCATAAACACCTGAAGAAACTATCACACATGGCTCACCATATTTCGATCTTCGCGAAAAACAATTTCGGACATTTCACGAAATTTCGCTCCTCGGGAGACAAGATAATTTTTTTCTACAGGATCCACTGCTTCTGAAGAACATAACAATATAAATATGTCTGGCTGAAACTTACATTTCTTTCCACGTCCCACCTGATAAAGGTAAATTTTTGAAAGACGATTAGACACTTAAGGTTAGAGCATTGCAATGATGATTGGCTCTCTATCAAAATTTAGAAAACATACATAACAGGAGGAGTATTTTTTTTCAGAAAGCTGTTTTTTTTTCCCCAGGTAAATGTCGTTTCTTTATGATGACTAAGTGTGTTAACGTGAAAAGTTATTTGTATTTGCTAACGTCTATACAAAAACTGAGGCTGGAATCCATACTCCCCCATGACCTGAGATTCCTGCTCCTTGTGTGCCCATATTATATTTATTTATATGTGTGCGTGCGTGCGTGCAAGCGTGTGTGCGTGTCTGTCTGTCTGTGTGTGTGTGTACGTGTGAGTGCGTGCGTGCGTGTGTGTGTGTTTGTGTGTGTGTGTGTGTGTGTGTGTGTGTGTGTGTGTGTCTGCCTGCCTGCCTGCCTGCCTGCCTGCCTGCCTGCCTGCCTGCCTGCCTGCCTGCCTGCCATGCCACGATGGTATGCTGTATTTGTACGTGACTACGCGTCACTGTATTCCCATTTTAATATATTTTGTGCTTTGCACTTGTTGAAGACAAATCGCCAATTAGATGGATACAGTTTATCTTATCTTATCTTATCTTATCTTATCTTATCTTATCTTATCTTGAACTTTGCTTTAAACCAGGTCCTTCAGAAAGGCACGGTTTGGCTTGATGACTCACGTGATGCAGGGGAAGAAAAGAAACTCAGCTATACGGAAGTAAATCAAATGATTGACGACACTATGATGTTTGTGATACAGAAATGTGGAGAAATTGCTGGTGAGCGAGACGAAGCTAGCAGCTTTTGTACACTCTATTGTTTTTTTTGTGTTTGTTTTAACAGCGGACATGCTGCTTCATATTTAGATCTGTCATCAGAAACGGGTTAGTGTGAACCGCAGATGCGTGAAAGTAATGAAGACATATAAATTACTGAATCTTAATGAACATTGAATAATTGAATGTGTGTGTGTGTGTGTGTGGGGTGGGTGGGTGTATGTGTGGGTGTATGTGGGTGGGTGTGTGTGTGCGTAATAATATAGATATTAATTTGATATGTAATGCCTAATATGTGCTCTGTAGAACTATGTATGTTTATGTCTCACAATTGTATGTGCTGTCCCGTCGTCAATATGTATAAATGTATAGCCCATGTACCACAAAAGTGGTCTGGATTCATTTTCAATAAACTTGTTAAACTTGTTAAACTTGTTGTAACGCTACAGAGAACCAGTTCTTACTTTCATATCACTACTTTGGAAGGTGACAGTCGTATAAATTCACATGTCAGCGTCAATCATGTCAGGCGGTGATCAAATTTTACAGTCTGGTGTATGCTGATCGGCAGAGAGACAACACGTCGAACGGTTATTCTGTTAAATACTGGGTCACACAGGCAGTGGCCAGCTTGATCTTGACGTCTCGCGCCACAAGAGTTAGAAAACTACATCTCATTTAGGAAAGGAAACAGGAGAGATACTTAAAATGTTGCAACACCAAGGCCTGCAAGTCATTTAATTGCATCAGTCGCTTGAGAATGAAGACGTAATGTTCTTGAGCCCAATGTCAAAGCTATACGCAGTAGTAGTAGTAAAATATACTTTTTGGTTGCCCTGTTTTGAAGCAGCCTTTGGTAGACGACCCTTGGTTTTTTCTTAGCATGGACACCTAATTTTACGTAGAACAATTTAGGAGTTTATCGTATTCAATAATAGCGGGCCGCGCTGTCGGTAAATTCTTATGGTATAGATGATCTCAAACATAATAATAATTGTAATAACACTGTGATTTATAAATCTTTTATCCAGGCTACTGCCCGCTCACGCAAATTCACACTATTATTACCCCCAGCAAACCAGTTCACTTTATGACTCTCTCAGCTCCCTGAGGAGTCAACACTGCCACTGTCATTTTGAGGTGCTGAACTACATCTTTCACTGTCTACAGCCAGGTATTCATTTTACAGATGGATGGAAAGAGGAAAATGTGGATGAGATGCTTTTTTAAGGCACTTCCAACACGACCGTGGTCTGGGACTCGAACCCCCGAGCTATAGCCACGCCATAACCATTCGTCCATATTTTTAATATGAACTAATTCAAGGGATTCGGAGAATTTTTCATTGAGTGTGTTCCAAGTGTAGTTCATGAATAGCAAATCACATGGAGAATGTTTCAAAGATACTGAGATGTGCTCAAGCAAAACAAATAGAAACTGTTCTTAAAGACTTAACATTATACATTTTATTGCTCCCACCACTGAGTGCATTATCGTCCTCTGTAAAGCATAATGATTCGGTTGAGAGCTTGCGCATTAACGATGGGATCTCTTATCATCTTAAGAATTACATGTGTGCAGCAAAGTCTTTAATTAAATGACTTGCAGGCCTTTGTGGTGCAACATTTTAAGTATCTCTCCTGTTTCCTCTCCTAAATGAGATGTAGTTTTCTAACTCTTGTAGCGCGAGACGTCAAGATCAAGCTGGCTACTGCCTGTGTGACCCAGTATTTAACAGAATAACCGTATGAATTACACTAACTCTAAATGTTGAACACAGCTAGGGGTGCATTTAACGTCGATGCGCTAATGTAATTCTTACGATGATAAGAGATCCCGTCGATAATGCGCAAGCTCTTAGTTGCTTTGCGGTGGGAAAGGCGATTTTAACATTTTTTCCTTTTGAAATGCAGGTGATGATCAGAGTCTAGCAACTAAGGCCTCTTCCGCACCAGTCACACAAAATTCTTCCTCCTTCGTAGCAACCACTTACAGAACACCAACCGCAGGTAATTTCAAGAGATGGTTTGAGAAAATATTTGAATTCTTATTCACAAATATATAGTCTAGAGTCTAGTTTACAGTTTCAAAAAATAGAAGAATATAGTTCTAATGGTACATGAAGAAAAAAATGAGCCAGCTTATGTAAGTTGCTAATATTTTTACTCGTAGGTTTCTACAGTAATCATTAGGAATCAAGATGTCTTTTTTTTATGAGATTGAAGAGTTCTTTCTTCTTGTACATTTTTGAGGTTTAATATTAATATTTCGACTCGAAATTATTTCGACTAGTTTTGACACCTTAGCACCCAAACAGTGTATGAAAGTCACCACCAATGGCATTATAAGTTTAGCACAGACGACATTTTCATGTTTCCAAAAATTTTCTCAGCATCCCAAGATTTGGTCTTCTACATTCCTTTGTAGCTTTTATAGTTCATCCTCTCATGTGTATTAAATAGATATGTTCATATCGTAGGGCTAATTGTTTCCTTCACAGCCTAATAAGTTCACGTTGTTGTTGTTGTTGTTGTTTTTTCGTAAACTTTAAACCACTCATATCTTGCCCTGTCACTTAACCGATTCTGAGGAAACATCACTGGAATATCGGGATTTTCTCTGTGCGTGTGCCGCTATTAGTACGTGACGTCAAAAAGCGAGATCGGGTGGGAGACGTTTGGTCCACGCATTTTGTGCATGTGTCTGCAGGTTGCAGGAGCCAAATTGTAAAAGCCTCATTGAGCCGTTAAATAAAAAATTCCCATCGAACCACAGGAACGTTCCTACAAGGCCAAGGCTAGCCTGCAGGTCTGGTGCTATCCCTGTGCTCTAATTTTATACTAGTTATCGTGGGAATCCTTCAATTAGATTTGCCATAATTTTAGATTAGATGAAAAGGAGTTAAAAATGTGGCCTTCTTTTGCAGATCACAGGCCCGCACAAATGAAATCCGCTGAAGCCATTTGGAAACACTGCCTGCAACAATTACAAATTCAACACTGAATTTCACCACTTTTGAGTGTGGTTTCATGTTATACGATTATTTCCAAAGGACAGACTTTATACTCTGCTGCTTTCAATTCTGATAGTCCAGTTTTTTGTTTTTTTTTACCATTTAGGCTGCTACAACCTGCACAAATTATCTGCTAGATTTTCTCGCTTTATGACGTCACGCAGCACCAATAATGGATGCATACCGACCGTGGAAATCCAGACATTTCAGGAGTGTTTTCTCACAATGGTCAGGCAAAAGAAACACGTACGCAGTTAAAACTTTAAAAAATAATAATGTAGACTTTTTTTAGGCTGTGAAGCAAATATCCACCATTGTCCTTTTAAAGATGTTTTTACTTCTGATAATTGCTATTTTTGCCACGATATTTCTTGTTGCAGTTGATACAGATGCTCTGAAATCAATGAAGGCTCGTCTGGATGTGATGGAAGAAGCTGTGTCCTCAGTTAGCACCAATGTTGCCAAAGTCTTGGACAAACAGGTAGATGTTGATAAACGTATAGACAACTTTGCAAACAAGCAAACAGCAACAGATGAAGAAGGAAAAATCCGTTTGCAAAAACTGGAAAAAGTGCTGGAAGTCATGCGGGTTACGGTGCAAAGAATTGACGGAGATATGGGATATTTGGAAATCAGTTTGAATCGTGACAGAGAAATTGACAGTATGAAAACAAAAATGGACAAACTGGAGATGATGGAGTCTAAGTTGAAAACGCTTGAAGACATCAAAAAGAAAGTTGAGAAGATTGATCTTGTTGAAAAGAAAGTTGAGAAATTGGATGCCCTAGAACAGCAGGTGACTGGACTTCAAGCTTTAGAAAAGAAAACTTCAAGTCTTGAATCACTGGAGAAGAAAGTGGAAGAGCTTGAGAAGTCTGGAATGCAGAAACTCAACCAGCTAAAAGCTGTGGAGAGGGAAACTGAGAAACTGGAGATGGTGGAACATAAATTGAAAACGTTTGAAGACATCAAAAAGAAAGTTCAGAAGATTGACCTTGTTGAAAAGAAAGTTGAGAAATTGGATGCNAACATTTTTACTCGTAGGTTTCTATAATAATCATTAGGAATCAAGATGTCTTTTTTTTAATGAGATTGAAGAGTTCTTTCTTCTTGTACATTTTTGAGGTTTAATATTAATATTTCGACTCGGAATTATTTCGACTAGTTTTGACACCTTAGCACCCAAACAGTGTATGAAACTCATCGCCAATGGTATTATAAGTTTAGCACAGACGACATTTTCATGTTTCCAAACATTTTCTTAGCATCCCAACATTTGGTCTATCGTTATATTCCTTTGTAGCTTTTATAGTTCATCCTCTCATGTGTATTAAATAGATATGTTCACATCCAAGGGCTAGTTGTTTCCTTCACAGCCTAATAAGTTCACGTTGTTGTTTTGGTTTTTTTTCGTAAACTTTAAACCACTCATATTTTGCCCTGTCACCTAACCGACTCTGAGGACACATCACAGGAATATCGGGATTTTCTCCGTGCGTGTGCCGTCATTAGTGCGTGACGTCAAAAAGCGAGATCGGCTGGGAGACGTTTCGTCCACGCATTTTGTGCATGTGTCTGCAGGTTGCAGGAGCCAAATTGTAAAAGCCTCATTGAGCCGTTAAATAAAAAATTCCCCTCGAACCACAGGAACGTTCCTACAAGGCCAAGGCTAGCCTGCAGGTCTGGTGCCATCCCTGTGCTCTAATTTTATACTGGTTACAGTGGGAGTCCTTCAATTAGATTTGTCATAATTTTAGATTAGATGAAAAGGAATTAAAAATGTGGCCTTCTTTTGCAGATCACAGGCCCGCACAAATGAAATTCGCTGAAGCCATTGGGAAACACTGCCTGCAACAATTATTTTTTAACAAATTCAACACTGAATTTCACCACGTTTGAGTGTGGTTTCATGTTATACGATTATTTCCAAAGGACAGACTTTATACTCTGCTGCTGTCAATTCTGATAGTCCAGTTTTGTTTTTTTTTACCATTTAGGCTGCTACAACCTGCACAAATTATCTGCTAGATTTTCTCGCTTTATGACGTCACGCAGCACCAATAATGGATGCATACCGACCGTGGAAATCCAGACATTTCGGAAGTGTTTTTTCACAACGGTCAGGCAAAAGGAATACGTACGCAGTTAAAACTTTAAAAAAAAAAAAAAAAAACGTAGATTTTTTTTTTAGGCTGTGAAGCAAATATCCACCATTGTCCTTTTAAAGATGTTTTTACTTCTGATAATTGCTATTTTTGCCACGATATTTCTTGTTGCAGTTGATACAGATGCTCTGAAATCAATGAAGGCTCGTCTGGATGTGATGGAAGAAGCTGTGTCCTCAGTTAGCACCAATGTTGCCAAAATCTTGGACAAACAGGTAGATGTTGATAAACGCATAGACAACTTTGCAAACAAGCAAACAGCAACAGATGAAGAAGGAAAAGTCCGTTTGCAAAAACTGGAAAAAGTGCTGGAAGTCATGCGGGTTACGGTGCAAAGAATTGACGGAGATATGGGGTATTTGGAAATCAGTTTGAATCGTGACAGAGAAATTGACAGTATGAAAACAAAAATGGACAGACTGGAGATGATGGAGTCTAAGTTGAAAACGCTTGAAGACATCAAAAGGAAAGTTGAGAAGATTGATCTTGTTGAAAAGAAAGTTGAGAAATTGGATGCCCTAGAGCAGCAGGTGACTGGACTTCAAGCTTTAGAAAAGAAAACTTCAAGTCTTGAATCACTGGAGAAGAAAGTGGAAGAGCTTGAGAAGTCTGGAATGCAGAAACTCAACCAGCTAAAAGCTGTGGAGAGGAAAACTGAGAAACTGGAGATGGTGGAACATAAATTGAAAACGTTTGAAGACATCAAAAAGAAAGTTCAGAAGATTGATCTTGTTGAAAAGAAAGTTGAGAAATTGGATGCCCTAGAGCAGCAGGTGACTGGACTTCTAGCTTTAGAAAAGAAAACTTCAAGACTTGAATCACTAGAGAAGAAAGTGGAAGACCTTGAGAAGTCTGGAATTCAGAA
>JAWQUT010000224.1:1105062-1121441 GCA_033807755.1 Ellobium chinense
TTTCTTTCCACTAAGATCTAAATCTAGCTAAGATTTTAACAGTGGTCAAAAAGTTCGGAAAGGTTATAGAAACAAAAACCCGCTCGGATTTATAGGACTTATGAAACATCCACCCCCACCCCTCCCTCCTATCACCCCTAAGATTTAAATCTAGTTAAGATGACTACAGTAGCTGAAAACTTCATATAGGTTTTAGAAACAACTCGCTCAGCGTACTGGGACTTATGAACCGCCCCCCCCCNTCCCTTTCTTTTCTCTAAGATCTAAATCTAGTTAAGATTATAACAGTAGCCAAAAACTTCGGAAAGGTTTAAAAAAAACTGGCTCTGCATTAAGAGACTTATGAACATCCTTCCCGCCTCCTTTTCTCTCCATTTCTGTTTTTTTTTTATATTCAAGATTGAAGCAAAAAAAAAGGCGTTACCTTCACCATAAAGATCATGTTTTTTTATATTTTGAGAAGGGGAGAGTGTGTCATTAATTACTGAACATAAAAATGACGGTTACGATGTACTACGCGGCTTCGCGACGGCATTTTATGCAAATTACGGCACAGCAGCTTGGATAGGTGTGGGACTGGTTTTTTTAAAACAACATTTTTTGGTTATAAATCATATTAATTATATAGGTCACACCCTTTCTTTGTCGCCTTACAGTTTCTCTCACATATTTTGCCCCCATGTTTCTCTGCTTCTTCTTCTTTTAATAAGTGTTTACTTCGCTTTCACGTGTGTCTTTATTTTTGTAGTCCTCATTTACTGACTGACTGACTGACTGACTGACTGACTGACTGACTGACTGACTGACTGACTGACTGTGGCTGGCTGACTGACTGACTGACTGACTGACTGACTGACTGACTGACTGACTGACTGGCTGGCAGGCTGGCTGGCTGGCTGATTGATTGACTCACTCACTCACTCACTCACTCACTCACTCTGTGTTTGAAGGCTACGCTAAAGGCGTGGGTTAGGATATCTATCTAGATTTCGCCACAAATGAGTGGGGAATAGCTAAGTAGCTATGGGGATTATGTACCAATACTTTACCTCTCAGGCCATAGCATGTACAGCTATTTGAAATTCTTGCTGCCTGTGATAGCCGTAACTTAATCTTTTCCCTACCTCCTTTTCTTTGTTAAAATTGACCACCGCTCACTCAGTGACGACAAAATCGAGTTCGTCCAGTGTTAAATGCAAACATGTTTACACGGTAAACAAGACTAATGATATTACATCTACAATGTATGTAGCGCTCAGCCCAGTTTGCAAGCTCTGAATGCTTACAACGAAAAGGTGCTATCACGGTCATGGCTGCTGCCACTACTGCTGTAACTACTATACAGCTGCTGCTATTGCTACTGCTGCTTCTGCTGCTACTACTGCTGTTACTACTACTACGCCTGCTATTATTACTACTGCTGTTACTACTACTACGCCTGCTACTATTACTACTGCTGCTACTGTTGCTACTATTACTGCTGCTGCTTTTGCTGCTATTACTACTGCTGCTACTATTACTGCTGCTGCTTTTGCTGCTATTACCACTGCTGCTGCTTTTGCTGCTATTATTACTACTGCTGCTACTATTACTGCTGCTGTTTTTGTTGCGATCACTACTGCTGCTACTATTACTGCTGCTGCTTTTGCTGCGATTACTACTGCTGCTACTATTACTGCTGCTGCTACTGCTGCTGCTACTACTACTACTACTGTTGCTGCTACTATTACTGCTGCTGTTTTTGCTGCGATTACTACTGCTGCTACTATTACTCCTGCTCTTTTTGCTGCGATTACTACTGCTGCTACTATTACTCCTGCTCTTTTTGTTGCGATTACTACTGCTGCTACTATTACTCCTGCTCTTTTTGCTGCGATTACTACTGCTGCTACTATTACTNTTACTGCTGCTGCTTTTGCTGCGATTACTACTGCTGCTACTATTACTGCTGCTACTGCTGCTGCTACTACTACTACTACTGTTGCTGCTACTATTACTACTACTACTACTACTACTACTACTACTGTTGCTTCTAATACTACTTATGCGACTATAGCTAGTCTACAACTGTTGTTGCTGCTACTACTACTACTACTGCCACTACCACCACTACTACTTTTACTACTGCTACTGTTTCTAGTACCACTACTACTACTACTACTACTGCTAGTACTATGACATTTTTACAGTAATTACCAAGTTCAAGTTCAAGTTCAAGTTATTATTATTGCTACTAAGACACTCCTATGATATCCATGCCCCGAAGTCAGTAGAGAAAGAAAGATAGAATGTCGATGTGTAACTAATTGTGTTTTTAAATAGGCTTTAAAGCAGTCCTTGTCTGCCGTCTCTTTGGTAGACAGGGGCGTAGCGAGGATGAATTTTCTGGTAATCTAGCACTTATATTCTATCGTTGCTTGTTTATTTTTTGGTGGGGGTGGGAAGAGAAAGGACAAGATTTAGACAATAGTAACTGATTTTTAAAAAATTGGTTTTTGGTTCCAAAAGAACCAAATCTGGCACCTCTGCTACGGTCTAAGCTATTAACATCTCGCAACCGAAAGAAAAAAAAAACTGGAAGTCGTACAGGGAGATCTTGTGTAAAAAGAAACACGAAAGACCGTGAGAACAGCGGGTAAGCAAATTTTTCTCTCAGATTATTTGCTACCTTTTTAAAAAGTTTTTCTCTTTACATTGCCTTTGGATGCATTGCACTGTGGCTATGCGAGCGCTGAATCTGTCAGACAGTATGTAGGCTCTCAGATTATCGGCCAAGAAAACTGTCTCCCGTTGACAAAAATCTTACTGTCAATGCCTGTAAATGGCTCGTAGGTGAAATAGGACGAAGGTGATGATTGAACATGAAGATTAATTAAATTGTATTAGACAAATAGATATTGTTTTGGTAATCTTAGATTCATAGATTACATGGACGCTACGTCCCTGTTGGTAGATGAAGAATGAGAGAGAGAGAGAGAGAGAGAGAGAGAGAGAGAGAGAGAGAGAGAGAGGGGTGGATTCCTGTTTTAGGGCCACAGTGAGAGAACGATCTTTTGTCCATGGTTTTAAGGGAGAGACTCTGCTAAATTGGAACTTTTCTGAAGGATAGATAAAGTTGCGATTAAAAAAGGGTTGTGATTATCCAACGACTCATACGTGAAATGTAGCATTTGGTTGTATGACAAATGTTGCAATTAGTAGAAAATGCCGTTTTCCGAATTGCGATCAAACGGTGTCGACTGTACTTGCTTCTCGAATGTTGATCTGGTATTTTCAATTCAGTCTTCTAAAGATGTGTGTAAATATTTGGTTCATTCCGTCCCTACAAAACTCACATTAGAACTCGAAAGCAAACCAGCCAAAGCAGTCAATAAATTGACACGCAAACTGACGAGCTAGATCAGCTTAATATAATAATATATATTGTAGAAAATCAATCAATTTAAATTATTGATTTTTTCAGGCAGCGGTAACCGCAAACAGACTGTTTCCCCCGTTACGGTGGATGTTAAAAAAAAATATTGGCATCAATACAGTATAGAGAGATCATGAATTGGATCTGCTTGCCTTGGTTTTAAAGGGAGACACCACCCTTTTTCGGAGAGTGTAATACACATAACATGGTGTGCAACTTATCACTGTGGATACAATGGATTCCTATGCAAACTTGCACACTAAAGTGCTGAATGGTGCATTTTTCACCCCCATAGGTGATGATCTTGGGACGACTTTCATCTGCAGTGGTCCCAGCTCTTCGGCACCAGGTTTCACCTACGTCTCATAGACAGCTTTCTGCATGATCGTATGGAGGCGTTTGCCGGTTTTCTGTCTAGATATAAAGTTATTCTATTTAATATTAAAGGGTGTAGCCAGTTTCTGATAATTCTGCGTCACGACAGAAATTCCAAAATGGCCTCCCATGCATTAAGGATTTTAAAGTATCCAATAGACGTGAGTTACAGCTGGTGTCAAACAACAGGTTCCATCGCGGATAACATTTGTTTTTAAGATCACCACCTCTGAGGCAGACGACTGCACCATTCAGCACTTTGGTGTGTAATATTGCATAGAAATCCAATGTACAAATAGAAATAAGTTTCACATCATGTTATGTCCATAACAGTCTCTGGTAAAGGCTAGTGACTCCCCTTAAGTTTATTTTCAGGTAGGCCTAGGTGTCACTCACATTAAAATTTATATTTTTAGTACAACATACAATACCAAACATAACAGCAATGCTTATATTCATCTTACTGAAGAAGTATCTATCTATCTATCTATCTATCTATCTATCAATCTATCTATCTATCTNTATAAACTAGAAACTGAGATATCAGACTGACGATAATTTTGGGCCATTCAATTTTGAAGTTCTTTTTTTGCAGCAATTGAGAGTGAACTATTTCCTTTACTTAAGACTATTGATTTTTTTTTTTCATGACCCGTAAACATAAATCGACAATATCTCATACTTATAACGCCAGCTGAGAGCTCTTATCAACATGAAGTTTAAGAAGTTTATTTGAGACACGCCCAGACCACAGCTGTGGTATGTGGGCAAAATATTATTTTCCACAAGTATCAGAGATTAGCCTTGGGGAGGCAGCGTGACCGTGCGGTTTGTGAGTCGTACTCAGAAACTGAAGTCTTTCAAGTCTAAGGTTTATGTGCTTGACTCGCGAGCTGGGCGGTTTACGTTGTAGTGTCCTTGGGAAAGACACTTCTCTTCCATTTCCTCACTCGACTCAGGTGTAAGTGAGTAGTCTACCTGGCTTTAGAGCTGGGGGGACCAGGACGCTGCACGGCTGGCGACCAGCAATGACTTTGTTATGTATTTCATTTGTAATATTATGTATTTACATGTATGATGTGTATTGTTATATGTGTTTGTATTATGAATGAGATGTGTAACACTTTATAACATTGTAAAACAATTTCCCTTCGGGATAAATAAAGTCGTATTTATTTATTTATTTTATTTATTTATAAAGATCTTCTAGTGAATGTTTACTAAGAATCTAAGATCAGCCGATGCAATGCTGCTTGAAACACCTACAGTCAGATTATCTCTTGGTGAAAGGGCTTTTTCTGTAGGTGGTCCTAAACTGTGGAATAACATCAGTATTATGACAAGGAAAAGTGAAAACATCATGATTTTTAAAAAGAAAGTAAAAACAGAATTATTTTAACTGGCATATGATTTTCAGTAGTCGGTGATCATTCACATGAAGCAGTAACGAAAGTGTTTTTATAAACCTTGCGCGGTTGGGTGTGAATGCCTGTTGTGAGTAAGTGATTGTGTATGAAAGTGAGGTGTGTTTATAGATGTGTAAATTTTGTCTAAATTTTGTGTGTTAAGCAGCGCCATACAGCACTTTTCTCAGGTGAATATGTGCGCTATAGAACCCTATTATTATTGTTGTTATTATTGTTATTATTTATGACATGAGCTGATAATATGTATTTTTAATGATTAGAACTCATGAAAGCGTGTACGGACAAATAGCTTGTGAAGAGAAAGAGAAAGAGAAAGAAAAGAAGACAAGAGAGAGCCCGTGAGAGCTGTATTAGACTGGGAGTGGATGGTAGTCAGGTTGTGAACGATGGCACGATATGCAACAGTGGAAAGACTGATATGCGACAGATAACCGAACGAAGCGAGGTGCAAATCAATAGTTTTGTTATTATTATTCAAATTTAATTCAGTATTGGCATATGCTTAGAATATACCAATCTGAAAACTTGGTATAATTTACGACGAGACAGCCCATGAACATTAATCACACATGGTCTCAATGTACTCATACATTCATATGTTATGTTCGCAACGTTCTGGTATATTTTACATTTAACAATAATGGACCACTCACTTACTCTAATAATCATTCAGTCCTTACACTCATTTGATAAAAGTACACACTTTAAATTCTCATATCATACCAGTAGTTAGATGCGATAAAAAAAAAAGCGACTTAAGCCTTATTTTGACTGGCCAGAAGACATGTAGACCTATGTGTAGTATGATAATAATCATTCAGTCCTTACACTCATTTGATAAAAGTACACACTCTAAACTCTCATATCATACCAGTAGTTCGATGCGATTAAAAAAAAAAAGCGACTTAAGCCTTATTTTAACTGGCCAGAAGACATGTAGACCTATGTGTAGTATAATAATAATCTTCAGTCCTTACACTCATTTGATAAAAGTACACACTCTACTCTAAACTCTCATATCATGCCAGTAGTTTGATGTGATTTTAAAAAAGCGACTTAAGTCTTATTTTGACTGGCCACAAGACATGTAGACCTACATGTAGTCGAATGAATGAGGAACGAAAGACGCGTAAATAAAGAGTGCGATTGTTAAACTTCCATTTTCTTGATAGACCTCCAGACCTTTATCCACAAACTGGGACACCTTACATGTACTTTAGATCGTGAACTGGTCACCTGCCGTCTGGGTTTGTGTCGTCCTACTCTATGGAGAATATTTGCACACTCTTGCATACTCAATGAAGTGCTCAAATAAGCATACACAGAGTACATATTACTTTTTCCTTTAGAAGCTATTTAGAGCCAAGGAGGTCACGCTTCAAAGAATAAGATCAGTTCAAGGAGGGGCGTAGTAGTACAGTATTAACACACTATGGGTACCGTAAAGCACTATTACTCGCGAGGACCCTATATTACGTGGAACCGGTTCTATACTGAAAGGCTTTGAGGTGAGAGAGCTAGAGACATGTTCTGGGGTCTTAGCCCTGCTGCTCGCCTTGTGAGTTGTGAACGTGGTGAATGTTTTCTGTCTTTGTAATTTGGACCTTTATGTGAGTTCATTCATTCATTCATTCATTCATTCATTCATTCATTCATTCATTCATTCATTCATGCGTTTGTTCGTTCATTCATTCATTCATTCATTCATTGAAAGTGGTGAATGGTTTTTGGTTAAATTGTGGACTTTTTCGTGAGTTAGTTCATTCATTCATTCATTCATTCATTTATTCATTCATTCCAGCTCAAATAAGTTCATTCATTCATTCATTCATGAGCGGGTGGAGATTTTTTTTTNGTGTGGGGGGTGGTGGGGGTTAGGGATATATTCAGCAGTATCTAGATGTTGCGTAATTTGAAAACAGCTCACGAAAAGGGAGATGGAAATGAACAAAAGTAGAGGGAATTTTGGAAACAATATAAACCGCCCGACCTACAAAGCAGAACCCACAATGCTAGGCCTAGAGAGGTTTTTTTTTTTAGATTATGAGAATGATTTACAAGTCACACAGCCACGCTGCCCCACACCCACTCTCAAACTCTACCCCTCAAAATGAATCGACATTTCCTTATTTAAATCCAGCTCAAGATCTGGAGAATGTTGCGTTTGGAGAGAGCATTGTCATCGTCGTCATAATTATTATGGTTTTTATGCCATATTATTATTATTGTTTTTGTTATTATTATTATATATTTTATTTCTTTATTGTTATTATATTGTTATTATGTTATTATATCATTATATTATTATTGTTGTTATTATCATTATTGTTATTATTATTATATTATTTATTTATTTATTGTTATTATATCATTATATTATTATTATTATTATTGTTATCATCATCATTATTTATCCGGACTGGACATAAGTAAGGAAAGAAAGAAAGCTGTAATAAATGCATAAATTTTAGGACTGGCGTCCTTTCTTCAGATGCAGAAAATGAATGAACTTGTGTAAGAATGAAATGGCAGAAGAAAAACAAAATTGTGGTCAATACTCCTGACAAATAAAGAGCTTTAACAGAGACAAATATCTTAACAACGGAAGAAACAATGGCGAACACAAAGATTGAAAATAAACAATTGTTCAGGACTGAACATAATTATATACACCAATTCATCATCATCATCATCATCATCGTTATCATTTAAAACTGAGAAAAATTAAAAGCTCAACCTTAATTCAAGGACTTTATTTTAAAAAATCTAGTTAAGAAATAAGACCAAAAATTACTTCTAAACGTTTTGGCTCTAAGGCCTTTATCAATATCATCATCGTTATTATTATTATTATTATTATTTGCAAGCGAGATGAAAGGAAGCTTGATCATAGAAGATAGATCACAAATTGCTATTTATTGTGTTTCCTTTCCACATGGATACCACGTTTTCATTCTCATTCCCCACTAGACCAAAGTTTCACAAGCCGTAGAAACTTTAAGCATTGCATCGCAGAGACCAGCTGTGACTTTGTTTTGGCAATAGAGAAAGGAAGCTGGCTATCATAGATGTCAAAACAGAAGATCTAATTGACATGATTCCAAACCGCAGATGTTACATCTGTGATTGCACAGGAACAAACTAACGAACAGCAACAACAAATTAGCAACAACAACAGTTACAACAGCAGCAAAACTTTCTATGTGAAGAGGACCGTAATAAAATGCAGTGGCTGTATCCAAGACAACGTTGCAAGTTGCCACAGATAGATGTGGGATGATGTAACCCATATTATATTATACCGCCTGTCATAGGAAGTTAGTCTCTCTCACTTTAGTGAGTTCTTCAGAAGATGAGAAAAAAAAACAACTATTTAGAAAAGACAAGAAAATACTGCCAATTTAAACCTTTGAGCTGGTGTTGTTTTTTTCTTTAAATCACTAACTTTGTGACTTACTTTGTGCTATTTGATGGACGTATTGTGCCCAGTCTGCAGACTGCCTCTCTCTGAGTTAGGCAAGCTTCCTATGACTGTGATGATATTTTTTAGACTGGTGTGAGTAAAATGCTAATAGCCGTAATGAAATCCGGGAGCACCGCGCAAAAGCGCCGTTCACACCTGGCTGCATAATGTAATCGTAACTTCACAGCGCCACTAGCCACAACCTACTGAGACACGCTCCTTCGGGAATGAAACAAGCGTAACAGCCTATCCTAAACCATTTGCCCGTTTTGTTTTCTATATTGGTCAATTACAACAAGTTTAACAAGTTTATTAGCAATAAGAAATATCTTTATTCGATCTCGCTGTGAATGGGGACAATGTTTTACTGAATTTAGAGCACTTTAATGCAGCCACACTGATCCTTGTAACAGTTCGTTGACCATTAAATGCAGATGATAATGCTTTCTAGACATAGAGTCAAGCAAAGCTCCTTTGCTTAGACCTTTTTAGAATAGTTTTTGTTGTTACTCTTGTTGTTGTTGTTCTTCTTCTTCTTGTTGTTGTTCTTGTTGCTGTTGTTGTTGTTCTTCTTCTTCTTCTTCTTGTTTTTGTTGTTGTTCTTGTTTTTGACCTTGTTATTCTTGTTTTTGTTGTTGTTGTTGTTGTTGTTGTTGTTGTTGTTGTTGTTGTTGTTGTTGTTCTTGTTTTTGTTCTTGTTTTTGTTCTTGTTGTTCTTGTTCTTTATTTTGTTGTTGTTCTTGTTCTTGTTTTTGCTCTTTTTTTTGTTTTTGTTGTTCTTGTTCTTGATTTTGTTGTTGTTGTTGTTGTTGTTGTTGTTGTTGTTGTTGTTGTTGTTGTTGTTGTTGTTGTTGTTGTTGTTCTTCTTCTTCTTCTTCTTCTTCTTCTTCTTCTTCTTCTTCTTCTTCTTCTTCTTCTTCTTCTTCTTCTTGTTCTTGTTTTTGTTCTTGTTGTTCTTGCTCTTGATTTTGTTGTTGTTGTTGTTGTTGTTGTTGTTGTTGTTGTTGTTGTTGTTGTTGTTGTTGTTGTTGTTGTTGTTGTTGTTCTGCTTCCTCCTCTTCTTCTTCTTCTTCTTCTTGTTATTGTTGTTGTGTTGTTGTTGTTGTTGTTGTTGTTGTTCTTCTTCTTCTTCTTCTTCTTCTTCTTCTTCTTCTTCTTCTTCTTCTTCTTCTTCTTCTTCTTGTTTTTGTTCTTGTTATTCTTGTTCTTGTTGTTTGCACTCGCCTTTTAATACAGATATCTAGATATTTCTTGAGATCCCACCGTTCTTGTAGTTTTGGTGGTCGGGGGTCATCTGTTCTAGACTGAAAAAAACCTTTTCCCATGACTGGATATTCACTGGGCAGGTTTGTTATAATAAAGTATATAATATATACTTTGTCAAAGCCAGTGAAGTACCGTCTAATTGTATGAGTCTTTTCGCTCAAGCACAAATCAGACCTTTTCTTTTCTTCAACTTTGTCATACTTTTTCGCTACATTTCCATGTGAATCGGCTGGTAGTTTGTTGTTGTTTTTATTTGGTGTTTTTTTTGTCTTTGAATTATCTGGTTAACATACAAATACTACAAGCAGACCAGCAAACAAACACCACAAACAAACAAAAAAAAAGAAGAAAAAATAAATTTAAGAAAAAAAACTTCTGCGGATAAAAAGTAACCCCCTTTGTGAACCTACCAAAAACAAAAGAAGCCATAGAATGTATTTTCGAGCATTTTCAGTAGAAAACCACGTCAGTTGGGCTTGTTTCTTTAAAAGCTTTGACTTTTCAGCAATGGGTTTTGGGTCTTTCTACTTGGGATTCACTTATTCTTTCAATAATAATAATGCAGTTTATAAGTCTCTTATCCAGGCTAATGCCTGCTCGTGGAATTTCACACTACAATTACTCCAGCAGACCAGGTCACTCCAGGACTCTCTTAACTTCCTGGGGAGTATACTGTGCCGCTGCAAAATATACAGGCTCTGATCTCTAGTATTCTGACACTATCTTTCACTGCCAATAGCCAGATACCCATTTTACAGACGAATGGACTGAGGGTAATGTAAATGAAATGCTTTCCCAAGGCATTCTTAACACGACCGCTATCGGGAATCGAACCCACGACCGTATTTTGAGTCCAGTGCCGTAACCACTCGACCCTGCTACTCCACTAAAGCTGGTTGCTGTAAAGTCAAACTTTTATTGGAAATTAGCGTGACTGACCTGGCACTTTGCTGCAAATTTCTGTAGCCGATTTTGTCCACCTGAAATGTTATCGCTGAAATGCTTTATTCATCCTATAAATCTGATCTGACTGGTTTTTTATGACCTGCACCAAATGAAAAGCAGAGAAGCGACTCCACCCAGCTTAACTCTTTTGTTCAGGCTCGTGCGTAGCTTTCTTCAGTATGTTGATTTTGCATTTTTATGTTCGGCAGCAAAGCAAAGGCACATCACTTTAATGCAAAGTTGGGTAGGAATGAGAACATATAAACGCCGTTTTCAGTTCATATACACTTCATCTGAGCTTAATAAATGACAGCCATTTTGAACGAACTGATCACGATCTGAACGATAACTATTTTGGTTATTTGATCTGAGGTTTGAACTTTAATTTTCTACCTAAATTTTAGTTTAGTTCACATCTACCTCGAACACCAGAATCAAATGCCGATTTCTGAAGCCAACGGGGAACTGATCAGATCTGAAAACTACTCAATTTTCATAGAACTGAGCTAAACTTGATCTTAGGACTTTTTACCCCTTTGTAAATTGACCTTGTTCTGAACTGATTTTTTTATTGGTGAACTTTCCCAATCCTGATACCAAGTCTCTGTTTGTCTTAGGAAAGACTACACTCGCTTTCCGTTAGCGTGACTCTAGTCTTGCATTCGCTTATAAAAAAAAAAAAAAATTAACGCACATGCAAGATGGCGCCAGACTGGAAATCAGGTGTCAGAATCCTGTATTTTAAGCCTAGGCTTATGGCAGTGATATGCCTTTACTCTAACCCTAGACAAGACGGTTAACACTTCGCAGTGGTAGACGGCGACAGCTGGAGGTGGAAAATGCTCTCGTCCGTTCATAATATAATTCTTAAGTAAGCCTTAAAAGCGCTCGACTTTTAAGTAGGTCACGGACCTCCCTTTAAAAGCGTCGTATCCTCGCTTTGAATTCTTAAAGGTGTGGTAGAGCGCGCGTCAAAAATACTTTTCCGTTTTGAAGTGCGTTTTCTTTTTGAGAATTCATCACTAGTCCCATAGTACCCATTGAACCAGTTGTGCGAAGAGAGAATCGTTCTGATACAGAATAGGTGAGTTTTTAATGTAAGACTCGAGTGACTGAGATTTAGCGCTTGCCCAAACAACAGTGGCTTATGAAATAATGATGGTATAACGTAAGTTCCAGCAGCTACAGATATTTCTGTCAGACAGTTTATTATTTAGTTTCAATTAAGTTTCTGGTCTTCGAAATCCAGGCGTTAAGTTGACTGTGCACGCCAGGTAAAGCATTCTGCAATTTTAATTGCCTCAGCAAGATTTATTTTATTTGACATATCTGTTGCTTACAGTGGAGTTAAAAGATTTATACCGACAGGTTAGCATCCGTTCCTAATCAATTGGCATGACAGCTTGGCCGTGAACATAGAACCTATCAGACGTAAGCTTTCGTTTAATATAACAGTAATGATCTTGCAGTTTAGCCCTCTAGTAGATTAGGCTTCTGAGGTGTTGGAACTTGTGGGCAAACTTTGATATTGTCACTGTGCTGCGAATAGGGCGTAAGTCATTTTTTTCTTCTTTTTTTGTCACAGTTATGAGAGAATTCAGGGAAATATTTGTATGGCAAAGCAAAAAGACAAAAAAAAAAAGTCCGAGAGTATCTTTGCAAATGCAATTTTGGTGGAACAAATATTGCCACAACTTTGTTCAGATAGGCTATGATCTCATTACCAACATGGTACCTTTATTCAAACTTGATCTATGTCTGACTCAGTCTGACATTTCTATGTTTTCTTGAAAAAAAATGTTACATGCTCGCGACCGTGAAGTCTTGCTGTGAATGACAGCGACACTGTGTGCTCACCAGAGAGTTGAGAAAGTCCTTAAGTGGTCAGGCCTGCTGGGTAAGAATGGTGTGAAGGCGCGGTGGCGGACAAAAGCATGGGTACGGGACTTATGAACAGCATTATATGATTAATTATTCTTATGATGTTATGTTGTTTGAGCCTGATGGTTGACTTAATAAGAATTTTTCGCCTTCCTGTATGCTCTTATTATTGTGATGAATTAAGTCACGTCAAACCTATATTAATTACTAACAGTCATTACCGTAATCATTTCAGACTATACGAGGGTGAATCAAGAAGTTCGTGACTTGGTCCATAAAAACCTATGAAGTGAATACATCTGAGTCTTCTTCTACAACAATTTGCACCATGGCCCTACATCACGTTTCATTATGATTTAGTAAATCCGTTCCTTTGCAAATGGAAACGTCTCTGTATTCATTTTGTCAAAACTGATAGGTATTCGGGACAAGACTGCCAGCTTTTTGATCCACCCTCGTACTACCTATACCACCTTGTGCACATCAAACCTCTTTTAATAACTTACTGTGATTACTGTAGTCATATCAAACTATACCACCTACTGTGGTAACTTTGATAATGGCAGAACTCAGTTGTACCACATACTGTGACTGCACTGGTCACGTCACACTCTATTAACTCCACACCACGTATAGGAGTCACGTTGGCCATTTCTCCACTACCCCAATAATGAGGGTTATTCTGGCATTGTAACATCCCTGTCACTCTTATTAGGGTCAGTTTGACCATATTACAATCTCTATCCAACTTAACGGGGGTACATTGACCATTTAAAATCTCTACCCAACAGTCGTTTATTTTGGCCGTGTAACTATTTTGGCCGTGTAGCACCTCTATCCCAATATCTTTAGCTATTTTGCCTTTGTAAATACCTTTGTTCTATTTACTGAGTTTAGTTTGGCCATACCATACCTGTATTTCATTTACTAGTGCTACTTTCGCCATGTAACACTTCTGTTCCACTTATTAGGGTTACTTTGGCCATGTAACATTTTATCCCATTTACAAGGATTATTTTGGCCTTTAGTAAACTTTCCGAGGTTATTTTGGCTACCTCATATCTCAGCGCTAAGGTTTAGCCAGGTCACATCCATACCATGTGATGGGAACACTTTGGATGTGTCACATTCCAGACTTTTGCCCTACTTGCTGATTCATCTGACAGACTAGTATATGCAAAGCCTTAAACTGAGTGGCTAAACAAGTTTCGGCTTCTCGCTGCCTCGCACCCTTTCACCATCACCTACATTTGTTCAGTCGGAAATATATAAGTGGAGAAATGGAAACGGGGAATATAGGGGGTAGTGTGGGTAGGGGGTGGGAGGGAGAGGGTACTTCCCCTCCACAAAAATGCTTGTCACTTTGCTTAGTGCTACAAGCGCTTTCCCTTAGTTAATGAGAGCTTGCGCATTAACGTAGGATATTTCTAACGCCAACAGTTTTGAATTTTGGATCAACTGGCTCCTGTAATCTTTAGGGCATGCTAAGACCCAGGTTTTTTTTTTACTTTTTAAAGCCACTTGGAGGATGAGATGCTTGAATGCACCTTTGGTGCGTCAGTGATTAGGGACACGGAGTGCTTGTCAGAGTAGAAAGAAGTTGTGTATGTCAACAAAAGCAATGAGAAGTAGGTTATACAAGTACAAAATGAAGACACTGTCAAGGAATGCAAACAGTAGGTATTTACTGATGCTGATTAACCCACATTATGCATAATTTCAGTTTGTATTTTAAGGGGTAATGGGAACTTTGCGCTTAGATTGTGCTGACGTTATGGAAATACACCGTATACACCACAGAACGTCACTCAACCCATAGAACTCATCTCCACTTTTGTCGTGGGAATCCAGCCATGAAATTTAGAGACACCGCACTGTTGTTCACAGCAGTGCAGCAGTGCAATCTTTGACCTGTAACATTTATGGATATAGTACTGAATACAGTAGAGATCGTATCGAATGGCCCGTGAAATGTGTTCTATTCAACAGACCTTCGTGTTAACCCATTTGCAAAGAAAGTAACGCAGTATTGATGAACATTGGTGGAGTCAGTCTGTTGATAACGGTCCGTATCCCATTCCCATCCCTCTCTTCTACTGCAGTTCACAACGCAGTGTTTGTACAACTCCTGAAAGCACCAAAGCTTAGTATTGTATGCGTGATTTAACCCTCTAATACCCACTATGCCGTATATGGCACATGAGCTTGGTGTTTCTATAACAAGTGATATGTGGAAATGATTCCTCAAAGAACTAGCGTATAATAGTACATACTCCTACATGACAATAAATCGTCTAGACCATATATGATTTACAGTAAGTTGAAGAGATCTAAAACATTACTCAAAATATCTAAAAAGAACCAGCTTTGTGACCATATAAACATTTTTTCTACTAGGACTTAGAGGGTTAAATTATTTTATGCCTAGATCGTTATCTACTGTAGTAACATATGGGTAGCCAAACATTTATTTCAAAGCGAAAAAATGCTCATTGTAGGCCTGCTGTCTAAAGTTGATATTGAGTAGACACCAGATGTACTAGGCCTAAAACTCAGTAATGTAATTCGTTTATGTAGATTTATACTCAAGCGAAATTTTAAATCTCACGCGTTCACAGCTTGTGAATTGAGGCGTTGTATACAGCAGCGGCTTGCCATTGAGTACAACTTGTGCAGTGCTAAGGACAATGTAGGGAAGAAAATAAAGGATCTACGTAAATATGACTCATTGCCAAAAAAGAAGACAGAAATCTGTCACAGACGTATGCGTGGTCATGAGTAAAACCGTATGTTATTAAATTGTTTTTAATTCTGTTGATTTTTTCTTGTTTTCCATATTTTATTTAATCGTGTATGTAGAAAACATAGTTAATATATGAAGATTTAAAAAACGATTGTTGTAAAAAAATCCCTTGCTTCATTTTACTTTGCCTCAATTGTTGGACAGGAATTCGAACATTCCTTTCACCAAACTCCTCCCCCCCCNTTTCCCCCCATTCATTGATTGGTCTTTAGAAATACAACATCATTTATCAGTTTCTTGGTCCTTAAGATCTACTGATTTGAAAGTTGTTTATAATTTGTGAGCATAATCTTGCAGTTTTCAAATGTTCAATTTTACGAAAAGTTGGACATCTGCCTCCACGCATGAGTAAGATAAATTTATTGCATCCATCATTACAAACAACAGTTGGGTTTTTTTTTAATGAACTCAAAATTTCATTTTTGACTATTTTTCTTTAATTTCAGGTGGCTAAAGCTATTGTTTCTATTCCTAAAACTGTAGTAAAAAGTTCTAGACTAGATAGAAAAAGTCATTTTTGACAGATTTTTTATTCTTTTTCAAATCACTTTTTTTGTACATTAAAAGCAATATCTTTAAAACTGAGAATCTGTAAAAAGTACAAATCTCTCAGATGATATTTCAATCAATTTTTTTTTTATATAATGAGTGTAAAAAATGCCCTTTTGCACACACATGTATGATACAATAGACTTGTTCTTGTCACTCAGGTGGTTGCTCATTTCTCTCATTTGGCAGTGAATCATAATTATATAAAAAGAAATAAGACGACCAAGAAATGGTGAAAGTGTGTGTGTATGGGTT
>JAWQUT010000224.1:1121454-1132668 GCA_033807755.1 Ellobium chinense
GGGGGGGGGGGTGTGATGAATGGGAGGGGAAACAATTTAAATATGTGTAGTTTATAGTCATGGGTAGAGGAGAGGGGGAAGAGGAGGGGATTCGTAGGGGTGGGTTTAAGGGCCACGGCCACTAGTCTCTACTGAATGTAATCATATTTGTGGTGTTCTTTAGGGATCAGGGATTCATCTCCCCCCAAGATAGATATATATATATATAATTTGATTGTCAAATGGGAAAGAAGGACCAAACCATAAGAAAACCAAACAAATCTAACATCTAAGACAGTAACGTTGCTCCACAGTATGAAAGACTACTCACTAACCAACGCCGAAGCGCCAATCGGAAAGGAGCGGGAACAAAAAAAAAAACATGTAATCATATTTAAGGGAGGATTTCCATATGTGTGCCATCCTACAATATGCCGCGAATACAATGCCTATAAGACTTGAAAACTAGCGGTACACTTTTCTTTCTTTGCGTATCTCTACAAGCTAAAAAAAAAAACTACCCACTCTTTTATACCAACCCCATTAAAATCATCCCTCTTTTAGTCTCTTTAATCAGGAGCATGTTGTATGATGGCACACATATGGAAATCCTTGCCTATTTAATACTAACGCAAAGAAATCTTTCCATCATTTCCCTTTTCTGGTGCGCATAGAGTGGATTGAAAGTATGGTACAGGCTTGAACAGGAAACGGTTCGGGGAATACCAAAAAAAAAAAACCTTCTCCATTTTAACTCTCTCTCTCTCTCTCTCTCTCTCTCGCTCTCACACACACACACACACACACACACACACACACACACACACACATACACACACACACACACACACGCACACACCACCACCACCACCACCACCCCAAAGAAATTCGTTCGCGCGCAAGTGGATCGATCGCCAGTTCCCGCATGTGGGTATGTGGATCCAATTATAACACACACAATAAAAATTCACACAGTGGATAAAATATAAACCCGTGTTTCCGGTGCTGCTACTATATACACCTAAACACCATTGCACTTGCATGTACCAGCGATAAACAGAATTTCGATACGGGACTTGAGTAGTACAGACTAGTACAGAAAAAGATGTTGCCCTAGTTTTCTACTAGTAATCAGTGATAACTACTTTGGGATATCAAACAGTGCATATGGTGTATTTGCTCCGTATATTGGCAAGAGGGAAGAGGGGAGGTTAGGGGAGAGGGGATGGTAGAAAGTATTAAAACGAACCCGTTAATTAATAACCATCATAATGATGAAGAAGATTACAGTAGATAGTGACATTTTATGTTCGATTCTTTGGATAATATGTAGAAAATGTGGTGCCTTCGTGGAAGCGGTGTTGCTATTGGTATATTCACATCTGTCATTGTTATTGTTATTACTAAATATTATTGTTCATGGTTGATTATTTTGTAGTCACTACTGGGTGTACATAATAAATATGTCTTTGTGACATAAGCTAGAGCGAAATAAAGTTCCTAAAGCTTCTCGAGTTTCTGGAGAACTTAGAACTGATCAGTGGTTTTCACTGGCACGTTAATTTAGGACAGTGTTTGACGCAGAGGTAGGAAAGGACTGTGTTGATGACAGACGGACGGACAGACAAACAGACAGACAGATCGGCAGGCTGGCAGGCAGGCAGGCAGACAGACAGACAGACCGGCAGGCAGGCAGGCAGACAGGCAGGCAGGCAGGCAGGCAGATAGACAGACAGACAGACAGACAGACAGACAGACAGACAGACAGAGAGACAGACCGGCGGATGGCTGGCTGGCTGGCTGGACAGACGGACGGACGGACGGACTGATGGATGGATGGATGGATGGATGGATGGATGGATGGATGGATGGATGGATGGATGTTTAAAAAAGTGATCACAATAGATCAAGCATGTCATTAGTGCATGAATATATGGGACGACTTTCATTTGCGCGAATGTTACATTATTTGGATCAGCTCGAGAGCGACCCACGAATGTTTTTTTCCCAAATGCGCGAAGCGCCTGTCTATCCATTTGCGCGAACATAATATTTTCTCGGGATATAAAATGATATGCCTTTCTAAATACTAAATAATATGTCAATGATATTATTTTTGCAACATATCAATATTTTTGTGGTTGTTTTGCCAGAGAAAACATCCAGCGTTTGTCCTGTCTATTTTGCGGCAGGCTATGGTAAATAGTGTTGAAGTCTGCTAACATAACCGCCCTTAGGCCAAGCTTTTGATGACGTGTTATCAGAAGTTCGTGTTATCAAAAGTGCTTTTGTAGGAAACAAAGTAGTTCAGAATGTTGAATGGAAATGTGATAAGCAGAGAATTGTGTTTAGCTTGGGCATTTTCGGTGGGATCTCTTGGCATCGTAAAAATTAGTTTTGGTGCATCTGGGCTGAATGCGTTCAACATGCAGCACAGTTAATGAAATTGTTACGATGGTGAGATTAGACATCGTTAATGCGCAAAGCGATTACTTGATCGTTTATCAGACATCTTAATTGTGAGTCATCACTAAGGCATAAAGAGGGAGAATAAGTCTATTTAACAATGAACTTTACATGAAATCGATGTAGTCTGTCTTTGAAGTATTCGGGCTTTCCCGTAAGTACTGCCATCTCGTAAAATTAGACTGTGTTGTGCATACAGCCGACTAGGACATTTTGGTGCGTTCGAATGAAAGGCTGCGCTTTTCCATTCTTTTTCAACATAATTTTTTTATGAATTTAATCTTCTTTGTACATAGAACTGTCGTTGTACCCTATCTGTCACGATTAACAGTGTCAATATACAGTAAAACCTTGATATAAAGTACTCATTTAATGTGTATAATCTTGTTTTTGAGTATGGATTTCATTTGTACGCATTCTTCATTATTCTTTTATTTCATTTTATAAGTAGATCTCGATATAAAGTATATCTCAGTAGTAAGTATACTTTTTCCATGCACCAAGAAAAATTTAATATCGAAGTTCTCCTATACATCTTCATAGGTTTTTTTTTAAACCGATACAGTTAAGACTATTGTTTGCCTTAGACTTTGATGAATTCAGAGAGTCTCGATTTTATCATAAATCAACACGAAAACATCAAACGTGGAGGAAGATATTATAGAAATCCGATTAACCTTTTCGAAAATAAATCTACATCTGCCTCCACGTAGTAGCAAATCGCGGATTAACGACATTTGCGTTGATTCGCCAAGATAGCATAAATCAACGGGATAATGCTTTCATAATGACGACAACAAACAACATTACCTTGTGTATATACACAAATCCTTCGAACTGCACTAAGACCGGTATTAAACAAACTAAGAGTATAGCGTACAAAAATTTTATCGCACATTTTAGAAAGACATTAGTTTCTTCATCAGACAAACTGTACGAGCAGCAGTGAATAATAGACAGTAAAGTAAGAAGAAGAACAGGAAAAGTAAAGTTGAAACTTATCACAACAGACACAACAACATCGCTTAAATATCACCTTTTTTTTTATTTGCACTCATTTCTCATGCTCATAAGCGAAGTTGAATAAAACAGTCTTCACTTTGTTGATTAGGCGAGGATTTTCGCCATCACGATCCTTGATCCTACGGGGAAGATCTAAGCCGGATCGTAAGGCTTAGCACCGTTCGAAAAGCGGACGTGGTGGGGAGAGGTGAAAGACGTCAAGGGAGAAGCAAAGAAAATCGTGATGAAAGAATAATAACTTTAACAGGTTTACTGGTCATGACATAGGCGTATCAGAACGCCTAGATCATGGCCAAACCGAACTGGGCGGTGTAGTATAGGGGCGGTCAAAATAACAATTATTTTATATCATAGAAGTCAATCAATCTGCCCTATCATACGAAACCATATACTATTATTACTACTACTATTACCGCTACAAATACCGCTACTACTACTACTACTACTACTACTTCTACCACTACTTCTACCACTACTGCCACCACCTCCACCTAAAACTACTACTATCACTATCACTATCACCACCACCACCATCACCGGCTCCACTACTACAACTACTGATATTACTACTACACCATCACCACTATCAATACTACCACAACAATCACTACTACTAATAATAATGATAATAATAAGCTTTATAAGTCTCGTATCCACACTAATGTCCACTCACGTGACTTCACACTGAAAGCCTGATTATTACCCCAGAAGGCTTGATCGCCTTAGGCCTCATTCAACTCCCTGGGAAATATGCAGTGCCCCTGCCATCTACATGAGCTGGTCATTCTGACAATATCTTTCGCTACCTATAGCCAGATACAAGCACGAAAATGTAAGGAAATTGTGAGCGAAATACTTTCTTAAGGCTGTTACAGTATGACCTGGGTCGGATATCGAACCCGCAAACTTTAGACCTTGAGTCCAACGCTGTCGTAACCATTAGACCTTGCTGCTCCACAACATATACCAGCAACATCCACCCATTCGCACGTGACTTCAGAATTTTTGTGCAGGGAAACGATATACCTTACAATTTCGGCTACAAATAACAACAACAACAACAACAACAAAAGTATTGACATAAAATAGCCCTAATCATGAATGCACCCTCGTATCTCAGTTCTTAACTCTCAAAGCGCGATGCCCTTGGGGTCCAGCCTCCTGCTGGCTGCGTGACCACTGTTATAGATAATGACCATTGGACGCGTTGGCTGCAGGTCGGTCAGCTGACACCGGACTGCGAAATTCGGTCGTCGCTCCCAGCGCTTGGCAAAGAGATGCGTATAATATTTTCGATTGCCTCATTCAAAAGTAGCGAGCGGACGGTAAAATTAATTCTGTCATTGCATCATTAGGTTTAATCTAGGCTGTTTAGCAACAACGCAGTCAACTAGCTGTAAAACATAATGTAATATATGCGGGTATAATTTCTTATTAAGAGCAACGCCGGAAAGACGTCCAGGCATCGCAGACTAGCCGTGTTCATCAATGGGAGATACTCTCGCAAACCCCTTACGGAATAAGATCTGCAGAGCCTAGGCGAAGACGAATTTGATAGCTTCAACGCTGGGTTGTGGATACATCAAGGAGCATAACTCCAAACGAGTCAAGATTTCAAGCATCTTATCTCCCTTGATTATTTTTTAGAAGTACGCCTATTCTAGCAATGCTCTTTGATCGAAATTTCAGCACAGACCTGTAGTGTAAACAGCAATTTCTGTTACCTCAGTCACAGTACGCTTAAAGACTAAGGCAGTTCTTGCAAGTGACTGTTGAGAAAATAATTTATTGACTCCAGGAGGCAGTTTGAAAGTGGCTTTCGGAGCTTTACAGCTGCGCCTACCAATCGTTACTGTCGGAGGATAAGCCACGTCTACAAATAATCGTGTCGTTAACGCAGCCTTGACACAGACGGATTTGCATTTATAATTTCAAATACTATCTAGACGCTTTTATATTAAGTTTCTTTATCCCAACGTTGAGAAGGACAGAAAAGAAGTGATCTGCAAGGTTTATATATGCAGTATAAAATCCTTTATTTGTGAAGTTAGGCAAAAAGACGCCCCAGTGTAAAGCGTTTGTGAAATTAGGCAAAATGACCCCCCCCCCGGGTGAAGAGTTCGCTTAAATTCAGTTTAGTGAAGTATCCATTTATGTCTTTCTTCTCCTTTTATATCTCAGGCGGGTCTTTAAGTGAACTCATTTCTAGTGCCCATACAACCTAGGTTGCTCGTTTATTCTTTGTGTGTGTGTGTGTGTGTGTGTGTGTGTGTGTGTGTGTGTGTGTGTGTGTGTGTGTGTGTGTGTGTGTGTGTGTTTAAATATATATCTTTATTTACTTTGTCTTTGCCAGAAAGTAAAAAAAAAAATGCAAATTTACACTAACGTTGCAGTAACAGAGAGTGTCTTTATTTCGCATGATCACCAACCTAATAAGAAAATATTACTGATGTCCTCTGTACATGTACTGAACATAACGTAATTATATTAATGTAGACTTAAGGTAATCCACTACTCCTCCCTTGACGAGTATAGTGCACTCCTGTGGTGCGCACTGTCCTTTTCCAATTCAATACATTTTACATGCAAAGTTGCACACCAGAGTGCTGAGCAATGCAGTTTGTTTTGTTTTTTTTCTGTTATGGACGGTGATCTTAGGAAAACGTTAGACTAACTCATACTTCACAACCAGATTTTCACACATGTATCAAAGACACGTTAAGGCACATACTTACAGAAGGATTTTTAATATGTGTTTCTCAAGAAAATGTTAGGTGGAACTATGGGAAAAGGCTGTCTCTCAAAGTAACAGAACGAGAATGAACCTCACAAAAAATGTTTCTCTAAGTACTCGCATTACTGTGTCTCAGCTACATGTGTGAAATCTGATGGCCAAGCAACAGCTGCAGTTTAAGATACATTTTTCTTAAGATTACTACCTGCAACAAAGAAAAGTGCACTGTTCAGCATTTTGGTGCGCAATTTCGCATGTAACAAATACTGAATTGGAAAAGGGCAGTGCGCACCATCTACAAAGGTGGAGTAATAGATCATCTTAAGAGCAAAAAGGAATGAATGCCGATGAATCTTTGTCCGAGACAAATCAGAATAAAAATGGACGAAGGAGAATAGAATTCTGATCAGAAGCATTGATAAAAACGATAAGATGGAAGAGCAGTGGATCAACCACTTAGATCATGTATGCACAAAAAGGATTTTGGCAGCGACATGCTTGATATGCAGCTTTTTGTTTGTTTTACGTCACAATTATAGTGCCTATAATCGGTGATAAGACGAGTATAAGCCGATGTGACAAGGTAAACAAAGGCACCAGTTTAAGTGTTGGTGATTGGCAGGGGTTATTGTCCTTGTTACGTCAGAGTGGGTCAGGTTATTGGAACCTGTTGTTTTTTCTTCTTTCGGCCCTAGTAACATTTTGTGTTATTCTACACTGTGATCTCGGAAAAGTTCTCCCATGGAGGTTAAAGTACTTTTTTTGTCCGATCTTTTTAGGGGAAGAAAAAAAAAGGTTGGGGGGGGGGGGGGGGGGGGGGGGNGGGGGGGGGGTCAAAGCCCTTTCAAAGAAGGTCACCTCGAATTCTGATTCGATCCCCAATTTTTTTCGGTCCTGGTTTTGACCGCGTGCTAATGCACAGACCTACACATTTTTATTTTTTTTTAATCTAGAGGGCTCAAATTGTACCTGATACATTAAAAGTGTACGCTTCATTTAGATCATAGGTCGTTTTACATATTTCTACACCCTGACACTGGCTGACAGGGCTCAAAAAAAAAAAGAGGGATTTTATATAAAAGCGGATTAATTAGGTTGTACAAAATGAGTGATTTGCCCTTCAAATAAATGGCAAGAACCGTCTTTTTTGTTTATGGAAAGAACGGTAATCCTGGAACCACACTCTGGGCGAAAGGGTCTTCTGGCCGTTTTCTGTTAGTAAGCTTTGTAAATCAAAGGACCAATTATGAACATATTATTAAATGTAGAGGCTTGTGCTTACACGTACTTATTTTCTTTCTACAGTAATATCAAAAATGCTTTGAAATTAACAAAACTAAAGAACAAAATACCATATGCGCAAGTTACCCTCTTCAGCCTGTGGTTGCATTTTATCACTCTTTACGCCTACCATTTTCAAAGGGCTTATTTGCATTTCTCTCTGCGGAGTGCCAAGTTTTGTATGATAGAACTAAGTACTTCTTGGAACCCCAGGGTGGAATTTTGCTGCATGAAATAATGAATAGATATGCTATTGATATGACAAGTTTTAACGGTCATAGAGTGAAAAAAGGGAAGTATACCTCAACATCTGGAATGCCATCTGGTGGATTCAAGAGAGTTCATTTGGTGAAACTGAGTGCGGTTCTAGAATTACCATTTTGAAATTGTGACAGGATGATAGACAGCATGGGCTGCGTAATTAAACTGCACCTGCTGTTCTCATAATTTCAATTCGGATTATGGAAACATAAAGTAACAAAGTCACACTGACTTGTGTTTTCAGTTTGTCATGTCCTGATTCCTAAGCATGACTTTTCAGACTATCGATAAGATTCCTAGCGCTAGGCCTCTCTCTCAATGTAAATGAATTCTTTTTTGGCTGTCCATAGAGTGACGATTTTATTGAGAGTCAAAGTCCTAATATGTTAAGATTTTCTGTTAAGATTTTGACACCCTACAGCCCTATTGATAACAAAAATCTTGTACGATGACATGACTTGAAAAATAGATCACCCGTCCAACTTGGGTGATTTCAAAATAATGTGCATGTGTAAAATATGAGTATTTGGGGGCCGATGAACGAAAGGAAGTTACTGAATAGGCCTTCTAAAATTTAGTTTTTTATATTATTTTAATTCGCGAAAGTCTCTCTGGATCGGCTCCTCAGTTGCGATAAGTTGGATCTGGCTATATCTCCTTTAATCCTACCGTGGATTTGCAAAAATGTCCCGGTGAATATTTTGCAACTGGATTACGCAAATTGTCCGTATCAGCAGCAAACCCATAGGAAATGCAAGCCTCATCACAAATATCAAGCTGCGACTTTCAAACGACTAGAATGTGTTAAAACACTCGGCTACAGCGGAAGAGGTCCGATCCTGTAAAATAGTTTCTATTCGAATATCCATTAAGCCCCAATCATCAATTGCTCTAAATCGTCTAAATCGTCTAAATCAGCATGGGCAACGGATATACAATTATCAAATAAATAACTGTTTCTGTCAAAGGCGAGAGTAGCCTAAGGACACATAATAATTTACTTGTATCTTGTCTTTGGCTACACGCACGGATAATATGTGCAATCCCATTGCTTTTCTGTTTGGGCAAAACCATTGTTTGTTCGCACAGAACCACTGTTTACTTGGACAGTTCCAATGTAGCCACTCAATCGTTGACTTCTTGCCAGTCAAAACATTATGAGTGAGCTACTCCGACAAATCAAGAGTGACAAGTTTGGAAGACGCTTGTCAGAATTTGTTTAGTCGTCTCGCGACCATGTGCGAATTGGTGGCCTCGTGGTCTTTCTGTCTGTCTGCTGGCCCTACGTTTTGGCAAGTTTGTCGCGACTTGTCAGATTTTTTTTTTTAGTTTGATAAAAAAAAAATCCACGTCACTGGGAAGCATGTGTTCCAAGTATTATATGCCGGGACTCTGCTCCCAGGCCCCGAGCGAGCAAAACGCCATGAGTGGGCTACTCCTGCAGATCAAAAGTGACAGGTTTGGAAGAAGCTTGTCAGTAATGTCAGTGTATTTGTTAAGTCACCTTGTGTCCATGTACGAATTAGCGGCCGCCTGGTCTGTCTCTCTGCTGGTCCTACTTTTCGGCAAGTTTGTCTCGACATGCCAGATTGTTGTTTGTTTTTTTTTAGGGAGGGAGGGGGAATTCCTCTGAATGTCTGGATCGGAAGACGGATCAATACACTTTTTAAAAATAGATTTGGATCTCAATTCCATTCCCATTTGCATTTTGAAATCGATTCCATGTCTAAAAGTGGAATTCGACGATTCGATTCCGTTCCAGTTCAACTGGAATTANTTTGATAAAAAAAAAATCCACGTCACTGGGAAGCATGTGTTCCAAGTATTATATGCCGGGACTCTGCTCCCAGGCCCCGAGCGAGCAAAACGCCATGAGTGGGCTACTCCTGCAGATCAAAAGTGACAGGTTTGGAAGACGCTTATCAGTAATGTCAGTGTATTTGTTAAGTCACCTTGTGTCCATGTACGAATTAGCGGCCGCGTGGTCTGTCTCTCTGCTGGTCTACTTTTCGGCAAGTTTGTCTCGACATGCCAGATTGTTGTTTGTTTTTTTTTAGAGGGGGGAATTTCTCTGAATGTCTGGATCGGAAGACGGATCAATACACGTTTTAAAAATAGATTTGGATCTCAATTCCATTCCCATTTGCATTTTGAAGTCGATTCCATGTCTAAAAGTGGAATTCGACGATTCGATTTCGTTCCAGTTCAACTGGAATTAAATCCGGAATTGTTTGATCCGCCTGATTACAATAAAAAATGTAATCACTAACAGATACGGCATACAGTTACATCTACACACATAAACACACACACACACACACACACACACACACACACACACACACACACACACCACACACACACACACACACACACACACACACGTACACACGCAAATATACAACATATATCTATGCGCACACAAGAGGAACAGGAGTCTCAGGTCACGCGGGTCCGTGGGTACTACACTAGCCCCAGGTATTGGTATATCAACACTTTCTTCCCAAGCCCCTAGCGGAAACGTCAATTCTTTGAGATGTACACCCACCCACTCCCTCCCCCACACATATACACAAACACACATACACATATACGAACACACACATTCTTTTCCCCTCCTATATCTGTATTTTTATTTTTATTTTTTTTGCTGATATGATGTAGTCAAACCCGTCCTAGGTCTGGAACATTGCAAAGCAAATTTCACTTGCTCATAGCAACTGCAAAATTTGAATAAAAACGTAATATGCCCCTTATTGTTATTCTATGAATCAAGAGATTAAAAAACACACACTAAATCTGTGAGATCAAAGCGGAAGTTTATTTAATGTGTCCTGTTTACTGGGATTAGGAGGGATACAGGTGAAAAAGGATTGGGTGAACGAACTGGCAAAGTTATTCTTGAGAAAGGCGCTTTATCAGCCAAATTTGGCTACTTATCAAGGTTGGGTTTGTTGTTGTTTGTTTTTGTTTTTTTGCCGTGACTACTTGGCTATGCTTTGGCCATTTACTCACAGGTGATTTTTTATTTAACGTCTTAGCGCGTAATCATCACCTCCAAGTATAAGCTGTATTTTTTTTTCAATTTCTTACTATATTGCACCTCTCCAAATTTGACATTTCGGTATGTGATGTTTGACAGATGAGAGTTTGAGCATTAATGATTGGGATCTCCTGCCATCGTAAGCTGTGCATTTTGAACGCCATTGAGAGTGTATTCAGCAACAATGCACTAATGAAATTCTTACAATGGTAAGAGATCCCGTTGTTAATGCGACAGCTCTTAATTATTTCCTTTTTGAACCATTTGGCAACTTTTTGGCTGGTTTTAATGGTTTTCATGGGACATTTTGGGCTATTTTTCAAGTTTTCATTGGTTCGTCATAAAATGTCACCTGGCAATAGTGTACTTGATAAATACAGCACTGATGCACGAGATACACAAGGTATCTGGATTTCAGATTTGGGGG
>JAWQUT010000224.1:1132683-1190762 GCA_033807755.1 Ellobium chinense
GGGGGGGGGGGGCTTGAGGTGGAAGGGAGGGAGGTAGAGGCGGCATGCAGTTGGGGGAGCCACAGACCGTGTTTTGTAGGCTCAAAGGCCTTGGGGTCTTTTCGCTTGTCTAAACTACTGAAAACATTTATTTTAACCTTTAATCTCATACAAGATGACTTTGGTTAGTCGCAAATCCGCTTTATCCCACCTCTGAACAATCACAACGTTTTCAGAGAACAGATAGACAAGGCTAAAAACAGTGCATATAGCGCCCTTTGTATATATATATATTAATGGGAAGCATTTCATACGTTGCTTTGGAATTGCGTAAAAGCTGGGCGAATTGTTTTGGCTAGCAGTAGGAGATATTTTCATATAAACTTCTGGATCTCTGACGGGCAGCTTTGTTGCAGTGTATACTTCCTTGTGTTCAGGTGCATATCTACATACTGTAGTGTGGTGATGTAGACTGACTGACTGACTGGCTGGCTAGCTGGCTGGCTGGCTAGCTGGCTGGTTGGCTGGTTGGCTGGCTGACTGACTGACTGACTGATTGACTGACTGACTGATAGGTAGATAGACTCACTGGCTTGTGGACTGACTGATCAGTAGACCAGCTGACTGTATGAATGACTGACACATTGACTGGATTAATAATAACTGACAATTCTATTGACTGCTTTACAGACTGACTGACTGATAAGTAGATAAACTCATTGACTTGTGGACTGACTGATCAGTAGATCAGCTGACTGCATGTATGACTGACACATTGACTGGATTAATAACTGACAATTCGACTGACTGCTTTACAGACTGACTGACTGACTGACTGACTGACTGACTGATTGATGGATTGATCTGAGTAATCAACCGATATGAAACAATTTCTGTCGATGTTATTTTATATTGTATACATATTATATCTACCGGTGGATTTGGTTGCCTTGTTTATTTGCAGTTTAAGCTGAATCGTCGACGAATTATATTTTACTGACGTCAATATTTTTGGCACTTAACTTATATTGTGTAGAACACGTCTCGCGTTACAACTGAGAGCTTACGCATTATCGATGGGATCTCTTACCATCGTAAGAATTACAATAGTGCATCAGTGCTGAATGCACTCTTAGTAGCGTTCAGCAAACGCAGTTGATATAATTCTTACGATGGTAAGAAATCCTGTCGTTAATGTGCAAGATCTGAAGTATCTGCCTTAAATAAATAGGCAGTTTATCGATCATCGAAGTGAATATTACCCAACACCTACCCTCTGGCGTGGCTGTGTGGCGTGTGAAGCATTTTCATAACCTAAATCCTTACTAATCTGAGCTTTGTGGGAACGACTATAGGATCGAGAGATTTACGTTGCAGTACCCTCGAGATATAGACACCTACATTTCACTCCACACTCATGTATATCAGTTGCCATTATATATGCCTGGAGTACTAGGGTGTTGCACTACAGCTAACAATTTGTTATAATAATAATAATAATAATAATAAAGAGAATTTTTATAGCGCCTCACCCCCGAAAAGCTCGAGGCGCTTTACATCGCATACATTTCTTTTAAACACCAGCCATATTACAAGCATAAACATACACACTCGCACATACTTATTGCATAATATAGACATACATTTCAAAAAATCTACTTGATACAGTAAGCATTCCAAGTACGGACTGCTGTAGCTACTCTGACAAATACTTTATAAATAGATGCGTTTTTAACTGGCATTTGAATGATTCAAAACTGAATTATATCTGATGTCTTATTTTACATATATTATATACAGTTACACTCAGCAATTACGGGGTAATCAAGCCTTCAAAATTACACCGTTATCGTAGCACACCGTTGTTTCTGAACTAAGGTTTGGGGATAAGAAACTAATCTGAACATTGTGTTCTTTTGGTAAAAACATACAGTCATTGCGTACTTGACGCTACAAGCAATCACGTTCAATCATTGATGTAACACAGTCATGATAGTTTATGGTAGTCAATAAACACTGATTTAAAAACGATTTCACACGCAGGCCGTCATACCATACTATTTTTAAATCAAAACTTTGCCGTTAACAGCCGGCCCGGGTTGTCGCTATTCTTTTCCCGCTATAAAAATAACTATTTAAACAATACAATGAGAGGGGATTGACACTTGGTCGGTTACACCTGGTTTCCTATTACAACTATGCCCGTTAAAGACGGGTCCCACAGTATGTATGATTGTAAAATAAAATTATTCTAAATAAAATGGTGTGTGACATTCTACAATTTCTACAAGTTTAGCAACCATGCACTATCATTACAACCATGCCCGTTAAAGAGGGATCCAACAGTATGTATGATTGTAAAATAAATATTTAAGAAGCACGCACTTGCCAACAGTGTAGTAACGAAACAATCCAAGATGAAACGAAGAAATTAGTTTAATAAAATTTTCGATCCTATACGTGGATCCTCTTCAGTATCAAAAAAAATTATTGTAAAATAAAATTATTCTTATGAAATGGCGTGTGGCAGTCTACAAGAAGTTTCTATGAGTTTAACAAGTTTGTATCATCATCTACTTTTAACTTGTTTTTTCACTTCTTGTTCACGTTTTATTTTTTAGGCTGATTCAAGATGGCGCGCTCTATCCGTGGCTGCTGGCGGTACATCCGGAGAAAGATGACGTCACGCCTCATGTTCTTGGGTGTTCTTGCACTGATGGTAGTGGGCATCATAAGTAGATCACGGATCTATACTATAGGTGACTGGACTACTTCCTTTGAGTCTGTCTGTCTGTCTGTCTGTCTGTCTGTCTGTCTGTCTGTCTGTCTGTCTGTCGTCCTCTGATTAAATCGAGTTATTTTTGCAATATCCATAGGAATTATAGAGTTAAGCAGTGTTTTCGGGATTTTGAAAGTGTGTCGTTAAAAGCGCTAGTTTGGAATAAGGGATACTCGTATGAAGGAGTCTATTATAAAGAGCTTTTATAATATATATTATTACTTTGGTGTAGATGTCATGCAAGGGTCAAGATATCACATAGACGGGGTCTAATATAAGGGGTTTTCATAATAAATGTATTGGGGTAGATGTAAGTGTGTCTAATGCATTATGATAGTATTCTGCTAGTTTCCAGTTAGGAATATGGAGCTTTTTGCAGTGATTCACATTTTCCTCAGACCGCATAACTGTAAAATGAATACCTGGTTATGGGCAGTGCAAGATACTGTCAGAATGCTGGTGATCAGGGCTTGTAAATGGCAGTGGCACCGTATACTCCCTAGGGAATTGAGAAAGTGCTATAGCGATCTGACCTGCTGGGGTAGTGACAGTGTGAAGTTGCGTGAGCAAGTATTTGTCTGAATATGAGACCTACAAACTGCATTATAATTATTATTATTATTAGTAGTAGTAGTAGTAGTAGTATTGTTGTTGTTGTTATTATTATTATTATAATTACCACCGTCCTTTGAAGTCCCACTAACCCTTGGTACCTCTACTCCACTCTCTTTACCCACACGCACTGTACACACCTTGCAGAAAAGGTTGGCAATGAACGCTAATGGTTACATTGCTTTAGTTTACTTGACTCTAACTGAGTGTGTTCTTTCTTGTCCACAGATCCCTTTGAGCACACGAAGGCGCTGGGCCCATCAGCTACTAATCTCGTAAGTGTAACAGCAAATAGATGTGTAGAATAACATGCCATAGCTGAGATGTATAATGTGTATGTTTACAGTAATAAGACTGACCCTTCGCTTTCACAAGATTCAAATTTTTTATCAGGCCTTAAGTCAACAAGATAAATTCCATCCATAAACGACAGGAAATCAAAGAATCTAGTTTAAGGATGCAGGGAAGGAAAGAGAGGGAAATGTAGAAAGAAAGAAAGAAAGAAAGAAAGAAAGAAAGAAAGAAAGAAAGAAAGAAAGAACGAACGAACGAACGAACGAACGACCGAACGAACGAAAGAGAGAAAGAAAGAAAGTGGGTGGCAGTCCATTTCATGCTTACTACTGAATCATTCTAATTGGCTAGCAGACGACTGGCACAGATAGTTTACGCATGCGTGCACACCAATCGTCTGCCAGCTTTCTTCGCTGTATGACGTCACACAGCACGCAAAATGGCGGCTTATGCAGATGAAAGTCCAGAAATTCAAGCTGTGTTATCTCAGAAATGGTCAGGCGGAAGGAAAATGTCCACGTTTAAAGTTATTTTTTTAAAATGTGTGGATTTTATAGACTGTGAAACAAACATTTACCCCTATGCCTTTAAGGCGTTGCAGTGCAATGTAATAGAGAGTGGCACTATGTCGGAATGCGCAGAGTGGTTTGCACGCAACAACACGAGAACCCTTCGTCGCTAGCTATTCCCACATTCCTTGTACAACTCCACCTATCTTCTTTTTCAGAATGGTCTAGAGCCTCGAGCTGTCATCGTGCCAACAACTGCATCAAAAAAGAACACTAGTGCCACCTACTATAACGTGGCGGAACTACGTCATGAACACGAGGCACGCGCCAAGCACGTGTACGACCAATGTCAAGGCCAAGAGGATATGCTGCTTGGCCTGTCCACAGATAATTGGGCTTACGGCCGGATCGAAATTGGGCGTCAACACCATTATCTTTACTGCCCTCTGTTGAAAGTTGGATCGACATTTTTCAGAAGGGTTTTTTATACCATGAGGGCTGGGGATAAACTAACCAACCCTTACAAGGTTCCAATAAACAAAGCCCTAAGTGCTAAAAGGAATGTATTATCTGAGTTAATGCCCATGAATTCAGCATCCACCGTGGCATTTCTGAATAATTCAACATCAATAATGTTTGTGAGGGAACCGTTTTCTCGACTTTTGTCCGGATACGTAGACAAAATCTTCGCTCCCAATCCTTACTTTTGGTCGGAGATAGGAAAACATGTTATAGCTAATTTTCGAGACGAGGCCACCACAAAGTCCTTGAAATGCGGTCATGACGTCACGTTTGATGAGTTTGTACGCTACGTCATTCATGGGGAGGTAACCAACAGCTCGAAGCGTGATGCCCATTTCACCCCCACTTATGACCAATGTAAACCTTGCCAGCTAAACTACACAGTCATTGGCAAGATGGAAAGCTTCAAACAGGACGTGGCCTTCACCTTGGCAGAACTGGGTCACAACATCAGCAAAGAGAGTTTATCCGACTGGGCAAGGGACGCAACTTACGACGCCATTATGGATTCCACCGTCAGCCCTTTCGGTTGGAGAAATGGCGTCAGGAAGTGCATGACCTGGCACGAGGGTTTGCGACGAATCTGGCGCAAGATGCAAATCCGTGGGATTATTTTACTAGAGCACAAATTTCCCTGGTCACGGGAATATAGTGAAACGCACGTCACTGTGAGAAAGTTTATGGATGCAGTGAAAAATTTTCATGATCAGGCAGACAAGGAGAAATTAAACAGACAGAAAAAGGAAGTATTGGCTGAAGCCTTTAGCAGAGTGAAGCCATCAGACTTATCCAAACTTGTGGACATTTTTAAACCAGACTTCGAACTTTTTGAGTATGATCCACACCCGGATTTCATATTTGATGAAAATTATGTGAAGCAGTTTAGAGATAGGGACATCATATTCAATTTGGATAATGTATGATAGTAGTGAGGTATTGTCAGTTACAGTGTTATTTTTGTTGTTTTATGTATCTGCATTTATGTAAGCGGGTGTTTTCCACAATTTTAGTCAATTGCAAATTTTAATGTTAGTATTTTTCATCCAAAGCCTTTTCGGTCTACTGTAGTCTATGTCCAGAGGTGAGTGAGTGAGGGATTTTAAAGAGACGATCAGAAATTCACCAGATCTCACACCTTTGTACTTTCCTATGTGACAACAAATATATGTATTAATACTCTGTCAAATTTGTAAGTGTAACATCTTATCGGCTTTGTGTGGGAGGAGGATGTGGCAAGAATCAACAGTGGTATGTATGCTAATAAACGAGGCAACGATATAAATATTATAACATACACCACTCGCAAATCAGTGTGGTATTTTCTGTCTCTTCCACCTTAGTCGCAGCTATCTTGGTTAGCCTAGAGACTAACACTTCCTTTGCTAAGGAAGAGTGTTTCTTGTCCTTTCACCAAAACTGCAGAGACCAAACAAACGCAGTTAAGCAGCCTTTATCACACAGTTAAGATGCAGTCTACACAGCTGAAAAAAAGAAACTCACAGTAATTTGACCTGTGCATTGTGATTAGTAGATCTGTTCCAAACCGCGCAAAAATAAATTTTAACACTCAAGACTTCTTCAGAAAAATCTGAATTGAGTATAGTCTAGTGTATGCTTTATCTAAACTCGTTCTTAAAACTTATGTTAAATATCAATGTCAATTTGTGCTATATTTTACAGTTCAGAAGTCAGTTTAAAAAAAAAAAATAAAAAATGAACTGAGTTTCGAACTGAGTTTGGAACTAAGTCCGTCTAAGTTAGCTGAGTTCAACAAAACCCTGTCCACAACGCTGCCTTATCCTGCGACTCTGCTCAGAGCCGCTGTACAAATACAGTGACCACTGACCGTGTTTCCCAAGCCTAAGCCGATTCACAATATTTGGACTAGATCTAGTCTAGTATTCAAGGAAAGCGAGAGCAGACGAAAGAACTTTTTTTAGTTGTTGTTCATGTTTACAATAGGACCTCATGACCTCGAACAGCCTGTACTTGACGAGCCTGAATGCTAGTGCTGGGCGAGTATTGCTACCCACCCGATACTAAGTATTTTTTAGGTAAGAGTATCGGCGAGTACCCTTTGTAAGTATTGAGAAACTTCATGTTATTCCTCGCTGAGTATTACTTGAAAGCAGTACATTATGCATTTTTCAGCTGTTTTCCGGTAAAATAGAAGTGTGGATATATTTATAAAGTTATAAATTTACTGTAAGTTTGCAACAAATGGCAATTATATTCTCACTGAATTGTATTATTATAACGATCTGTTCGGATTTTGAACAATTTCTTACCATAACAGATGACATATGACCACAAAGATAGTATATTATAATCTCTTTGCACAAAACATTTCGTTGCGGTCAGGTTTTATACCGAGTAAAGTTCGTGATATCGGTATCGATACCTTGAAAATAAATACTCCTTATCGACTCGATACCTAAGATGTGGAATCGCCCTAGTCTATATGCTCTTTGCCGTTTTGTAGAAAAAGACCGTAGTACGTTAATTCAGGTCAGATTCACATTTTGACGCCATTATAATAGAGAGAGCCAAATATTCTCTTATCTTTCCATGTGAGTCACTGTCTAAGTTTTCGAGATAGCCAGCCCTATGCATCATTCATAAGTTGATAAAGTGCGGCAAAACACAAACGTTTTGTTTTTTTTTTATTTATTCTCGTTTAAATTGACTTTGGCACACATACTGTCCTTTCTCGTAAAACGGCTGCTCTGGTCCTAGCTATGTCGTTTATTTTCTGGCTACATGTACGTCCCAGCTTGCACATTTGCTAACTCGGTACTGCGTCTATGGACAAGGCCCTTGGAATTAAATGAATACTGCGGTTTAGAAGTCCCATGTCCAGACTTATGCCCGCTCATGCGACTTCACACTGTTATTACCCTAGCAGGCCTGATAACTCTAGGACTTTCTCAACGCCCTGAGGAGCATACAATATCACTGCCATTTACAGGCGGCGATTACAAGCATTCTAACAAGATATCTTTCACCTGCCTATGACCAGATATCCATTTCACAGACTGGTGGACTGAGAAAAATGAGAATGAAATGCATTCCCAGGGGACTTACAACATTACCGTGATCCGGAATCGAACCTATGGCCTTTTGATCTTGAGTCCAACGCCGTAACTCTTCGTTCAAACTGCTGCACAGTTCGGGTTGTGGGGCACCACAGTAATTCCAATGAGTTGAGGTAATGCCTTTTCCAAACTGATTGAGACGTGCGTTAATGTGCTGCTATTAATTCTATCGTAACTACAGTATATAACAGCTCTGAAAGTCGTTCACAAACCAGCAGTAAACTTGACTGTTTTATTTGAAAAGGACAGAACGCTAGGTTTTGTCCCTATAACGAAACGCCTCTGGGTGTCCTAGTTAATGACAACACGAACACATTAGGCAAATCCTAAATTCTTTCAGGTGTTGCCGTTGCGTTCGTGATCGCTATAAGTATGTTCCGAAGCCGAAAGCCAAGCGTCTCATTACGGATGATAAAACATCTGTGTGAATTTTCAGTTCCGCAGTAAGCGGCAGATGTGTCAAAACACAGCAACAAACAATCATGTGAAGGCAATAAGAACGGTTAAAGACCTTGCCTGACTTCCGAGTTCGAATATACATGTGTATATATATATATATATATAAAACAATTAATCCAGACATTGGGTGACCAATGTGCCAATCAGCATTGAGCCTACCGGACCTATATTGTAGGATTGTAGAGTAATGCAAAAAAGCACAGAATAAACCTGCACATGAATGTGTGTTGGTTCATATTTTAGGATCATTTTTTGTTTGACAAGGCTTGTTAAAAACATACAAAAATAAGTGGTCTCCTCAATGTTTTCGGACAACTTGACCAGCATTTAGATGACCATCAGTCTACTGACGATTTAATCAGCATTATGGCGACTGTTTGAAAGTCAGTCTTAAGGCCACATATGTTATTAGATATAAAGCAATTACTTCGGCTTTCAGGTGACCAGTATGTAAACCAGTCATGGGGCTACCGGGCACATAAATGCAGTAAAACGCAAAGTATTGCAAAGGACATAATGATGCGTGTTTGTTCTCAGCTACTAAGGTTATTTTATGTATACCTTTGGCTGTATTATCGTCTATACGGGTCTGCTCGAAGTTTTCATGGCCGTTATAAAACATAGTACCATGAGTGAACTTGTCAGTGTGCACGTAATCTAAGGATTTCTTTTACCTTATCGTGAACAGATACATAGCCGTAGAATAAACATCTAGAACGCTGAAAATGTCTGGTATCTACAGTAGGGAATCAACAAATGAGTCTTGTCTAGGGCTGCGCAGCGGCACCTCGATATTTATACTCATGTAATAAGTATACCAAGTCATTAAGTATGCATTAACTCGCACGGATTCATTATTTTTATATCATTTCAATATTCAGATAGACCAAGATATTACAAATACCTGAATAATAAGTGTGTTTTTTTTCCGCTCTCACAAAAAATAAAAACAACGATTACCCGCGATGTGTAATTTGAATCCCCGCTATCCCCTCCCCTTTTCCAAAAAAATGTTAATACTATGATTACGGAATGAATTGAAAGCACAATTTCTCAGAGAAAACTACTGCTATTCATTCATTCATTCTCTCTCTCTCTTTTTCTCTCTCTCTCTCTCTCTCTCTCTCTCTCTCTTTCTCTCTCTCTCTCTCTCTCTCTCTCTCTCTCTCTNTCTCTCTCTCTCTCTCTCGATTGTAGGAGGCCCTGCACCTTTTTTCAGCCCAAGATCTTACGGACTGTAAACCTGCTGTTGATGCCTTCGGCCATGCACTTTACTGCCTATCCATGCATTTGCTCTTTATGAACGTATTTCTTCTTTTTATTGTCAATTGCCAATAACATTCACATACACCATTTAATATAAACGTCCCTTACGTACTTGTGTGAAATCTGGATTGAAATAATGTTTTACTAATGTCACCACTTACACAAAAAGAAACTTCGTGCTTAACGCTTGAGAGAGCAATTCTGCACGCCAAATATACAGAATCAAAGAGGGCAGCGGATATCGCAATGAATAAATTTTTCATCTCAAGGTCGAAACAGGTCAAATTATATTCCATGCAGCTGTAATCTTCACCTTCCAGGTTCTGGTTCTCTCCCGCTATGAGAAGAGAGTTCAGCTCCTCTTCTCAGATATAAGAGTGAAAGGACGAATCGGAATAGGATTATTCAGACCCTTTTAGATGCACTCATTCAATTCAGCCATTAACATTTACGTGTAATTTCAATTGGTAGACGATCTGCACGATACAGTATTCATGTATTGTCCGCTTTGACTTCTGTTCTATTCAGTATGGTAAAAAGGAATTCAGTGCAGCCTTTTTCATCTGTATGAGGAGACATGCCTCCTTGCTTCCTCAAGAAAAAGACTACATTCCTGAATTTTTTTTGCCCAAGCATGCATTCGAATAGAGGGCGTTGACAATAATTCTGAATAGATCGAAAACTCTTTCAGTCGGAGAGTAAGTCAGTAGTGCTCCGTAGTGAAAGCTACATCCGCCTAGACAGTTTTTTTACCCTTTGGCTGGGATATACTTAGGTCTTGACGTTCTAAGATCATTCTTACATCAGTGTCATCAAAGAAGATCTATTTTGCGTGCATGTTACTGTGCAAATAGAGTCAAGTTTAGAGGGAGAGGCGAGAAATCTCCAACCGTTCTAAAAGAAATACCTTCTTAGTTGAAATGAGGATTGTTTAAAAAAATTCACGTCTGAGACCGTGGCACTACGAAGAACCCTTTTGATTTGGGTCAAATAAAAATTTTAATTTTTTTTTCAAGCTTTGACCGTATTACCAGGAGCTTAGAGTCCATTATTATAATCTATGAATCTGAGTTAACCAATATATTATCAAACATATCTAATACAATTTGACTACTCCTTAATATTTTATAAAATGTTCAAACATGACCTTCATACTGCTGTATATCAAGCACTGTCAACGTTAGCTAATCTAATGGTCTAAAATTCAACAGTTAGTCTCACGGATTCAGCGCGCCTATAGGTACGATGTATTACATCCAATCACACTGTCTAAAAAAAAAGTTTCTTTGAAAAAGTGTCTAATAATCTGAGAATATAATATTATTATACTAGTGTATCGTCTATGCCAACAGTGCCGTTTTTTTCCTTCTCTCTTTCTTTTTGCGCAATACCCTTTCCGTGAAATCTTTCCCGAGTTTTTTCTTGCTTTTTTTTTGTCGGGGACGAAAGGCAGGTTGTCTAGATAGTACTGCAAACATCTAGACATTACAGAGCTTATGATGAATAGAATAACTTAACTTATTGCGTTTAATTCTAAGACCGCTAACCTTCTCACTGCTTCTTTCAGATGGAGCAAGAGGAAGGAGATTTTAAAACCTTGGTTTTCAATGGAAAGTGTTTCATGCCTCTGTACCAAACTAAACAGGAGACCTGTTATTGCTGCGAGAAAATCCCGACTTTCAAGCTGCATTTTCTCGAAAGCGCTTGGGCTAGGGAAACATGTATGGGGTTGAAATTTGTGAACAAATAGTGCGGATTTTTTAGGCTGTAAATCAGACAGCTACGGCCGTCTCGTCTGTCACGTGGACCAGACAAGTTCTACCGTAAGTGATCAAGTCAAACACTGGACATTTAGCGTCCTCAAAGGAATGGTCGGGCGCTGCAATCTAAAGGATCTGACAGCCTGGCGCCAGGTACCAGGCTGGCAGATGAAGAAGCAATCGATCAAAGAATACAAAATGCGTGTTCGGTTGCCTATTTATGTAAAAACATATTCAGCACAATATTGTCTTTCAAAGTGGTGAAGATACAGTCTAAACCAAGCGTAATCGGACAAGAAGTCATCACCAATTCACCTTGCCATTTCTCAATCCAGCTCAAAGAGATTGAGCGTAATGAGACTGCGGTGGACAACAGGACAAGTAACCTCACGCAAGGTTACGCCGATGCGAGTAATAGCTGTAATAGGCAAGGGCACCGGGCGGGGAGAAGTTACGGCTTCACACACTCAAAGCAATCTCGAAGTTAGACTGGCGACGACTTTGATAGGTGCGAAACCGCCCACCCACTCGGATCTCTTTCTTTTCACTCGCTCCGCTTAAAAAAAAACAAACCCACCGACATTCGGTTCTGATTTTCGAAATTTATGTGAGGTTGTGAACTGAACTGAAATTAATGTAGTTAGAATAATACAGATCAGATAAAGTTCAGATCAAACAGCCAAAAATGTAAAGCTCAGATCAAGATCAGTTCAAAATTACGCGAACTGATCTAAGTTCACGATCTGAGTTCATAAGATCTCAGATCCGCCCAGCCCTGATTTAGGTAAACGTATAAGACTTTGTCAGCATTCGAGACGTCTATAGCCATGTGTCTAGTCACAATAAGGTCAAAGAAATTGCACTTCCCTCAATTCCCGGTTCCTCTCATGACGTCATGATTGCGGCACTGGTTACAAATCTTTGATTTCAATATGACCAATTTTCTCTTCACTATTATGACACTAACATCAATAGAATCGTTTTAACAGTTTAGCAGTCACTGGCAAATTAATAACTCTACCGCCTTATTAATGACTCGTATTTGTATTAGGCGTGACCATTTTAAACTGTTTTTTACGGTAGGTTAACGAAAAACACCGGGGTAATAAACAGCATATTTGTACCATGTCTATTTTACATGAACAGGAAATCGTGTTTACCGGCTGTTTATCAAATTTACCAATACCTTCAAATCTACGCGTATTGTTGCCTGACTAAATTAAAGAGCAATTTATATGGCTAGGAGTAGTTATCTTACATGCCTGTTCATTAACAAAGCTTAAAGACATATGTTGGTCATCTTCACTGATTTGTCATTCCAAAGAACTTACATTTCGAAAGCAAAATTGTCTTTAATGTGACGGATGGTTCGATGATTGGCACTCTATTTGGTTTTGATTCACGTCCAAATTAAGGGGGTTTGATTATATTTGTGCGGCCATATCATATATTATTTCGAGTGGATTAAGTATGAGTATATCAATGCGTAGAATACACCTATAGAAAGTTTGTGGGAAAGTATGAAAAATCTAACTGCCATATTAAATTGTCCACGGCTTAACTTTGGGGCGTTTGTTCAAAATAAACATCAATTTAGGACATAATTTCGTGCAAAAACATCAGTATTAGTGAGTAAAATACTTTCCGCTCGGCGTTCAGCCCCCTATTCTTGTAGGTAGACATTCTGTCTTTCATACTGCATCAAATCGTATGTTTTAATACATTCTTATTGTTGCAGGATAGCAAAATGTGATTTCAATTATTTCTTAAATTGATAACCCACATGTTTGTCTTTAAATGGCAATAATAAGAAAACGTAATTGATTTCAGCTTCACAACTTGGCTTTTTTTAAGCGCCTTGTGGTGTAAAATATTTCAATGATCACGATCTTTAATTAAAATTAAAATATACATTGACAGAAGAGTCAGGGACTGCCGGCTCATACGTGACGTCTTTATTTAATTCCCAAAACATCTGCTTATCGAGCAAGGAGAGTGAGGGGTTATTTCCCTGGAATTGACCTGTTTGAATCCGCTATATGGCGTTAATATGTTCAGGTACTCTTCACTTTTCTCACGCTGCCCCCATTGTAACTTTAAATGATAACATTAGATCTATTTCAACATTAAAATTTACATGTAACAAAATTCGACCCCAGAGTTTCTAGAGGTAGCCTACTTTAGCCTTATCACGCATAATTTTGCACGCCTAAATTTGGCGAAGAAGGTTAATCAAGCCTTTGACATTACCTTGAGTAAAGAATAATAAATGCTACCACTAATTGTGACCGTATATATAATCAAGTTCAAGTTCAAAGCTTTATTTAGGCTAGTAGCCAATATTCTCGATAATACATGGCATAATCCCTACGTTAGTTAACGCACTGCGGTAACCACGGAAAATTCCCAAAACATTAGTAGTGTTCACCGTAGTTAACACAATACGCTAATTAACGTATGGATTATGCATTCGGCCACTGATGTCGGTAACTTGCTTAGAGGGTATCTTGTTCTTTATATGTATATTGATTCCAGGACATCGCTGCTGTGTGACATCGACGTAATGATGATGTGCAGTAACTGACAACACTTGCAAGTGCTCTGAAACTGTATGTGACATAACAAAGAATGTTCAAGCACAAACACAAATCTGTGCAGATGACAGAATGCTCACAACTGGTTCTCAGATTTACTAAGCCAAATAGTCCGAAAACGGTCAGAGAGTGGCTTGAGTAACATCCCTTTGCACTTGAGGAAAATGACTCATTCTCTGGGCATGGGCCAAAAAAAAAATTAACCGTTCGAGCTGTCTTGGCAATATACATGTAATAAATAGTGACATGCAGGGTAATATTACAATGTTCTTTCTTCACAAATGGATCCCGTGGGCACTTGACATAAATCTTAAAGAGAAAAGGTGCTTGAAACATTACTTGAAAATGCTGAATTATGCTTTATGTGCATATTTCTTTTTTAATGAGTTGTACCCTATCGATTATTTTCGGAACTGCGAGGGAGGGAGAGAGAGAGAGAGAGAGAGAGAGAGAGAGAGAGAGAGAGAGAGAGAGAGANGGGGGAGAGAGAGCAGGAGAGAGGAAAGGAAAAAGTAGCCTAAATGAGGGGGGAAATGGGCGCAAAGACAGTGAATTTGAGAGTAAAGGAAGAAAGAGGAGACAGAGAGAAAGAGTGAGAGAAGAAAAAAAAAGGAGAGAGGAGGGAAAGAGCGAGATAAAGAAGGTTTGAAAGAAGGAAAGAAAGTGAGATTTAGATTCAAATGTATTCCGTTACAGTCATAGACAGACTGCCTGAGCTTTTGTCAGTGATAAGCAGCTTGCAAACTGTGCCATTTCTGTGCTTGCTACAACTCAATACATCCATTGAATGTCATAGACAAAGCAAGTGACAAAGACATTGGTTAGAGAACTTGCGCATGAACGATGGGATCTCTTACCATAGTAAGAATTACATTACCTCTACATATTGAAAGCTACTAGTAATTCTTACGATGGGAAGAGATCCCATCGTTAATGCGCAAGCTCCCAATTATTTTATTGCATTGCCTAGTACAGTTTTTCCCCTCTCCTGAAAAAAATATTCACTTACATGAGATAAGCGGACTGCTTATGATTGTGTTGATACAGGAAGTGAATGAGACAAAGAGAAATGAAAGACAGGAAGAGGGAGAGTCTGTCTTGTCAGTATAGTGCGTATTAACTTAGGCTAGGTGTGTTTGATTCCTGCAATTCGACAAAATGGGAAGCCACATCTCTTCCTTGGCTAAGGAAGAATCAGTCTCAGGCAAGCCAAGATGGCTGCGATTGATGCGGAAGAGACAAGAAACCATGCACTGACTTGCAATTGCTATACTCATATCTTTGCCTCATTCATTAGCATAAAAACCACTGTTGATTCTTGCCACATCCTCCTCCGACACAGTATCGTTGAAATGATGTTCCACTACCAAATTTGAAACCGTAGACACTGGTGGAGGTTGCCCACATGTTGCCGAGCTTTTCCTTCCGGTTTTGTACAAAATGCGATACATATCTAACAAACCTCTAGTAGGTGTGCACCCTTCTTCACTGTGTGGTGCGCACCGTCTAAATGCGTACCCTTTGCTAAGGACTGCACACAGAATAGGCTACAACAAAGAGGTGTGGCTTCCCATTTTGTCGGTACCACACAAATTCAGCCCTGATGCAGTTTTAGCCCTTGAATAATGCCCGTCAAAAGAAACGCTTCACTGTCCTCATTTCGAAACTTGGCATCATACTTCACTGAAGAGACATTTTTATACGAGATTGTTGGTGTGGTTTTTTTAATATTTTTTTGTTAGGGGAGGGGGAGAAGGGAGGTTAGCGCTGTGCTTTGAAAACATTTTTTTTTTACAACAATTACTTTCCATTTGTCGACCATACAGATTTATTGAGCATTTAGTACATTCTCATAAAGATGTCTTCAGACATTAGAACAAAGTTTCGAAGTGGGCATCAGTGGGTAGTTATTTATGACTATGACTACTATGAGGGGCAGTATGTTATCATGAAAGAGGAAGAAAGGATCTGTTTTCATGAGGGAAGAAAGTAAATAAGATTGAGCGGATGATTAAGTACAAAAGTATAAAGAGACTGATTCAATATGGCGAAAGAAAGAAAGAAAGAAAGAAAGGAGGGAAGAAAGGAAGGAAAGAGAGAAGGAAGGCGAAAAAGAGAAAGAAAGAAAGGAATAAAGGAAAAAAAGAAAGAAATGAAAGAAAGAAAGAAAACATTTCCAATCAACCTGACTGACAAAAATCTTTAGTGTTATCAAATGTCTCCTAGAGCTTTTTTTGTCAGTAGAGTAATTTGTCCAGGTATGACAACGGCTTCCAGACAAATGAATCATTGGGTCTTCCCTAGGGATTGCCATACAATCCATAGCAAGCTTTAGGAGAGAATGTCTAAAGAGAACAGCATATCGGATAAAGAGAGAAAGAAAAGACGAGACTGGGAGGAAGGAAGATACACAAAGGTTCTTAGACAATAGTGCTTGGATGCAGTGCTTGAGAAAAGGTCAGAGTGACTCAGAGAGAGAGAGAGGGAGAGGGAGAGAGAGAGAGAGAGAGAGAGAGAGAGAGAGAGAGAGAGGAGAGAGACTCACAGAGAGAAACAGAGACAGAGAGAGAGAGAGAGAGAGAGAGAGAGAGAGAGAGAGAGGATACAGAGTGAGTCATTGTCTACTTCTGTTTACAAATGTTGTGTATATCCATTTGGCAGAATACTGGGGCTTTCCTAATGTGTCCTTGAGTTAGCGTTAAAGGGGAGTTCACACAGTTCCGATTTTGGTTTGTATTCCCATCTTGAAATATTGGCAAACTTTGGTGTGCAATTCTGGTGCAGTCTAAGATCCTCTGGAAAAAAGACTTTTCTTTGCTAAATCGGAGTTTTCGTCAGAAAATTGTGTAATTGTTTAAATATAGCTTTTTATTTCAACAAATATTTTTGTCCAATTTCTCTTCTTATATCAAGAGCATTCGTAATTTCACTAAAATATTTTGTTTGAATTAAGTATTGGCCTGTAATTTATGAACATGCGAAGAAGTTATTTTGGCAGAAAACCAACATAAGCCCTTTTCTTAGAAGAAGACATTAGAGCTGTCTTTCAATTTGATAAGGAAGACTGCACACCAAAGTGCAAAATTGTATACTGTATTAGTTACTGTTTCAGTCAACATACAAATAAAAACTGGAACCATGTGAACTCCCCCTGAAGGAAGGGTTAGGGTGTGGAATAATGTTAATGAGGAAAAGAGGATTCCTATATTGAGAATTTGCATATTAACAATGGGATCTCTTACCATTGTAAGAATTGCATTAATTAACCCTTTAGCGTCTAACCGGGAAGAACCGGGGCTGAAAATAGCAGCGCGCTGTGTTTAAGCCGGGAGAACTTGGGCGAGTTCTGACCTGCCACTTAGAGGTCAACCTGGGAGAATCCAGGCCGGCACACCCCCCTACATTCTATTAACTCTGCATATCGAACGCTACTAAGGGTGCATTCAGCACTGATGCACCAATGTAGTTCTTACGATGGTAAGAAATCCACTGTTAATGTGCCTGTTCTAATTGCTTAAGGATTCTCCCTATGGTGCTTTCTTTTCCCGAAACCTGCTCTAATCACTTACTTAGATACATATCATGAAAGTCCCACAATTCTGCCAAATGGATGTAAGAATTCGTGTATACTGAAGTGCTGGAGTGACAGAAGCAAGACAATGTAAAATGAAATTCAATTTGAAATAAAATGTTCATTTGGTCTTCCATTCCCACATGATTTCTGTGATTTCTTTCTTGTCATTGTGTGTGATAACATGTCTTCTGGTTAGACACGCTCAAATATTTTTACTATATCCTACTACTAACGACTTTCTGCTCTCAGTTCACTCCTAATTTTCGTTGGCCATTCCCACTCACAAATATTTCAGATGAGCATCACAGACACACAAGGGACTGTGTTTGAACTGGGGTTGACAAGTAAACTTTTGGACCACCGGCTCTAGTTTGAACCCACCCCCATGAAAACCCAGTTGGGACCTCACACTACATCAAGGGAGGCAGGGTTACCTATCTGCATGCCCTATCTCTTCCTGACCTCTGACCCCAAATAGTGCAGCTGTAATTTAATCTATACTGGTCATGAAAGCAACAAATGCCTTAGGACAGGCAAAAGCTCTGTGTACTGGGCTCCTGGCCGCAAGGAAAAAAATATTTCAAAATTTATTCTACAGGACAAGCATCTGCTGCTATTACTGGAGAGTTTGGGCATTAACGTTGAGATCTCTTATCGCCGAAAGACTTACATTAACTTCTATTGCATGCTACAAAGCACTAATGTAATTTTTAAGATTGTAAGACATCCCATCGCTAATGCGCAAGCTCTCAAAAGACTTCCAGAGCTGTCAATTCTGATGCACTTTGATGCTTGCATTTATCATTTCTATCTCATTCACTTCACTGCAAGTACATGTAATTTCACCATCCTGCACTTCAAAACATCTGATCTAATGATTTAAACAGGAACATTACAACAAATTACAATATTGCAGCTTAGTCAGGAAAGCCTAGTATTAGAACCACTTATCAACTTGCCGATACACAGCTGGTCACCAAGAAAATGTTAAGGGTGCCTGAGTACAAAACATATCAAGCCTGACTTCTTTTTTTTTTATTTTGGCCCGAGCTCCTTTTAATTCCGTGGTACTGATGTTAGTATAATTAGTGCTTCCTTTCAACTTTTATTGTATTTTTTCTATTTCTTATAAGTCACATCACATCACAACTGTAACAACATCAAAACATTTGTGACATTAAACAGAATGACTTAGCTTTTCAACATGCTTGTTAGTATTCCTATTATAACTCCCAACCTATTTCTAGAGTCAGAGGCGAAGCTCTTCCCGCAAACCCGGCTCCAAGCAGGGAGCCACCAGATTAGCGTGTGTCACCTTTTGAAAAATTTCCCAAAATCACAAGGGGGCCGAGTGGTGACTAAAGAAGCCTGACTTCTCATCTGTTGCAAAAACACAAATTAAACAAGATGATAACAGAGCTTACATGATTTCAATATCCAGTTCTCATAGGTTTTCTTTTCTCCTCTTATCTCCCTCCCCCCTCCCACCTCTTAAGGCCACTCATCCAAATCCTCAACAAAAAAATATAAAAGAAGATCATCATTAACAACTATAAAAACTGCCTGCCATCTGATCCACCACAACGGTAATATATTGCTGGTGCAAACTTTGACCCCTATAACTAACATACATAGTGTCACTTACATAGTTTCACTTATATAGTGTCACTTACATAGTGTCACTTACAAGCAGCCAGCTGAGATCCAGGCAGGTCATGGATCAGATGCATTCCAAAGTTATGTACACAGACTTGATTTTTTTGTGATAATGCCAAACCATCTCCTAATGAAGAGTTTAACCAGTTTAAACTTTCTGTACCTCTTGTGTGAAGTGGAACCTGCATTAGTGAGATGGTTCCATTTCCGACAAATTGTCCTGCATCTGTGAAATTCCCACTTATGCAGTCTGTCCTATCATGAAGTAAAGAAATCTAGACACCTGGATATGAGGAAAAGATAGGTGACATAGAAAAAAAAAGAGAGAAAGAGAGAGAGAGAGAGAGTGTGGAAATTTGAACACCTCAAAAGTCAAGATGTCCTGCCCCTATTCATGGCGTGATCACGGCTGGTGTCGGATTGACTTTACGATACGATCCTAAATAGTGGCAGAGATAAGAAACAGATTCAGCTGGGAGACTCCACAAAAGCAAATAGAAACGGCAAGTTTCAAAAGGCATTCATGTAATAAAATTAAGGACATGGGAAAATCATCTTTTTGTAAACAACCCATGAGCAGTATTGCTTGGTTGCAGTGATAAATGGTGTAAAAATGTCATTCAAAACGTGGTAAGATGAGTGATGGAAGATGGCTGAACACTGGGCGGGCTCAATTAGCTTTGGTGCTTGGTTGATTAATTGTGTAATGGCAGTGCTGACCACTGCACAAATGCAAAGTGACAAAAGATGGCAGTTATGACAAATCTCTTTGTCCACTTTGCATGTTCAGTAGGCAAAGTGAGAAAGGCACTGTGCTTTCCAGAAATCACTTTACATACATGGGCATCCCACTAATGCAGTTTTCATTGTATTTTCACATATCACTGATGTAATGCGATAGTCATGTTCCCCATGTAATTTTATTAATGTCATTACACCATTACTTTCGAGAGAATCTAGATTTTAAGCTTAATCCTAAACTGTTTGATTGATGAAGGCACGCAACAAAAGTAAAGTCACCAATGGTTTTCTTTAAAAAGCTATTCAACTATGGCCACAATGGATGGGCAACAATCCTAGAACCATACTAAATCTTACATCATTTGGGTTAATGAAGCTTAGAGTAATGCAAGAGTCCTGTAATTATACTAGAGCTTCATTAACCCAAATGATGTAAGATTCAGTATGGCTCTAGGATTGTTGCCCATCCATTGTGGTCACAGTTGAATAGCCTTTTAAAGAAAAAAATTGGTGACTTTACTTTTGTTGCATGCCTTCATCAATCAAACAGTTTAGGATTAAGCTTAAAATCTAGATCCTCTCGAAAGTAATGGTGTAATGACATTAATAAAATTACGAAGATTAATCACTGTAACAATTGGGAGCTCGTACACTATTGATGGGATCTCTTAACAACATGAGAATTCCACATTAATTCTGCAGGTTGAATGCTACTAAGGGTTGCACACAGGATCAATGCAATTCTTACTGTGGTACAAGATCCCATTGTTAATGCGCAAGCTCACAATTAATTCCCAAGTACTCTCAGTAAGTTTAATAAAAATGCTCAGTAATTATATGAATTCACGCAAAGGAAGTAATAACACAAACACACACAGCTACTGGTAAAAAAGATAATTATAATATTCTTTATTTTTCCTCTGAGACAGAGAAGTTGCAAATTAATTATTATAACATAACCATACTGACATAAAAAGACATTGTTGGTGCATTCCTGGAACTTGTTAAATGCAATTTCTGGATTATTTTCTAGCAACTTTAAAGGTTTCCAAGACGACCATCTATATACACCAATCGTTATTTGATAATGTGTGGCACAGCATGAAAGTTTTTCATTGCATCTCCTTTCAAAGTGTGATTTTAGCCACATACAGTGATTTTCCACAGAATAGCCGCATTAAGCCATAGAAACAGGTCTGCCAACAACTAACACTCCCATAATGTACACATCTCAAAGCCAGACATACATCTGTCTTCAGGAAACCAATATCACCTTCAACCCTGGTAAGCTCACAGCAAGGTCATGGGATACCCAGCTGGGCACCACATGGGGGACTTTTACTCACAGTTTTATTGTCTAGGTTACAAAGACCTAGAGGTCAGACAGCTGCAAAATCTATATAGCGTATCTGTGAGAAAACCACAGATTCTCCATGACTGGAACATGATATCACAACAGGATGCTACTAAAGACAGACTGAAATCTTCCTTGTTCTCACAAATTTTTTCCTTCAGATAACACTGCAATTTGGTTGTTTTGGTTTTTTTTTAATCTTTACACAATTTTTCAGGTTCTCCTCGAACCATCTTAAAAATGGGACATTCTGAACTCTAGCAGCCCAAGGTGCCTTGGGTCCAGCCTCCTGCTGGCTGCATGACCTTTGTTATGGATAATGACCATTGCATGTCTTGTCTGCCAGCCAATCAAATGAAACCGGGCTGCAAAATTTGATCATTACCTCATATGGTAATGCAAATTTATTCTACTGTCACACCCACCTAACACGATGGAGCAAAGGTGAGAACTGGATCTACAGTAGCATCATAAGGGTTAATGATCTGGGCGGTTTGACAGGTCTACAGTGTATGTCAAGTCAGAGTTAGGCAAAGTACCACTATCTTATTTGGCAGTCTTTTAATCACCACTGAATCCTGCCAGAGGATTACTGTCGAGGACAGATCACTCAAATTCTCTGAGGCCATTTCATCTTGTTAGACTTTGCCAGATTACAAGGATTATGTGAAGTACTAGTATATAGAAATAAATTTGGGTCCGAAAGGTTTTTCAAGGGAACCTTAATTTTGACATGTGGAACAGAGTAGCTGACTGGTCACAGCACTGCACTTGAGGTCTAGTGGTTATGGATTTGACTCCCAACCATGGGTGTATTGTAAGTGCCATGGGAAAGCATTTCATTCACATTTTTCCTTAGTCCAAGAATCTGTATAATGGGTATCTGGCTATAGGCAGTGGATACTGGATATTATCAGAATGTCAGTGATAAATGTCTGTAAATGGCAGCATTGCTGTATATTCCTCAGGAATTAAAAAAGTCCTACAGTGATCTGGGTTGTTGGGGTAACGGTAACATGGAGTTGCATGAACAGACATATAGCCCGGATGTGAGACTTATAAACCTCATTATTATTATTGTTATTACTATTATTATCATTATTATATATGTTCCAGGTATTTGACTTTGAGCTCAATTGTACATCCATCCTTAGCTCAAATGCATATGATATCAGCAGTTCAGTTTTTGGAATGTCAGACAACAAAGAAAACTTCCAGAATTTTGGTTTCTTCCAGTTCTGATTTGCTGATCAGCAGTTCAAGTTTCTGGAATGTCAGACAACAAAGAAAACTTCTTCTAGAATCTTACTTTCCTCCAGTTCTGAATTGCTGATCAGCAGTTCAAGTTTTTTGGAATGTCAGACAACAAAGAAAACTTCTTCTAGAATCTTACTTTCCTCCAGTTCTGTTTCGCTTTCATTAGAGCTGTCATTACTCGCAACATCCCTGTCCTCCCTGAACAACTTCATATTTCCCATCGTTTTTAAGATAGAGCCCACTGAAACGTTATCCTTGTAAATATCTTCTTCGTCTTCATCAAAGTCATGTTCTATGTCATTTTCCTTCTCGTAGTCATCATCATCATCATCATAATTATTATCAAGAATGTCATAGTCTAAGGTCCCTGAGATCTTGTCAGTGTTTGTATCTTCTCCTTCATCATCGCTCAGATCTAGCAGCAAGTTGCCTCCGCTGCTGCCCTCCATGCCAAGTAAGTCACTAATTCCATCTCGCTTTCCATAGTCCCTAACCCTTCTCCTAGTCCTTTTCAGCTCAAACAAATCCAGAACTGGGTCAGCCTCTGGTAAGGATGAATATGCCTCTTGCTGCAATGGGGAGTAAAATCGTCCAGTGTTCAGCTCATCCAAGACTGACCGTTTTGATGATGGTGACGAAACCACATGTTTTTTCAAAAGTTTTGAAGATGGTGGTGTTTTCTTGTACAGTTCACCACCTCTTGATGTTGGCGGCGTGGTCATGTTGTATTTGTGAAGTTTTGACCCTGACGAAGGGGATGATGTCTCGACATGTCTCCCAAATTTTGATGCAGATGATGAGATCTCTACATGCCTGCCATGCCTTGATGATGGTGAAGTTATTTTAAGATTCTGGCCTGTAGCTGCTGGCTTGACACTATATGAAGTTTTATGAAGATTATTTAGATTTGCTCCATATCCAGGGCTGCCCTTCTGCCTGTCTGTCCGATGACTTGTTTGCCTTCGCTTCAACACTGTCTCTTGGTCTTCCATAGAGTTGATGATCTCCAAGACAGACAAGGTCTTTTCTCTGAAGACATCAAAAATAATCAATAATCATTCATAGAGGAATCATAAGAAACAAAATTATAATCAGGTTTCTCTCAGGGTTAGCCATAAACATTAATCAGATTTCAGAAGAAAACCTTGATATCAAGAGCCATTACGAAACATTTTGCAACATGGCCAAAAACATTAAGATTAAAAAGTAATGAACATACCACATCCAGGTAAGAGGAATCAGAAACAAATATAGTCACTGACTGAACATCTCCTTAAGCATGGAATAAATCCTGGCACAGAGACATCTTGATTAAACAATTCTCCCTTCCTCACAGCACAAATAAACGTTCAACACAGGGGAATGTAATATTTGCAGTAAGTCTATTTATAAATGTTTGTGAATTGACAAACTTAGCTAGCTTGTGAGATGCAGTTTAACAGCTCTCTGACCAAGAGAAAATAGTAACTAAAAGAGTGTCGCATTACCAGCAAAAGCTGCTGATTGATGATATCATATGGTAACATTCATGGCTCTGGCTTTTGTATTGGAAGAAACACCTGAATGGGGCCATATGTACAGGAGTCTATGAGAAGTGAACCCACCTGATGTAAATTTTTGGTTGAAGTGAACTTACGCTAAGGTTTGGACCTATTTGCTATCTATTTTATACAAATGAAACCAACTGCCTCATCCAGATGTTTGCTTGAAGTGAACTCTGAACTGCAGGTTGTATGCCGATCTCCACAATGCTACAGCAAGACTAATTACTGTAATCACGAAACCAATCTTCAGTTCACAACACTTTTGCTCCCAAGTATAATGAAACCTGATAACAAAGTCCTGTGAATGGTTTGGGGAGGGAAGGGGGGTGAACCCTGACTCAGTCAATCAGTCCCTTGCATTGTACAGCACACTACCACATACACAGCAGCATGCCTTCCTAACACCCCTCTTTTGTTTTTCTCCAAGGAGATGCTTAGACTAGAAACAAGGGCTCCTTACACTGCAAGTATTTTTGTTTCTTTTAAATGAACCAAATGGATAAACAAAGCAAAATCCAACCATTTTTATTTTGTAGCAAATGTAAGACCAACACACCAATCCTATTTTCAATGCCTGATGACAAGGGAGGTAGTAAAACAATGTTACGTGATGTAAAAGTTGTTTCCCCTAAAAAACAGTGAATATGAACTCGGGTTAACACTTAAAGTGCCTATGAAAAATCACTATACTTCCCTCAGTGCCGCCCAGTTTTGAGAGATCAACAGGAAAAGGGGGTTGTGCACAAAAAAATTCATAAAAAATTAAACTGTTGGATAGAACCTTTTCAAGTTTTCAAAGCATTCCAGTTGGATGATATAAGTTGTTTATAGTACGTCATTTTGCAAATTAAGGTCACGTGATACTGGTGGTCATCTTGGACTTGCACTATTTATAGAAAAAAGTATGATATAAACTCATTCAAGCCATTTACAGTGGAACACACTTAAAACGAACACGCTTGAAACGAATTGACGGAAATAAAGAACATCTTTGTTTGCCCCGATTTTTTTTCTCTTTAACTCAATAAAATTTTCACGCATGTAGCGAACAGATAATAAAGAACTGACGGATGAAACGAACCCATCTCGGTGCCCGAGTCTGTAGTTTTCCTCTTTTTTCGTAACGGAAATAACGAACTGGTCCGAACATCCAGTCTGCAAAGCTAGCCTAGACTTAGGCCCAACGAAAACATCCGAACAAGTTTCGGCCACTTGCGTCTGTAGACAGAAGGTCAGCCGGCCTAATGCGCATGTGCGGAAACAGCAATCAGCTGTGTTTACATTGAAAACCGGGTCAGACATAAAATATTGAAAGAATAAGATTGACAGCGCGTCATAAATGTTGGGTCAGCTGTGAATATAGTCTAAACCTCAGCAATTACCGACAAATGTGGGATTGTGGATCAGTTTGATTAACACAGTGACTGTGCAACAAGACTGTACACTTAGAAATCGAATTTCCTGATAATTTAGAGATTCGAGAACTTCCTGACTTCCTGTTCAAAACAAAGACTAGATAGATCCACACGGTGCTACACGCTGTTAGGCTATAGGCCCTATCCAACAGATAGACACTAGACTAGAACAGTACACGATGGCATCGAGAAAGAGAGCTGCATACACTCTGGATTTCAAGAAGTAGAGTTTTTGTGTAAAGACTGGGGAGGGGAGAGGAGTGTTAAAGATTTTAGATTTTTGTTTCTCCTAGTACTTATTAGTGGCTATACTTGGTTAACAGAGGACACCTGTCATTTACTGCACCAATGTTTTTTCATATTATGTAAATGAGGTTGAATGAATCATTTATTTTCAGTTTGAACCTGCGGATCTTCATTGTTTTGTATTGTGTGTTGTGTTTTGGTGAAATCTGGGTGGTGGATGGATACAAAGAACTACTGATATAAAGAACAAATATTTTTGCCCAGACCTGTTCTTTATATCAGTGTTCCACTGTATATGACTATTTAGGAGTCTTGATGGCTCATTTTGCCTTAGATGTGATGCATGTATGTTATTACAAGCTACAATGTCAAGATAAACATTGTTAGTACGTTATGATCATGCAAATAAACAGATAAAATAACGATAAAAATAAATTCACTATAAGTTCTATGGCAGCATCTGGGAAAAAGAGCTTGAAGAAGTCAAGAGGTTCATAAGCTGTTGTGTCTACAAGGACTCCTCTCCTTCTGATAAATTCTGGCAGCCATGAACTATCAAGCTCAAGTGCATCATCCTCATCCAAGACTGTCCAGGGATCAGCTGTTTCATTGTTTACATTGCCATCACCACGCCCCCTCTTATGACCCCTCCTTGTTTGACGCACCGGCTGACCCCTAACAGTACTAGTGCTAGCTCTAGACGAACTGTCATCACTTTCATCAGTATCTGACCCAATCCCAAACCTACTAGATCACGAATCATCGCTTTCAGCTTCAAAACCTGACCCAGAATCTGAGTCATCTCGATTGATAAATGAATCAGACATGATAGACACTTTGACTTTCGATTTTTTAGCAAAAGAACGGCTGAAACTTTACTGATGAGGCCTTATGGAGCTAAATATGGAAATACTGCCTTGTTACAAGCACTAGCAGAGAAAAACGGAAGTTGTAGACGGTGTAAAGCTAGTTTTGTAGCCCCGTTTTAAAGGGCACCTGTATTTTCGCCAATTGGCGAAATAGGCACTCTGGTGGAATACCGGAAATTTGCCGATCGGCGAAATAGGCACTTTAAGTGTTAAGTGAACACTTTTGGCTGGTCCCATGCTTTTCACTTTGCAGACTGTGCCGTATTCCAATTATGTTCAAATATGGCATGATACTTCCAAAAAATTAGCATAGCTCCAAAGTCTGCAGTAAATTTTATTAACGAATAGTTGTCGCCCCACCTTCCAACAGAACTCACCCTGGAGAATGTTGATACTTTGCAAATTTGGTGCTTTTGACAGCACCTGATGACTTCTGTGTCATCTTGGTTTGCTTCCCTTGTGATGTTCCTCTCCTCTTTACAGTAGCCATCTTTTCCCTAGTGAATGGTACAGCAGAAATGACATATGAATCTATATTATATAGTGAAACTTTAAGACATTGCAGTTGGCATTTCCCTAGTCCTTGTAATAATAATAATAATTCAAAGCATTTATATAGCATCTACCCCTGAAATCGCAATTTTTCTGGACAGCAATTTAAAGATTTTTGTTTTTTTCAAAGGCATTAAGAATTTTTCTTATTCGACCCTTAAATATCTCGAAAACTATAAATAACAGCACACAGCACTTCTTCGAGTTTACAAAGGTATCGATACTATGTAGTTTTAAGCAAAAAAATGAAAACCCAAAAATTGTGGTATTTGTCACGTTGCAAAAAATGTGATGATTCATACAACAATACAACTGTATGATAAAAAAGATTTTATTTCACAGGCTTTCAATCAAAATATTGTTTAAAAGTAGAACAATTTGCAAATTCCTCACATTACTTTGAAATAATTTTCACCAAGATCTTGTTATAAAGGGCCTCCACCAAACTTTGATAAATAAGGAAGAGTTAATTTCATTCACCAGTTATTACAGAGTACAAGAAAAAAAACACTTAAAAAAATTGAGTTACTAGTGCACTTTTGGCTTCTGGTTGCATTTTCACCATATTCTGCATTCCCAGGATGAAAAAAAGTAGCCTACTGACTGATGGCTAGCGCAAGGAATGCTGTCTGTGAAGAAAGTGGTGGCATTTAAGGTGTAAAAACTGTGATTAGCCTATATTTCAAGGGATTTAAGTAGAATCTGTTCAAAACATTTTTCCATCCTTCACTTTTTCTCTCTTCCCATTATTCACGTAAAGTTTTACTTTCCATTGGGTTAAAGATGATACTGTAAAACCTAAGAATGTCAGAAATCACATAGTCAAATTACTTGGCCTACTCTTTGCAATGCCCTGATACCTTGCTCTACATTTCTGTATTAAACTTTGCTCCATGAACTCATATACCCTGTGAATTATCATCTCTGTGCCAATCCAATAATATTTAAGTATGTTAGGTTGTACTGAACTGGACCAGCTTATTATGCAATTTACCTGGGCAGATGAGCATACGAGATACTAGTCCCCACATCCACTTTCTCCAGAAATTCTTCCCTGTCAGCAGATGAAGGTAAAGGCCTGGCCCCACCCACTTTTTCAGGTGTGGCCTTCTCATTGGTTGGTGTGGTGATAGGTCTGTTTTGATTGGTTGATTGAGGTTTAGAGGCCGCTTCACTTTCTGAAAAGAACACAAACAAATGGATTAGGCAGGGTAAAAGTAAAGGCTGTATAAAATCATGGTAACTTCTTAAGCCACAATCTGATACATACAATAAAAGAACCATGAATTAACAAATGCAGCAACGACATGTCCTGTTCCTGCTCTTACTTACTCAGAAATACTGGGTGGAAGTAACCCAACATATGATAATGAAATGATTGGTTCTGCAAAAGCTATGACAAACATGGACGAGTTGAATCCACAGGACAAGTTTGTGTTCAATATCATTCTGTGGCAACCACCAGCAGTTTGCTTAATTCATCTGAGTGAGTCTATCAGGAAAAGGAAAAATCTGTACTAGACAACACAAGAAAACAATAAATAATGCCAAACTTAAGCTTTTGCGCTGTTTATTCAACGATGTCTTTGTGACTTATTTTATCTGTGAAATTCGATGGATGTATTGGGTTAAAGCAAGAACAAAAATATCCGAGTCTGTAAACTGCCGATCTCTGAGATAGCCATTTTACCTATCACGAAGACAATTTTCACTACATGCTCCTGTAATTGTGAATTTAATGATATGATCAAGATTCTAAATTTTGTTATTCACCTGATGCCATCCCTGAAGAGAGGATTTTTTTGTTTGGTCACACTGCCTAATTGCTGGGAATCCTGCTCTCAAGATCCCAGACCTCTGTGACTGAACAATCACATGACTGACCATGAGGTCAACCAGTATTGACCAGTGACCGATAATTCTTGGACATGTTTTCTTCATCATCTCTGACCTCTCTGACATGTGACCTTGTTAAAACTTTCACCCTTATTCTGATTTTCTTTCTACACTCCTTTCAGACATGTCACCTTGTTAAAACCTTCCCCCTTACTCTGATTTTTTTCGATCTCCTTTGACCTCTCATATATTCCCTGCATTTCATGTATTCTTCTTATAACCTTGGCCCCTTATTCTTACATCCTGTATATCAACTCTGACCTCCTGCACATGCTCCTGTCGAACATACGACCTTGCAACAACCTTGACCTCCACTAACCTGTATCAGAGTGTAGAGAATAGTCCAGCTTCTTTTTCACTTTGCTGACATCATCCTCTGGGTATAAGGTGCATGAGTCCCCATCCTGACCCACAATCTGCTTCTCATCTAAGGGAGATGACCTTGCCCCCGACTGCCTATCTGCTCCTGAAGACACATTTTTGCCATGGTTACCTCCTCCTGCAGGACTGACCACTTCCTTCCCTTTCACCCTGGTCTTTCCCTCCACAGCTTTTATCTTTTCCTGTGAGCCAAGAGGGGTTGAGAAATTTCTGTTGTTATTTCCCGAGGTACCAGGTTTATCCTTAGTCCCTGGAGAAGAGCTGTCCTTTGCTGGAGGCCTTTTTGAAGATTTATCACTGAGACATACTGCATCTGTCAAATAAATGGGTAATGATAAAAAGGAAGCTGCTTGCTTTTCATAACGTTCTCTGAACTTTCTACAAATTACTCTTAAGAATAATTTGTATGTGTATGAAAACATATTAAAGCCAAATCTCATTAGTCATTATAACCCATGAAGAGAATGCTCAAGGCCTACAGAAAACACAAGACCAGAAAAAAATTGAACGTTTGGAGCAGTGCGGCCCACTGGTTAAGGCATTGGACTCAAGATCTAAAGGTCATGGGTTCGATTCCCAACCACGGTCATGCTGTAAGTGCCTTGGGAAAGCAATTCATTCACATTTTCCTCAGTCCATCTATCAGTAAAATGGGTACTTGGCTATAGGCAGTAGACAATACTGTCAGAATGCTAGTGCCTGTAAATGGCAATGGCCCTGTATGCTCCCCAGGTAAGTCCTAGAGTATCAGGCCTACCAGGGTAATAATAGTGTGAAGTCATGTTAGCAGGCTTTAGCATGGATACGCAACTTATAAACCCTATTATCATCATTATTATTATTATTTACATTCCTATAGCCAGGAACCCAAGTTACTAACAAAAACTTAGAAAAAAACATGATTGAAATGCTTTTTCCCTGTGAGTGGTTTCACTGTCAACATATTCACAATCATAAGGCACCACCCGTTCACATTCCCATCAAGATGACAAATAGAACTCATAACAAGGAAGGGTTTTTCTTATTGCCTCTACCACAAAAACCCAACTTATGAAGTATGACCAGTTGTTTAAGGCAGCCACTTTCATCAGCAATAAATGGTGCTTTCATCATGACTATGCTCCCAAGCCCCAAGGAGAGATTCCTATTCACAAAGATGCACACTCACTATTACCACCAATACCAACATCATCACCACCATCAGGGTAACTGTTTTCATCAATATATTACCATCATCACACTGCCCATTTTAGCCTTCATTTGTTGCTTATCAGCATCCTTCAGATACTCCATCTGCTTCATCTTGGCTTCTTCTGTTTATATTAAACATGCCGAACAAACACCTAAATCTGTTCTTCCTGATCATTAAAAAGTACTGACTTTCTGCCGCTAGCTGTTCCTCTCGCCTTTTCGCCAGGAGTTCCCTTCCTTTGATCAGCTCCTCCTCCTTTTTGGCTAGATCTTTCTCCATCTTCTTCAAGGATAGTTTCATTTTCTGGAGACAGAAAAACAGAGAGAAAAATTTCAAAATATAGTCTAACAAGTAGAATTCCATGAGCAGACTCTCTCAAATGGTCATTCAAGAATTTTTTGCTTACAGGCACAAGAAATCAATTCTTTGCTCTGGTGCATTGAAATGACATGCTGATCAAGATTTCTAAGCAATTCTGTAAACTGTAGTCCAATAAAAATGATGAACAAAGTTGTAAGTGAATTTTTGAAATATCAGATATGTTATAACTGGCTAGGGTAGGAGGTGGAAATGGGTTAAAAGTATCATGTGGTCCAAAGATAATCTGTGGAGAAATTTCAATTTTTTTTTTTTTTAAGTGCCTAATGCCTGCATACAAGGATGTTTTCTGTTGTATTTATGGTGCTCATTAGAAACCGGTAGCCTATTCCTCATTGGAAACCAGTAGCTTATTGCTCATTAGAAACCTATAGCTTATTCCTCATTAGAAACCAGTAGCTCATTCCTCATTAGAAACCAGTAGCTTATTCCTCATTAGAAACCAGTAGCTTATTCCTCATTAGTAGCTTATTCCTCATTAGAAACCAGTAGCTTATTCCTCATTAGAAACCAGTAGCTCATTCCTCATTAGAAACCAGTAGATTTTTCGGACAAAACTCCATTAGCATATTATTGTGAGTAATGTAATACTCTATGTCATGGAAATCAAAACCTATAGTACAGGTGGCGGAAGACAACTCAGGACATGAAATATAATGAGAACAAATATATAGTTCAGATAAAAAGATTCAGAAGATCATGCCAAAATTCAAGAAATGTGTCTCAAATACTGTGGTCTAACATTTCAACATGCACCACTATGCCTCATCCATCATCCGCATCACTTATTTACCAAAACTATCAAAACCAACAGTACCACTGTCATCACCATTATCACTGGCATCATCAAACCCACCATCATTTTCATTATTATATCACTATCACTATCATCCACAAAACCACTAAAACCATCATCATCATAATCATCATCACCACCACCATCATCATCAGGAATGTAAAAGAGCAAGCAAGTAGAAAGCTTTACAGATTCACAGCACAATACAAAGGACGTTTCGGCAAATACCCCTTCTTCAGCAATCACAAAAAACAAGTAGAGCGGACAAAAACATAAACAACCAACATAACAAACAAACAAAAAATTACATAAAAGTAAAGAAAAGAAATAAAAAGGTAATGAAATGGAAAGAAACACTACTTCCTTGTAAATGGCACAGTAGCCAAATGGAAGGAAAACAGGGGAGAGGAGGAAAAAGTGAGAGCTGTCCAGAACGGACAGGAGCATATGATTGGCTAGCGGTGAGAACCATCATCGTCAATGCATCACCATCACACCACCCATCCTCACCTTCATCTGTTGCTTCTCATCATCCTTCAACTGCTCCATCTTCTGCATTTTGGCTAGCGCCTCCTGCTGCTTCTGCTTCAGCTCAAACTCCTGGTCTGCCAGGATTCTCTTCAGCTTGTTCTGCTCATCCAGTAACATAGACCTCTGCTTAAGCAATTCTGCCTTCCTCTCAGATGCTGACATCTGTTGGGGGAACAAGATAATTACAATAATAGTAATACATTGAACGCCATTAACCTCTTCATCTGACTCCATTCATCTAGCAACACAAATCTCTGCATCAGCAAGTCAGCCTATCTCTCTGTTGCAGACATCTGTTAAGGATAATTATAATTATGGTAACAGTAGCAGAGAGGAATCCTTCTTAACCCCTTCAATAAGTCACGTTTTTCATGAGCTCCATAGCCAAGATGCAGAAATAGTTCACCAAGCAGGAAACAGGTGGCTGGGTGCACTGGAAATGATATGGTAATGCTACCCTTGGGATGTACATGCATGTCGTACTTAGCAAAGGGATTAATTTCTTCAGGTTGTTCTGTTCACTGAGCAACTGTAACTTCTCTGATGCTGACATCCATTGGGCAAAACATAATTCAACACTTTGCTGCATGCAAGATGCTACTGCAATATTATTAAATTTAAATTATCATAATAAAAACAATGAGGTTTATCAGTCTCCTGTCACGTTAATGCCATTTCATATTACTATTATTACCAAAAGACAAATGTTGAACAAGTCACTATCTTTGGAAATTTTATGCAAAATGAAAGAAGCATTTTAACTGTTCCCAAGAACACATACCACAGATGCTGAACTGCTATCTACAGCACAGCAAAACGCTGAAAAGCAACACCTGTATGCACCGACCTTTTTAGCTGTACTGCTCTAGTGCAGTCTTACTTAAAAGATCGCTAATGGCAAGATTTGAGGTGGGTAGCTTAACCACAGGATGCTCTATAAGATTTTTCGTCACCAAAGAGCAAGTTTCACAGAGAATCATCTTTACAGTACGAAGATTATTTTAATCAGTTTAAAGATCTTAGCCAGCATTTTAATCCATACATGAGTTATTTTCATCTGAACACTAGTTTTCCTGCATTGTATAAAATCACAACTGCATCAGACAGCGCACATCACGATGATGTGTTGCCTGCCTCGCCTCATCAGCAGACCGCTTGCAGTTTCCTATACACGCATGATTAGATTCAACAGACAATGCACACTCGCTGATCAGTGATGCAAATCCCCTTTTCCTTTCCGGCTTCGACACCCGCTGGTAGCCTGATGATGAGAGAACAGCATCTCGGTACTAAGTATAAGATTAAGAATTATGTCGCTGGCTTCCACTAAAATCAAGGTCATTGTTTTCGGTTCAGTCGTGTTCCCAAAAATGTTGACTTTGGTTTATCGCCAGTCCATTAACAAAGAGTAAAAGATTAATTTTTCTTTCGATTCAGCCGTGTTTTTGGTTTAGCCGTTTTTGGTTTAAGTGTGTTCCTCTATATTATTTTGCTTCACCTGTAAAATATCCTGATATCATGTGATGTGGAACTCTCTCTTACATGACATTTTATTGCTTTTCAGCTGGAGCATGAATTTACCAACCATTTGTGTAGGTTTAACAAAATACTGAAATGTTTGTTAGCATAAAGAACCACCAACCTTCTGATACCGACACAAGAAGTCCTCGTCCACCCCAACTTGGGTAGAGGTTGCTGGCATCAACTTGTCAACAGCTCTCTTTGCTGGTTTGTCTGAAAATTCCACCTTTGGACCCTTCTCCTTCTTCTTGCCACCCTTTTTAGCCTGAGCACTGGCATCTCCTAACTTCCTATCAATAGGTTTGTCACTGTTGGTGTTAATATTTAAACGGTCTTTGTTGTTGTTGTCGTCGTTGTTGTTGTTCAAGTCTGAATCAGTGTTGTCATCACCACTGCTTTCCTCCTCACTGTTATCATCAGCGTTTTCCTCATCGTCACTCTCATCATCACCATCATCCTCATCAACAATTTTATTATGACGTTGCCTCATATCCTGTGGGTAACGGTCAGAACAAAGGGTTGAATCAACAGAAATGTAATCCCCAAATTCAGAACTCTTTTGCGTACTGGACATAACTGGAGCATGCAGTGGGCCATAAGTAGGTGGAGGTGGTTTTCTTTTCTTTCTCTTCAACTGATGCTTTTGATCTTTCTTTTTCTTCAGAATTCCTCCATTTGTTTCTTGAATAGAAGCCTTCTTTCTATCTATGTTTGGAAAGTCATCATCTGTGGCGAATTTAGATTTCAACAGCTCTGACTGGCTCTGCATATATCGTGAGATGAGTTCATTTTTCTCAGGAGATAAATACTGCGTGTTCCCTGTACCAAAGGCCTGATAAGGCTCATGGGTATCTGCATATGCTTGCTTGCTGCCAGCTTGCATGTTGATAGCTCTTGTTACAAACAGATTCCGAGCTATTTTCCCTTCCCCGTCCTTTGTCCTTGTTTGACCACTCTCTGTTTCATGTCTTTTATTATTCATTCTAGGTGAATGCATCTGTTCCTTCTTTCCATTCTCATCTTCTCCACTTTCAGACTCAAGTCCTTGCTTTCTAACTTCACTCTGACTAGGTGGAGCTACAGATTTTTTAAGTTCAACACTGACAGCAAGAAACTGCCTTTGATTGGCCAACTCCTTGTCAATCATGGCAGTAAATGGCCTCTGGGGGCGGGAACTGGTACCATCCGAGATTGGGGGTGGGGAGAGTGGGGCTTGGACCTGTGTGGAGAAATTCTCTGTTCCAGTTTCGTCCATCTCATTCAAGTAGACATGTGCTGAAGGCTGATCTGCAATCGTTTTCTCCATATCTGGGTAAGATCATCAAAATGAAACATTATTATAAAGACAAGCTCCCTGAACACACAGTTTTAAAGTTGGCTCAAGCATTTATAAAGACTGACACGTATCCTCTTATAAAGACTGACACTTATCCTCACAACAGAAACATGTGGTTTCCCTTGAAAAAATTTTTACCTCCAGTTAAAACCATTTGTTACTTGAACTGTCATCCAAGTCACCCATTTTACAATAAACCATCTGATACAATATATTCAACAAGTACGTCACTAGCAGTCTGAGGATATCTATTCATACATGTACTAATACATTTTGCTAACTCATCCTAAACATTCTACAAAGCCTTGAAGAGTTGAAATTAAAGGGATTTGCTATCATTCCATAACTTTTAGAAAATATACATGATCCCATTATCTAGAAAATATTGTGATTATTGTAACTCAATAAAGCAAACAGAGATTAAACTAAGTTGGTGGTATAATCCTATAAAATACCATCTTCTCCGTCCTCCTTGAAGTTCAAGAAGTCATAGGCAGCAGTGGGTGGAGTCACAAGATCTTGATTGACAGGGTGATAACCAACAGTCTTTGGTTGCAGGTTGTTCCCTGCGCTGCTGTTGTTTCTGTTATCATTTGGTTTGAGGAACTTGTCCACAGAGGGAGGTGGCTGCTGAGATACAATATCATAAATACAATGAGACGTTGCCCCACCCAACATCATGCATAAGTCAGGGTTTGCACTCACGCACAAGAAATGTGTGCGTATGTTTGGCCTATACAAGTTTTTTAACATATACACTGAATATGCTTTCATCATATCAATGACCCTATGGCAAATATTGTGAGGATAATATGCTCTCATCACCACTGCAATCATAGTGATGAATAAGGGCTACGCATGTGTGTCAATTCAAAATGGACATTATGTCTCCTGGCTGTCTCAGTCTCTATTTTGATGTCCTAACTCGATTTTACTTGTGTTTCTTGTTTTCTAAAATGTGCTTACACAAAAATTGTTGTGTTCTGCATGGTTTAAGAATGTCAAGGCAGTGTGTATTGTTCTATACATTTGTACTATGAATGAGATGTAAAGCACTGCATGACCTTGTATACCAATTTCCCTAAAGGGTCAGTAAAAGTTCTGTTTTAATTTTTCAATTTTTTTTTTTATATGAAATGCTCATACCTGCTCCAGCTGATGTTTTCGCTTATGCTGGAGGTTTTTCTGGTGTTGCTGAAGCTGTTGCAACTGTTGCTCTTGCTGAAGCTTAAGTATGTAGGTCTGGTATTCTAGGAGGCGCTTTTGTACATCTGAATAGTTCAATTTAGAAAGAAAGAGAAAAAGAAATAATCTTTAAATTACAAAGAATTAAATCAATTTCTGTTGCTCAAACCAAACTATGATTATATAGTGCTTTGTTATTCAACAGCAATTTTATTAGACCGTCATAATAAAAGTATAGGTGACTACTAGGATAAAGTTAATGTTAGCACCAAAAGAATCTAATGACAAAATCTGTCAATGCTTACTCAAGTGACTTCACACCATTAGTTCTCCAACCAGATACACCACTTAATGAATCTGTAAATCCTTAGTAAATATACTGTAGCTCGGCCATTCTGCAGGAATTGATCAATAACATGTTAGTTTCCCGGTTCCGCTATAGATAGTGAGAAATCCATGTTACAAATGAATGGAGTGAAGAAAATAGCACGGAAGTAGTCAGACCATTGACAAGAAAAAAAAAATTCAAATAATTTCTACCAGGTCTTGTAAACAGCATTTTTGTAACTAAAAATTTCTTCAAAAATTCATAAAAATGCCTCAAATCAGGCTTTACACTGGTGCTCATCACGAGACCCTTCACTGCAAATCCATTTACTACATCAAAGCTGCAATGGCAGACTGCTCAGCTAAACTTATTGTTAAATGCTGAAGAGCTGTTTTCCTGTCAGTGAGGTTAACAAGGGAAACTACCTGTGAATTTTAGTAGCAGACAGTGAATTTTAAGTTACTTTTCTTCGACCATAAGGTTTGTGACACCTATTAGAAGGGCAAATCACTCATAGTGTACAACCCAATTAATCCGCTAATCTATAAAATCCCCCTTTTTTGGGGCCCTGCCAGCCAGTGTTAGGGTGTAGAAATGTGTAAAATGACCTGTGATCTAAATAAAGCATCCAATTTTAAAGTTTCAGGTACAATTTGAGCCTTCTAGATTAAAAAAATAAAATGTGTAGACCTATGTATTCGCACGCGGTCAAAACCAGCCAAATGAAAATTTGGGGACCAAATCAGAATTTGAGGTGATCTTTTTCAAAAGACATTTGTGAAAAATTTTGAGCGTTGACCCCCCCTTTTTCTTCCCGTTAAAAGATCGGGCAAAAGAAGTACTTTAACCTCCATGGAAGAAATTTCCCCAAATCACAGTGGTATATTTAGAATAACGCAAAATGTTAATAGGGCCAAAAGAAGAAAAAACAATAGGTGTCAAAGACCTAAAACAAAATTCAGTAGATTTTAAGACGATTCATAACCATGGGGAATGGCTTGCCTTTGGAGGGGTCTGCAGTAGAATGTTAACATGTGCTGTTCCATGCTTGAAATATGATGAAATACTATCCCAGCTACTCCTTTTGATGATGAGTACAATGCTGTGACATTACAATTTCAGCCAAAATATCACATACCTTCTCTTTCCCTAAGAATCTGTTCCTGTTGCTCCACAAGTTTCAAAATCTGCTCCTCATAGTGTTGTCTTTCCTCTTCCAAGTTCTTCTCTGCATTTTCCTTTTCTTCTCCCACTCTGTGGACATAGGTTTACAGTAAACATGCGTGGACATTTCCAAGCAACTCCTAGGAGCACAGAAAAGTGAAATCAAGCGACTATTACTTTAAAAAATCAAGGCTATTGTAGTATGATAACTGTTGTGATAAACTGAAATTTGACATTTTGCAGACTGCGATCAAATATCCACCGTTCATTAACATAAGTGACTGTTCTTAGCAGTTCAGTTTTTGTTTTCATTAGGTAATGACCACTGAAAGATGACAGTATAATCTAATTCCATGGTAAGTACTTCTATAATAAACAATATTCTTGAAAATTAATTTCAGTTCAGATATACTTCCATTGCTCAAAGCTGAATCAAAAATGTTACGTTCAGCTGAGATGTCATTCCAAAAATGTATTACTGACACATTACACCGTGTTTTCACTTTACTTGAAATTATTTCTACAACACATGGCAGCTTCTCCAAAACTCCTACACAAATACAATTTTACACTAAGATAGAGGGAAGTGGAAAATCCCTTTCTCCAAGTAAGCTGCAGTATGACTATGGCAGGAACTGAGGTCATGATCTTTTAATCCTGAGTTCAATAATATAACCACTTGGTCAAGCTACTCTTTACATGAACTTACTTTGCCAACTCTTTGATCAGATTTGCCACCCGTTTCTTGTCCTCCACGCACAAATCCCTCAGTGAGATTGTCTTCCCATGTATGGTAGTTGTGGTAATAGTGGAGGCATCTGTTTCTAACAAGCTCTGGGAGACCTACGGCATACAGTTAACATTCAAGGTGAGTTATGCCACAGCAACAAAATTGTTTAACAATAACACAATTACAGAAGACACTGATAAAGCTAAATTTCACAGGATCTATCCATAACTGAGTCTGTGAGGCACTTGAGTTGGTGAATATAACTTGATGTCAGAAAAAGAGGAACTCAGAACCAAAGCATTATGCTCTACTATCAAGTGTCTGAGATTCAAATCATAAGACCACACTCAAAAAGCTCTACCAGTATCTTTTGAAACAAGTAGGCCCTTCTCCTGGCATGATAAACAGAAAAAAAAGATTATTGACTTTTTGACAGAGCTTGTATCTAGAAATCTGAATTCATATATATTATGCTCACATTATGGTTGTCTGAGCAAATCCATTTCATCTGGTCTGAACATATCCTTTTCGCACAGAAACCATTAATAAGTGACAAATAGCCACTATACAGTGTTTTCTCCAGGTCATTTGAGTTGGGTACGCAACATTTTTAAATTCAGAGAGAGGATGTTTTAAAAAGAATTATCTCAACCTCTTCAGTTTATGAGCAAAACATGAGGGGAATATCGGCAAACAGTCAATGACTTTTGAGAGGAGATTATTTAATGGATGACTTATGTCCATGTGGAGGAAACTCATTTCAAAGTGAAAGAAAATCAGTTGGGTCCTGCCTGTTCAGCTGCATACAGTTAAGTACTCACATCTGTTGTAACTGCTGATGCTGACTTTGAGTTGTGTGGATCTAAATCTTCCACAATGGGCTGATCAACAGGAACTGAAGCCCGGACCTCCTTTGTACGACCACCCTTTACACGTGGTCGCAGGTTGCCAACATCTGTTACCCCAGGCACATAAGACTCTCCTTTGCCTGACAATCCTGGAAATAATTTTCTTATTTCAATTAGCTTTGAAAAAAACATCTCATTGATGCTGCAGTCATTAAAAAAATACACTTCAAAGAGTTCCTCTCTTCTCAACTTGCCCCTTCTCTCTCTATCACCACCGCAAATAGTTAAATCTATAGATTTAGATTTAGTCCACGCACACATATACACATACCAAAATCCTAACGCTGTTGGCCAGAATGTCATGGACAGAAATGTACTCTATGCATATTAAAATCCTTCATGTGAAAGAAAATGCTTCAGTTCCATTTCATACATGATACAGACTTGATCTAGACAACCTGGCTACATCAGTCAATGTGCAGCACATCCCCATAGTCATGTGCCTTCACCTTGGGTAATAAATACATACCTCCTATGCTTTGGGTAATAGCATAACTACAGGAATTATCAAGGAATAGGACTGATTTGTGGCTTGCCTATGATGAGTGACTAAATGAGCTGTTGACCTTTGATGGTTACAGGCCTGTAATTGTACTTTCACTATTGGGTCCTACTACTAAGGGGTTATATTTTATCTCCCCTTTTCCCTCTTTTGGCATGCCCTGCTTCCAGTAGGGGAGAGGGGGGGATTTTGATATCATGGTTTGATATCATGGGAAACTGTGTCCATTTTACTTTATTTTGCCAGTGCAGGCACTATTTAGCCTTGGGTTGGAACTGCCAGGTCAAGGGTGTGCTCAGGCAGAAGAGGAGGGGTTTGGCGTTAACCAGTGAAAAATGTAGGCTCTGTTTACAAATAGCAACCAAGCTCAAAATTTCAATGGGCTTGCTAGGGTTGGGTCAGTCTTAAAATATGGGCTACAATCATGACACATCGTGCTGCACGGCACATCGTGCTGCGCACCGTGTTTACTTCCGTGTTTAGCACTTCCGCGATGTTTCTGTCGCTGTCGGTTCGTACTTTGCTGGTGTAGCAGACGTTGTCAGTGATTCATTTTTTGTGAATTCTTAGATTTAGAATAAAAAGGTAAGAACGTTCTTCATGCATGACACATTTTTTTGGTGCTTTGTCACATGAATCAAGGTAAAACATCCTAGTTAGTCTAGAGGTCTTCCACGTTCCATTTTTTTTTCCAAGCCAAAAAAAAAAACAACATCAAATAACGGAAACCCCAGTGATGACGTTAACGGTTGTTTGACCCATTTTCCCCTGTGTCTCGAACCAGTTTACGCATTGGTCCATAACGCTTGAAAATTCGTAAATTAAGAAAAATGATAAACTTTGGCAAAACACAGCGAAAAGTTTGGTAAGCTGTTGGGTTTATTGTGTTCTCTACACAAGCGCAGCGATGCAGGCGATGTCTGTCCTCGCTGACCTAGATCTCCTTCACGTGATGATTTGTTAATGGAGTTGTAGCCTAACAGGCATAACAGCGATGCCACGGAACATGGATAATGATGAGGCTGGGTTCACCTTCGCTTTTGTACCACCATCACAAGCCTGAGCCCAGAGGAAAGTTTCTGTTGCCCAGCCTGCTCACAGCAGGCACTTGAGGAATATTTTGTTTTAATTTTTCCATTTTCCATAATTTACTTTTGTTTATTTTGTTTTGTGTAATATAAAATGTCTTCATTTCTCTTTAATTCTCTCTTTTATCTTTGTGTTGCCTCTTCATTCTTTTTTTTTTCCTCTTCAATTTTCTCATTTGTTTGCATGCATTTTGTTTTTCCTTAATTTTTTGGGTCTCATTAGTTTTTTGGTTTTTTTTTTATATTATATACATCGGGTTTTGTCTAATATTTAGTTTTCCTAGTTTAAGTTTTTTTTTGTTTTTTAAAACCATTCCCAACTGGGCTACACCTAAAACCACATCGAAACAACAAATGACACAACCAGATCTCATAGAAAAATAGGGCTAAAGGGGAAGCCCCCTACCGCGCAGCTGCGTGTGTCAAAACAAATATGGCGGCCACCTACGGGGTAAATGCGGCTTTCAATTGGTTTGACCTAATTTCATGTTATATTTGGCCTTTCCTATGAATTATGATTTGGAAACTGGTTCACCTTTCCTTGGAACCCATATGTTCATTTATTGTCGTTCAAGTTAATGTTTTAATTGCATGCAAAGGCAAAGGCTTAGATGCGCAGCTGCATGTGTCAACATCGTACATAATGAGTTTCAATCTGGTATGGGTCTGGGTGAAAGCTAAAACTTTGGGCTCAGAGGGAGCTCAAAATGTTAATATAGCCCATAGAGGAAAAAAGGGTCCAATCCCATTACAGGTCTGTAAGAGTGTAAGTGTAACCTGATGCAAATGCAAGGGCCAGGAGCAGTCCTGTCCCTGGAGTTGAAGATTGCCATAAAATAAAAAAATGCTTCACTATAACTAATGCACCATTTTTGCACTTCTGGTAACACTTAAAACATGTTTGCTAGTCTAGCTCTACTCCACAGTTGCAGTTTCTATTATCTCAATTTTAGATCTAGACTAGTCTAGACTAGACCTACTGAGAAATAAAAATTTTAACACAATGTTTTGGTTACGAACATAGCAAACTCCCCAGACCTTGTCATTTGCTATTTACTGGCTGAACCCCACTGATTTCACCTCCAACCACAACGTATCGTTTAAAAATCCCAGCTGTAAACCTTCAGCTTGCGTGGAGCTTACCTTTACCAGGTGCTGTCCAAAATGCAGTTTCTGAAGTTTTGGGTTTCGTCTTGAAAGCCGCCATTTCTAAACAAACCACTATTTTTGGCTGTTGCGCATGTCTAAGCATGATTGTCAAACCGGCTTTGAACTTCAAAAACAAATGAGCGTAAATGTAACAATCTAGAAATTCAAATACATTGCTGGATGAAACAAAAAAAAAGAGAGAAAAAGTAATGAAGATTATAGGCGGGAATTATGCATATAAATATGAATTAACATACTCTGGGCGGCAGGCTACGGAATTTCTGAATGCCAACGGCCTCGTATTTGTAGAGCTGTTTAAAAAAAAATGTTTCCGTGTCCTTTCGGTTGTCTGCGTTTTCAGATAAACAGAAGAAGTTGTTGCAATTTATAAAAGTTCTGGATAGCCATATTAACGTGAATATTTGTCAGAGAGTTTATCTGGGCAATATAGTTAAGGCTAGTGTCTATTGGTTGCTTGTATTCTGATTTATTTAGGCCTAGAAGACTGCGGACCTGCGGTGTCGTCATATTGTTCCACTGCCACTTTCTAACGTTGCCAATGCCTCAACGTCAACTTCCGGTGAAGTCTGCTGCGATCTTCTTGGTCTGCTAGGATTGCTGTGTCAATCAGTTCACACTGTATTTGCCATCATGGTTGAGTTCGGCTCAGGCCCAGTTAAAGAAACTATTGATAACACAGTTTTTATCATTCCAGGCATAATAATCGTGGCATTAGTGGGTAGGTACCGTGGTAATCGATGTTCCATACTGTGGTTTTAACACACACCGCTGTTGAAGGCTGTGGTAAATCTGTGAACGTTATCAATATCATCACCAGCAAATGCTAACACGTGTTCTCAGTATTCTCATCTATCATTGACTGTAGGCCAGATCTTGACTAAGCCTGAGTCCATGAAACAAGTAGTCTAGGTTGGACTACTTCTTGGCAGTAGCCTTTCTCATCACGTTGGTCATGGTTCTTGCCTTCCCACGAAAGATCGGCTCTCTCTCAGGACAAGACTGCTCTTGCATCAACATAGTTCATTTAGTGGAATAATCACAGAATAAAACTGATCTTGTGGCTAAACCAATGACAAAATGAACTGCATTCATGCAAGAGTGGTCCTGTTCCAGGAGATAGACCATTTAGTCGCAGGTTATCCTTCAAATGGATCCTATTCCTAGATTATTTCGAAGACTCTTATTCCACAGGTCATAGTGCCCTTTATTAGTATACACACAGAATGGGTAATTTTTTATAAAGTTTCATTTAAATTCCATCCTTTACACTATGTATTTATATGTACAGTATAATCTTAGTTATGAGTGGAATGCTGGTGCCATGTAGAAGAGGATTCTAAAAAGTTGTGTGATTTGCACATCATGCAATCTTTCAGTACAAATCCTGTTCAACACCTCTTCATCTGTAAACCCCTTTCTTGTCATTTTCCTGCATGTTACCATATTGGAACTAGTGTGATACATAAAACTGATGATCTCTAAAAAAGAACCTCTAATAAGATCGACCAACAGGTTCTTTTTGCCATCATGATATTATCTGAAAATGATATAATGGAATGATAATATTATGATATGGTAACTAAACAAAATATAACCAAACAGATGGCAATAATTTATGAACACACAAAACAAAATTTGGGTTTACTGGGAGGCGATTTGACCGCTGTGCAGTTTGAAGGAGTAAAGCAATAAATATGCCGCATGCTGTGGGCATGCTCTGCATTTATCAGTTGTACAGTGGGTCACTCAGCAGGGCCACGATATGTTTCATATTTCTAAGACCCAATTATACATACATCATTATGGAGCAATGTTCAATATTTTTCCTCGAAAATAAACAAGTTACACAGTACTAAGTGAAGGGCTGTTTCTCAAAGGAATTTAATGAAAAAAAATTTAGAAAATGTCTACACAGATAGACTGCCATCTACAATTTAAAAATTCCCCGCTAATAGTCATACTCCCATAGCTGCCAAGTGTCCCGTATTATACGGAACTGCTCCGTATTTTGGTCCATAATCCGTAAATCCGATATCAGCTCAGTGAGTCCGTATTTCGAAAACCCGTTCTAAACCCGTATGCCGTGGCTTGTCGGCAACGCAATATTTCAACGTCCGATGTGCCTTTTCGGCAATCGACGGTAATGTTTGGTAATTGTGAATTGCCGTATGTGAACCGGATGTTTCTACCGCTCATTTCCGGTTCTATCTACTACCTTTGTCCCTTTTAATTTTGGATGTTTGAAACTTGGCAGCTATTTGGTGGACCCCCCCCCCGGATTGGAAAATTGGGGATAGACTACTATCCGCCGCGACAGGGTGTTCCTTATTTGGATTTTTGAAACTTCGCAGCTATGTACTCCTAAAAGACACTTATTCGTCTTTAGTAGTCACTTTTATATACCAAGAACCAGGTAAAGATCAAATATCGGACAACTGCATGTAGAAAAATGTTGAGATAAAATGGAGTGACTTACAAAGGATGTATAAAAAAATTCAGTGGGACTTCAGTTAAAAATCTTTGGATAAAGTTTTTGCCTTTTTTGTTAAATTAACCATTTTCTTACTTTCTATTGTTTCAGGATTCTTCTCATACAAACTGATATCCAGCCTGCGGGAGAAGCAACGAATGAAAGAGGAGAAAAAGAAGTTAAAACAGCAAAGGAAGGAGAAGGAAAATGCCCAGAAAACTAAAAAGAAGAAATAAAAGCAGGAATCAAAATATTAGTTTGTAAAAAAAAGTTCTAGAAATATATAATTATAAAATCTGAAGGTTATGGTAGTTCAGGAACATGAGGTGGTGGGTATCAGGACAGTCTGGATGACTTGTAAGAATGAATGTAAGAAGACAGTAAAGAGAAGAGAGAATGATTGTGAGTGATATTAAGTAGAGGTGTTTAAGAACATTCTCAATATGAGAGTATCGTACAAGATCAGTATATCTGACAAAGAATGGGGCCCAGTTTAAAGTGATTCGAGAAGAGACACAGAGGGAAAGAGAGAAGTTTTGTAAAGAGTATAATCTAGCAGTTTTGAAAAGTGATTGGAATATTAATATTTGTAATGAGTATTCAGCATATCAAGTAAGCAGGTATGTTAGTGTTTGCCAAGTTAAAGAGTGATGCGATTTACTCACAAATTGAATAAGAAAAATTGAGAAAGTGATTACAGAATGAAAACTGATTGTGTACAAGATCAAATATGCAAGGATGTTTATCAGAGAAATAAAAGCAAGCATGTAAAAATGTACGAGATCTTGAATATTTGCTTGAGATGTCAGGAGAGAGAAGAGTTTTCATGATTATTTGGTCAACTGCAAAGGAGCAGAAAGAACAATGAGGAGACGTAGCAAGAGACCAATGGTCTTACAGAACAGGTACATGTATTGTGAGGAACACGAACCACATGCTGGGAACAAGGAGAGAGTGGGGAATGTGGACTAATCAAGAGCAAGAATTTATAGGACAGAGTAAATGCAATTGGACAGAGTAAGAGTAAATGCAACTGATGGGAATCTGATGAGTGAGTTATGCCTGAAGGACCAAAAGAACCACAGACCAGAAATACTCTCCACAGTTTTTATCAAGATGTTAAGAGAAAATGTATTTTCACTTGGGCAAGGAGCATTTTTGAAAGACAGTCGGGTTCATTTAGCAGTGAAATTGTCATTTTTTTTTTTTCATGCATGTATAAGCCATATATTGTTGAGACAGTTGGCCCTGCTGCTAAATTACAATCAGCTTGATTACATCTTCTGCTTAATCACAACATTTTTCAGATATTGAAGTTCATGTACTGCATTTCAAATGTATAAGAGTAACTGGATAATTGCAACTTCTTTTAATTACAACTTTTTCTCAGCTTCTAAGGAATTGTGGTCAAGCACAATCAACTGTATCCTAAATTTTGATATTTCAAGAATAAGGAAGATTTCTTGTGACCAAGAAGTGGGAGAGAGGAAGTTTGTGAATGTATCACATGTGACTGTAAGGTGGAGGTTTGTTTCCAATACATGTACAGTGGAACCCGCTTAAGCGGGACGGCTCCGTTCCCGACGAATCGTCCCCCTTAAGCGGGCGTCCCGCTTAGGCGGACTATCCATTATAAAGTGATTTCTTAGCTAGTTTGTGCGTTTCTTTCAAGTTAAGGGATATCATTACTTGTTGATAGTGAGGTGTGACAACGGAGTCAGATTTAAATTGTATCTGTAATGTTTAAAATATACTTATTGCAGTCTAACTGCATTTTCAGTAGCTTTGCAGAGCATATTATTGGTCATTCTTTGCGGGGAACGGGATTTTTGGTTGGCTTCAAAGAAGCACCTAAGCCTTCTCACCACTCTCCTTTGAAAATTAAAAAAAAAAAAAATTCTTTTAAAGACCGGGACATGTCTACATAGAGGGAAAGAAATAATACATGTTAAAATAAAACTGGAGAGAATATGAAAGATCTAACATCTCTGACGTCGAGATGTTCGCCGTACCCCATTCAAGTGATCAAAAATAATTTGGGATCAAATTTACATGATCGTAAACACCAGCAAAGATAAGCGTCACACTTCTCCCTCCACATCTGGCCAGAGCGCGACGCGAGTGGCGTGTGTCGAAAAGCCTTTACGCAACATGAATGATGGACATGCCTTTGTCAACGACACCCTGGCTGAGTGTTGTGCAATAGCGCAGGTAAGGCTCCTAAGTGTCGATCACTGCCTAAGCTGAAGAAAGGATACAGTGTGGCTGACCAGGGGCGGGGCTTACTTAATCTTGATTCGTTAATGCTTGCACGGATTAAATGACCAGCGACTAGGATGTCCGCTCTGATTCGTCCATGCGTGCGCAGAAGGGTCAACTGCCTGACAGAAGATTATGGGGAGGTAGTGTCAATCACTTCTCACGTAACGTAAAGGGGGGTAATCAGGGCCGTCGGTACAAGCTTCTTTGTAGGTCTCAGGTTTTCAGCTGATGGGCAAAGGTAAACGAGCACTAAGACACAGTACGATAGTGACAATTTGCAGCATTCCTGTCAAAAACAGCGTGTATATTACGGAAATCTGGCTTCAAGTCGTCTCGCTTAAGCGGGTTGCCGTCCCACTCACACGTATAGATTTAAATAGCAAAAATTCCGTTCCCCAGGCATTCGTCTCACTTAAGCGGGCGTCCCGCTCACGCGTGTCCCGCTTAAGCGGGTTCCACTGTATTGCTAAAACACTCTACTGTTATGCCTGAAATGTTAGTTATCACCATTTTGTCGTTTGAGATAACTCATCACCTGGATGACATGGAACATAAAGGCTCTCCGGCCATATCCTCGCTATACTGCACAGCATTTTCTGCAGTGCAATTCACCTCTTACATTTCAAATTCTTCCCTAAAACCTACGGAGAGTGCATGCTCCTCTTCTCTTCCCTTCTTTTTTGTACTCCAAAATTTGAATTATGTAAGAAAAACCTAAAATCCCTCAAACATTTTGTAAATCCCCTCCCCCTTGCAAATTTATGACAAAGGGGCAGTGTCTCTCACAGCTCAAATGAACTGCAGAAATTATTGCTGTAGATGTGATGCTCTCATCAGATGCAGACTGTCCTTTTGAGGCCAGCATCACATCTTTAGTAGAGCTTAGAAGTGGAGAGCGTTTACAATTGTTTGTCATACCAGCAACAAATTTTGGTTGGCTTTTCTCAAACAGGGAGAGAAATTACAACATTGTCATCTCTTGACTCCCGGAACAAGTGTTGCTGATGCTGAATTTCCCCTTTGTTAAATACAGAATGCTTGATCCCAGGATGTTTGGTAGTGTTTAAAAGTTCAGAGGTCCAGTGTCAAATTGAGTAGCAGTGTGATAGTAATTCTAGAAAAAGGCAGTGGGAAGTTTTGTCTCTAATCAACCATTTTGTTCAGAGCAACAGATCTGTCATGAGCAAGACACATTGATCATCTTACAGCATTTATGGCAATTCATCATGCAAAGATAGTTGTAGCACAGAGGAATTCACTAGGCATAATATATATTGAAGAGTTTGCAGAGGATGTTGTCATTCAGATCAGCACAAAACAACTTTTTAATGTATGCTGTACACTCTGTTCATCAGTGTATGTTATTCCTTTGAAAGCATTTCTTAACTCAGAGTGCAATATGGGAAAATTATGACAGTACTTTAGTACAAAATGAATCAGTAATGTCCAGTATTTTATGCACAAGATGTTTTGATTTTATAACATGTTTACATGTTGTCGATGCTTCCTGAGATTGACATAGTTTTCAGCCCTATCAGCCATGATGCCGTACAGTCACACATATTCATCAGTTGTATTTTGTCACACAAATCAATCCGTGCCGTTCAAAACATACTTTCTCTCTTTAAGTATATGTTTGAAAATTCATATGGTATGAATTTTTTTATGATGTGCACCTTTAAGTTTTGACTGATATGACTGGAAAGCTTTCATCTCCCAAATTGTTTGATTGTATTTATTCTGGTTTGGCCACATGTTCAAAAGAGTTGTCCTTCTTTGTTTCTGGTTATCTCCTGCCTTTAGTAAACCTACACTTTTTCGCACAGAATATTAAGCAATATGAAAGTCTATATAGCACTGATCTTAGAAAACATTGAGCACTATTCAGTTCAGCAAACCTTTGATAGTTAATAACTGTATGGAATTATATGGCATGATGTTCTGTATAATATGTATGCAGAGATACTTACAGATTTGTCTAATGTCACACAAACTCCGTCAGACTTTGCTGTGTTTTTTTCACATATTATCATTCTCTCAACCCAAATTCAACATTAGTCGGAAGACTGTCAAACATATGTTCTTTCATCACTGTTGGGGCAGGCCCTCAAGCTTCGCTTAGAAATCTCTGGTTTTGTGAAGCAGATTTGAAGATGTTAAAGGTTGTGGAAATTAACCTTTCCAAATCAGCCAGCTGGGACCAGCAGTCTCATTTTTGCCTTGATCTGGGAAGAGGCTCGAAAGCGACTGAGAAATGCTTATAATTATTGGTAAACAAATTTTGTGATTGGAAAAGAGAGCTGTGAATTAAATAAAAAGTGGCTGTCAGCTGGCCTAGTTTAGCCACTGAGAGAGCTATTTATAAGCTTTGGGGAAAGGTCATTTGACAGCTTAAGCTTGGGAGAAGTTGGGGCTGAGGCAGAAAGCAGACCATGTTATTGGTAATGTGATGTCAACACTCCTTTAAGGCCCACCCAGTTTGAAAGCAGGTTTGCTTGTGTATTACATTACAATGATCATTACAGGACCCTTGGTATGCTAAAACTCTTTTTAGGCACACCCTGTCTAAAAGCATGGTGCAAGTATATTCCATTACAATGACCATTATGGGACCCTTTGTGTGCCAGAGACCCTTTGTGTGCCAGACTGAGGCACCACTCATATGGACCAAGACAATTTCACTGTCAACAACATTTATGTCACCAGAACTGTTAACACAACAATAGCTTAACACACTGCCTTGCTTAACACACTGCCATGCATAGCACATTCACTTCCATTCACAAATCCCAGCTTTTGATCCTTATAACAAGAGCACTCTGGAAAGCACAAAACTTATGATAACAAACCCTCATTAGCTTGGTCCAAAGAGTGGGTTTGTTGTCGGGGTTTCACTATAATTAATTAGGACAATCAGTTTAGAAAATGCAGGCTGTCTTAAAGATTGGCATTTGAGACATGTATTCCTTTTTGGACCATATTACTGTCCATCATGGTGTGTGTGAAACTGTATTGTCAATGATAAGTTTGAGGATACAATGAATATGAAGAAAAATTAGAATCTTTATTTATTGTGTAGAGAAAGTGGTGTACAGTGCTATGCAGTGTTATACATCTCATTCATAATGCAAACACATAGATGTAATACATAATATTACAAATGAAACACATAACAAAGTCACTTCTATTTACCACAGTGCAGTGCCTTGCCCCCCCCCCTCCCCCTCCTCCCAGTTCTACAACCAGGTACTCATTTACACCTGACTCCAGTGGGGAAAGAGGAATGAGGTGTCTTTCGCAAAGACTCTACGGCATAAACTACCTGGCCCAAGAGTTGAACACACAAACACACAATTCTTGAAATTCGCAGTCTTTGGTTTCTCAGTATGATCCACTAACTATAGTGACAACAGTTTCAGATACAGAAGACTGATGGCTTTGGGTCCAAATAACATCAGCATTCCTAACCCAAAACTGACTGTTTCAGCATTCTGACTTTACGAATGATAAAGGTCTTGATTTACATTTAGCTAAGCTGCCCTAAGCAGTGGTCCATCTGTTACCTCAACAGGTTTATTTAGATTCAGATTACAATCATTAGTTTTATCAGCTGGCATTCTGTAGTTAACAAGTTATTGTTGCTTCCCTCCTGTGTTGAGGACCTCACAGCATAGCATCACTATATTCCAAATACGGCCTAAGTCATTTTTCACACCTCCGAGAAAATGTCTGGAAATTGTTTTTAATGTCAAAGCAAAAAAAGGCACAGTGTGTGTCTTTGCAGCTGCAAGTTGGCAGAAAGATATTTATATGCATGTTGATTTTATTTAACAAATCAATATGGGCTTGATCTTATCAACTACGTACACTGACTGTTTATTTGCTTTGAAAATCACTTAACGCCATTTTTGTAGCACAGTGAATGTTAGATACAAAAAGAGAATCTAGGGGTTATTTTGTTCATGATAGGAGATGAATCTATTCAGTAAGAAACATAAGTGATGCAAGAAGGAAAAAGAAGGGAGGTGAATGTCACTCAGCTGTTACTCTGTTTTTAGTATACTAGAGAAGGCCCATGCAAATTTCCATTAAGAGAAAAGAAAAAGCCTTTGCTTTATGTGCAGGCTCCAAATGCAGCCAAAGTAGATGAACATAAGTATAAGATAACAGTATGATACAGTTGCCATAAACCTGAATTTACCATAATCTGATTGCTGTATGTTTTTTATTTTTATCAGCAAATCAAAGCAGGGCTTGCCCAACCTTTCACCCACCACAGATTTTATGTCAGTATAAGCAGTGATAACAGCACTAGGCTGCACACAGAATTGAAAGTTCTTTGGGGTTTTTTTAATTAACAATGATTTATGAACTTGCCATACTTCAAGACAGTCTTAAGCAGCAGATTAGAAGAAACTTATCACAAGAGATTTATTTCATTGTGATCATTTCTAGTCAAAATATAATCTACGCAATTATGCACAAACTCTTTTTAAGGAAACCTATTCACTGCAGTCAACTACCATAATCAGTAAGTCACAGAATCACTTTGCTGACACCCCCACTGTCATCTCTGAAAATTTTTAGCATCATTTTTTTCTGAAAAGGCCAATGGGATAAAATATTTGTGATTTCTAGGTCACAGGCATTTGGGATATATTGAAAATGTAAGTTTGTGACTAGCTGTTGTTGGATACTTGTGAAAACTTCAAGCAGCACGTTTAAAGTGGTAACTTAGTAAAAACATTGAAGAAGAGTGAAGAACACAAATTTCCTGCTGGGGAAATGCAGCATGGGGATGGTTTATCTTTAAATGGAATAATATTGACTCTCACATGTGAAACATATGAATAATTCTACTTGAAATATGAATTTCATATCTCCCATGCTCAGAGTTTGCTCCAGGTCATTTGTGATGGGGACGAGGCTTACCCCACATCATCAATTTGGGTAGGGGATTTGAACATACTGAAGATGATTTTAGATTTTTCTTAAATTCCTTGCAGCTTTTGCACAGGAAATAAGAGAGGATCAGAACGCATTCAGTGAATTTTGCAAGGGGATTTTGAAATTTGAGATGCAGATCGCACAGTCACATGGTCTGGAGGAAACACTGTATGTTGATGTATAATGTCATATACAACTCATTAAGTAACACGGTATATGGCATTTATTCTTCAACATGGACATAGGTGGCTGTGTATGCCAAAAAAAGATTGTCTCTTTTAAGTTTATGCTTTGCCATCACTTGAGCTGTGTTCCAATTTGCATTTGATGACTGATTTGTACATGAAAATGCATATTTTATACATGTATTGATGACAACATGTTTACATGTTTCCTACTGTTGTCCTAAAACACTTCCCTCCAGTGCAGTGTGGGCAGTTTGTGTTTTGTTTCTTCCTAATAAAATTACATGACATGTGATGCATTATGCCAGACAAAACGAGTATTGTTTGTTCTGTTAGCCATTCCAGTTTATAGTTGTCCTTAGAAGCTATCCAAAAAAAAGCTCTTCTCAGAGTTTAAAAGTGATCAGATTTGGGCCCAACTTTTTTTTTTACACATTTTTTTCTCTGTCAAGAAAATAAGAGGTTGAATTGGACCTTGGGCCCGTCAAATGGTTTGTAGTTCAGGTCAGAAATTATACTGGCTCAGAAATTATACTGGCTCAGAAATATTTTCATGAATGGAAATGTACAGATATAAGCCTCTGTATGCTTATATTACGTTGATTAAGACAAAAAGCAACTTTGACTATGAAATTCATTGCTTCACCCCATAAACTTGCTGCTAAATCCATAATCTTAAATTACAGGTATAATTAAGTTTTCAAGCAACCACATTTTTATTTTTTATCAGTGATAGTGTGGTGTTGGTGAATTTTAACATTGATATTTTTGAGTAAATCATCGCAGGGTACAGCAGATCTGTTACGAACAATTTTCAAATTTTTTGGAAGAGTGTAAGGACTGTTTCTTTTCTCAGTGCATCGCTCCACATAAACCAAACTTAGTGTATGTGCAGCCGCAAACTTATTCAACATGCAGCTTTAAGATTTTAACACAATGTGCACATGCGAAAACTAACTGAAATCGTGCACAAAAGTAAAATTGAAAACAAAGTGCAGATACAGAATTATTGCACTGAGACTACAATATACAACCATGCAATCATGGCTTGCATAACTAGTGACTGCAAACATTGAAGGTGTGAAGAAGAAATGTGACTGATATTTGATTCAGAATTTCCAGTCTGAATCTGTCTATGTGACATTAGTCTGAGTATACTTCTCTTCACAGCCCTCAGATCTAGACAGGTTGATGGTCAGCTGACAACTTTTTGATTTGTTTACACATTGGTATAAGAATGTAATTCCAAATATACCTTAATGATAATAGAGTGAAGGTATTATTTTCAAATTATATCTTTATGCTAACACGTCAAAAGAGACCAGTGATGTGACTGAGGATAATCTTACAACTTGTGCTGTCAAGTCTGTCCTTTCTGAATCAAGTGATGAAGTATATGGGCGTTAAAAGACCATTAGCAAAAATAAGTAATGTGTGTCTGTGTGTGATTTTGCAAGTCAGGATATACATACAAATTAAGAGATAGAATTTAACAAAAAGATATTTCACTTCATAAATGAGGTATGTGTAATGCATTTATTTTAGAATAACATAATTTATTGGATGTATATATGCATAATTATGTAAGCTATTTATTTAGTTTAGCGGTGTTTGGGTTTCATTTTAATCATTTGTTATTGTTACTGTTCATAGCAGTATTGTTTTTGTTGTTTTATGTTATTGTAACGAGCATTATAAAATTTTATCACTTATTGATGCTGTCATGACTTTAACTCTTGCCATAGAATCTCTTCAGTAAGTAACGGACTCCAGGATATTACCTTACAACAGTAGGAGCCCATGAAAACAGGCTGTAGGGAATTTATCAAAGAAGTTTGAGTCTTTGAGTTAATGTTGATGTGGGTTGTTTTTTCATTTTTTGGTGGCAATCATATCATTTTCATGAAAATTGGAAAGAGTTTTCTAACAAGGATCTAAATTTTACAAGCCCCACATGATGATTTTCAGATGTGTTAGTGAGCACAGAAATCTGGAGGTATTGTTGAATGATGAAATTCAACATTAAAATGACCAAATTGGCAACCTTCCTTCATACTGATAGAAAAACATATTATAATCAGTAATGTCCAAATAATGTGGAGTAGGAGAAATAACTGTATTTGCATTTTCCTACCAGGTAACTGCACCCGGTGCATAACTTTTGGATAGTAATCTAGTTGGCCATTTGAAAAACTTTAAATGGAGAATTTTTTTTTTTTGGTGGAAGGCACATCTTGTGAATTCACAAAAATTAGAATCTCACAAAAAGAAAAACTTTCGACAGTGACTTTGACATTTGACTCCTGACCAGATCATGACAACGAGCATGCACATTTTTCAAGCGGCCTTTTCTCAGACTAGAATAATGCTAGCTTGGAAGTGTTTTTTTACTTAATGAAAATACATGACATAAGCTATGTGACATAAATAGTTTAAAATAGTCAAATTGCAACTTACACTTGATTTTAACTGGCTGCATGGCATATATATTTGCAATAAGTGTTTTTAGCACTTCTGAACTGGAGTTCTGCTCTGTAAGCTTATAATAAAGATTTCTTAAGAACTGTTCATGCTGATGGGGAGGAGGGATGGACGGAATCTTAGATTTCACCAAATATCATGTCTCTGACGCAATTTGTTGTCATGAGCCTTGCATGCATTTGAGCTAATCCTTTCTCTTTTTTTGTCTTTGAGCTTTTTTTTTTTTGGTTGATGGTTTTACAGGACCAATCATGCTGTTGCTTTTGCTTTTATGTGTGTAATAAGACGGGACACTTTGTTAAACCATATTTTTTTTTCTAATGTTGTTTTAAGACAGGCAATTGTTTAGACTGTGTTTCTTTTCTTCTAAAATGGAAGTTTATTTAGATCATAATGATTCTGTAATACTGCTGTTGATATTTTAGGGTAGACACCAACTTAAAGCAAGGTTTTCAGTATCACAGAGAAAGGGACTACCAGCCTGTGTGATATTAGTTCTTTAAAGTTATGTTTTACCAGTGTGATAGGTTTACAATAGAAGAAATCTCAGGTACCAAATGATAGTTAGTTTTAAACAGAGAACAGTGTGATAATATGTAATTGAGTTGAAGTGAATGGTACGTCTTATTTTAATAAGAAAATGCACAATCAGTTGTTTAGTTAGTAGCTTTGGGCAGCAACCATCTACTTCATAGAATAAACACTGTGTGACCTAGTTACAGCTGGGTACCATCTCTTGCGTAATATGCTTTCCATCAGCTGGTCGGTGAATGTATTACTATTAGTGTGGTGCTGGGTGCAAGGTCATCAGTACACCAGCTAGTTCGACATTAGTTTGTAGCAGAGAAATGGATTCATGTGAACTGAGCTGATAATCATGTTACAAGGTTAAAGGAGACTGTATGTCCAGAGTGATATTTATTCTTGTGGCTTTTTATGAATTATTATGATCATAAAGTCATCCTGTTTTATTTGATCTGTGTAGTACCACCGAAAATGTCATGTCTACAACTGAATACATTAGTTTAGTTATTTGTAACTTCACCCATTCTGCGAATGGGGTGGTCATGCTTAACACTGCTAAATAGCAAATTTCTCATACGGAACATATTGATAGCAGACAATAAAGATAGTGTGACTTTCAACCCTTGAACTCTTACCACAAGAAACAGCCTTTGTTTCTGCAGATTCAAAATACCCATTGTTTAGAAATACAGTGTGGGTTGAAGTTCTCTCTGTGTGTGTTCCTTTATTAAGGTATGCTGTTTTTGGACTCAATTTTCATTTTTCTAAAAATTTCTGACATTCTTCCATTCCTGGTTAGGATGAAAAAACTCAAGTTTTCCATTATCAGGAGCTCTATTAGCTCTCCTTTATTATTGCTTTTTTCTTTTCTTGGATGCTTGCAGTTTTTTCAGAATGCTTATTATGCCACCAGCTGGGTTACACTGATCATATAATGCCGAATTCATGACATTTTTTTGTAACATCTGCAATGATTTTTATGGTGTAATTATCATGGGGGAAAAATCGTTGACCCACTTAGAAACACCTTGGAGATGTCATGGAAAAAAATATTCAGCACACTGCGGCCATCCTGTTAGTGGAGGATTGTGTTAAGCAGTGGTTGTGCTAACAGAGTTCCACGGTCACTAGTAAAGTTTCATTTACATCCTTTCACCACTAAGTGAGAAGGAATTGAAAAGATTCATATATGACAGACTCTGATTTCCTGAGTGATCATTTCAGGATAAATCTCTTTCATACAAGGAGATATGTGTCCCTCTTGGAATTTACATTCAGTTCTATGTATTTCCCTCTTGGAATTTACATTCAGTTCTATGTATTGTCTTCCATACATTCCATGAGGTTGATTTTTTTTTATATTTCCATGTAGTAAAATTTATGTAAATTCATGTAGTGCTGTCTTTGTATATTTGGTGTTTTATGTTCCACCAGCGAACTTTAGATGATATCAATGCAGAGGCATAATTAAGAGCTTTTATTTTCAAGTTTGGATCTCATACAGACCAGTAAGACAGAGGTAGACATGTGGATATGGAATTTCCTGACATCACGATCATGTAACATGTTATGCATTAGATATGAAATTGTCGTCAGTTGCTGGCATGTAATATTTTCATAATGTGTTTTTTGTTTTGACTAAAGTACAAGTCAGAGAGTCACTGCTTTCAATCTCAAGGTAGCAAATGTTTATGAGACACAATAATTCAATGACAAATGTCAGTCTCTCTTAATTGCTTGGACTTGTGTTTCTCCATTAAGTTAATGCCATTCTACCTCTGTTAGTTCTTCCACAATACAGACAGTGAAAATGTGCTCTTCATAAACCCAGTAAGCGCATCATGATTAAACACACTGTTTAATGCATTCTCTGCTTTGCACTTATAATATATAAGGCAAGTTTCCAAATGGATGAATAAAGCTTATCTTATCTTATCTTTCTTCTTTCTCTCTCTCTCCCTTTCTCTCTTCTCTCTCTCTCTCTCTCTCTCACTCTCTCTCTCATTTAAATTGGAAGACTTTAAAGTAAGGACATGAATTTTTTGAAAATCATTGTTTTAAGCTCAGAATTGCATGTGATAGCTGAGCGAATATTATTAAATGTTTTAAACACTGAATATGAGGTTATGGGGAATAGAATACGAAGTATTCATGACTGGTTTCAGTCAGTTCATCTTATGAATCATGCTTTTCATCCAATGTAGGCCTACTTGTAACCATTATGAGAAAATAGATATATTAAAGTTGGAAACAAACAGGTCACTTAATTGCACCCTCTGCTTACTTGCAACTCTCTGCGCTCCTGTGAACTTCCAATTAAGCAGACTTGACCATGTACGTTTTATACTGAAGTGTATGCTAGAGCAAGAAAATGTGTTGGTCTGCCCAGGATTTTAAGTCCTTTGTTAATCATTCTTATCAGCAAGGCTGTGAAAAAGAGCATGAATGTATTTTAAAAGATTTAAATGCATATGAACATCTGATTTTTCTCAACAAGGTTCTTGCCACACATATTTTTGTGTCTGGACACAGGTGTCTGGACTCAGGAAGGTTTATGGCACTCATAACTCATATTTTTGTGTCTTCAGTTTAATTCCTTCTCTGTATTTCTTGTGTAAAATACTTGAAATTAGAATGTCAATGCAAAAAGATTACATAACTATATAAACCATTTATTTGTTGGGCTTCTGATTTGAGACATAGCCTCGTCAGAATATTATGTTAGTGGCATCATTTATGCATGCTAGTGTTGTGTCCAGCAGCCAGTCAAAATTGAGATATCAAGTTCTGGAGGTAAATATACACGTAGTCCCCTGGTATCAAATTATTATGTTTGTCACGGATATCAAAAGTTACATCATTTCTAAACGCAAAAATACTGATTTTAGGGACAAACAGCAGTAACTACAGACAAATTTGAATTTCTGTGAGGCATTTTAGATGAATCATATGAAGTATATACCTGTTCTTCAGTTATGATTTCCCCTGAATTTCTTTTTTCCATTGCATGGAGTGACCCCCCCCCC